>JANFOE010000605.1:0-600000 GCA_025667525.1 Glebionis coronaria | reverse complement strand
GGAGCTTCTCTCCCACCAGAGTTTATCCTACGCCACACGCTTGCGCGGAGATTATCCACGGGATTTTCCAACACAGGGCGTCCAGTGGAGTCGTCGGATCTATCCTCGTCTTCATGAGCTTCTTGAAATTCTTGCATGATTCGATCCCTTATGCGCTCAAACACATTCCGTGGTCGAGGGATTTCCTCTATGGAAGGCTTTTCATTAGCTCGCGTCTTCCTTCCCCTCTTCCTAGCAATAGGGGGAGTACCGTGCGCGGAGCTTCCAAAGTTAAGTCTGGACTGGAGATTCCGTCCCAGATTTAACCTTGCCAAGATGCCCAACATTATTCTACCAAAATTTTTCGTGAGTACACACTCGAGATCCTCGTCGTCAAGTGATCCAACTTCCAATTCTGCCTCAACCACTAGTGGCCTTTGCGGCTCCTTGGTAGGGGCTTTTGGTGCAGCTCCCAGATCGGGGTTATCCAAAGTGATAGTTGGCGATGGGGTATTATCGGACGTGCCTGCCCTCCCAAGAGACTAAAACATGTTTCGGTTATTTGTCCCTCCTGCTTGGCCACCCTGAGGTTGAGCGAAGGTGATTATCCCATCACCTGCGGACTTCCGGTTCCCAGCATTCGTGTTCCTTGGGTTTCCTTGAAAGTATCCCTTCGTCATTGGGAGAATTTAAGATTAAGAATGAGTTTAGTGTATGGGTCCCACGAATGGCGCCAACTTGTTGATTCAAAAGTTGGATGATCCTTGCTTGACCCGAATAAGGCTTAATCCGGGTAGGCTGGGCTCCTGCTCTTGCACCAAGTGAATGTCTTGCTAAGATCCTACACACTAAAACAACACGTGTTAAGCTTACCGTGGGAACGTATCCCACGATTAGACTCTGGCATGAGAGTAAGTAATCGGTTTAGGGTTAAATAATCGGCTGTAGGTTGAGAGTATAGAGAATGTGATACCTTTGTGGAAGCCTTGGGGGTTCCTTATATAGGCGGTGAAACCCTAATGGGCTATCACCGATACTGCGGCCCTAAGCAAAGGATAAGTGCCATAATTAGCTTAATTGTTATCTTCTAATTATGGTGAGTGTATATCCTTTAGAATTGTGTAAATCCCAATCTTAATAAGATTGTGATTCTGTCTAACCTTGTACCGGTGATAGTTGTAAACTTACCCCTTTAGGAAAAGAGAGCTATAAAAGTGGCAAGTATTAAGTGTCGGTTTAGGAAAACCAAGCACTAATGACCAATTAAGTTCGTTCTCAAGGAGGCTAGTGTGTTATGTGTGTAATGATATGGAATAATTTGTGATTATATTTGAGAAAGAAAAATAGAAAAGGGATTAGAAGAGAATGACGGTTATGAAGACGGATTAAACTAATTCTAAAAAGGCGTACACGTAAAGTCGTAAAAACCACCAAAATTTAAATTTTAACCTAAAAATTTCTAAAAATTACCAAAAATCCCTAATAATATTCTAAGAGTTTACAATAAATCAAAACTTGCAAAAACGTTTTAATTAATTAGATAATGACTTTTTAATGCTAATTAAAGCCCTAAAAATCAAAATTTTATTAAAAAGCCCTAAACAAGATTTTAAAGTTTGTAAACCTCAAAAATACTCAAATTAAGCTAAAAACTATTTTTCAAAATTTTAAAACCAATTAAAACTATTTTTAGACAATTAAAAACTCCTAAAATCAATTAAATCTTAAATTAATTATAAAAAAATAATTAAAAGACCTAAAAAATATTTGGAAAGTTGCAAAAATCCTAAATTAAGTGTTAGAACCTAGGAAAAATATAAAAACCTAGAAAATCAGACTTTTAATTTTTAATAATAAAATAATATTAAAAATACAAAAATTATAAAAAATTCTAAAAACTTGCAAACTAGCTTAATTTAACCTAAATAACTCAGAAATGAAAGTGAAATTACCTAAATACCCCTATTAGGCCTAGAAAATGGGCCAAACCCAAAACAGACCCTTATTGGGCTTAATTAAGGCCCAATAAGAAAAAGTGTTCAAAATAAGCCCAAAAAGCACAGGTTGACTCAAAATTTGATTTTAAACAACTTTTTCCAAAGTCCCAAAAGCTGAAAATGTGAAATAAGCTAACTTATAATAAGCAGCTTATTCTTAATGGGCCTTTAAGCCCATTAAGCTATAAGCTGATGCCATAAGCTAAAATTTGACACACAAGCTTCTTTTGACCTAACAAAGACTTCTGCAAAAAAAAATTTCAAATAAGCCCACTTAATAAGCCAGAAACAGTTCACAAACTTATTCACAAAACGACAAAATTGTCGTTTTTATGATCTAGACCACCTCAGAAGCTGATTCAAGTTGCAAAATGTTTCTTATGACAAAACTAAGCTTAATAATCAAAAACCTACTCAATAAGCACACTCAATAAGCTGGAAAGTCAAATAAGCACTTATGTTAAAAGTCAAATAAGTTGGTTTTCTAGTAAAAAGTCAAAGTCAAAGTCGAATAAGCTCCAGTCTACTTAAATGGGTCAAATAATGAAGATCTATCACAAAAAATAAGTTGTTGCAAGTCAGAATAAGCTAGAATAGCTTATTGATAAGCTGATGACCAAATTGCACTAGCAGGGGCTAGTTTTAGATGTTGAGCAGTGGAAACTTTTTCCACTGCTTGACTATTTTGACTTTTTGTCTTTAGTGACTTTTTTGGAGATTCAGATTTCACAAAGGCACCCAAATGATCTTTGGATCAAAAGGAGTCAATCACAATCAAAATAACACAATCACTAACACCCAATTGATACAGTTTAATCAATCATTCATCAGACATGATACAGACATGAACAATAAGCAGTTAAGCACTTATGAGTAGTTTTAGCACAAATCAGCCAGCCAAATTCAACCAAATGCACACACAAGCTATTATAAACTCCAATAAGAAAGTCTAAAAAGGTTTCATGCACTGGTTCAAAGAATTAAGCAAGATTCAAGCAATGAAAGTTATTGATGAACACTAACACATGCAATTTTTACTTTTGCTGATGTATTTGACACACAAGCCAATTTCAACACTTCAAATCTTTCAAATGGGTTATATTGATGATGTTTTAACTGCCTTTATCCCTAAACATGCATAAACTCTAGGTTTTCCCAAAATTTTAGGTCAAAAAACAGTCAACTCAACAAGATATAGCAATTTGTTTGATTCAAGGTTTCAAACTCAGAAACTTGCAGCAAAACACTCTCAAACAAAGGTATAGCAGATACAAAGCATAAACAACACAAACTAACAACACAATAACAAGATGCAAGTACAAATCAGTAGACCCAAACACCCCTTTAACTTTTCCAAATCAAAATTTTCAAAAGCAAAGTGAGATTTCAGGCCAACCAAGCATCAATTAACACTAGAACAAGTATGATAAACAGATTCAAGCAAGAACAAGCCACAAAATTCACAAGAACACAAGTTTCATACAAATATCACCAAAAATCACAATTTAAGCAGATTTTGAGATTAAGTATGCAAACCTCATGGATGTACATCCACACCCACGAATTTTGAGCTTATGTGCTAGCAAGAACAAGCACAAGCTTCCACAATAAGCCTGCTAAGATTGAACAAGGGTTAAGCACAATATCATAAAAATCAGAAACTTTGAAAAACTTAATTGATGCAAACTTGTTACCCCACACTTGATTATCCCCAAGTTATAAGCCTCACCACACCTTAACCAACTCAGCTAGGATGCTATGATCAGCCCTATAGCCCAAGAATTCCAAGATTGGAACAAGACTTAGCAAAATATCAAAAAAATGAGAAAATGTGCAAACTTTTGCACACTCCTCTTTGGAAAACAGGTTTTGAACTTCAAGAACTAACAAGCATATAACAATAGAAAGCAGTAAATAGATTGGCCAATGACTTTTCTTCAAGATTTCAAACTCAATTTCATTAAACTTAGAAATAGGATTTACAGAAACTTGAACAAGGAAAAATCAAAAGCAAAGTCTAAATGTTGGAACCCTAAGCCTTTATATAGGCATACATGAACTACTAGAAAGCATAAAAACGTTGCCCTAATGTTGCTGAAGTCCCCAAAATGCCCTCTTGAAGTTTGAATGCCTTGAGGATCATGTGATGTTTTCTTGGCTGTTTGTGGAGCTGGCAAGGTGGTTTTTGCATCTAAAGGCTCACATTGAGCTTAGAAAGTAAGCATCAATCTCATACGTTGGATAGCTGGGGGTTTTTGGCAGTATCCCCTTTTTTGTAGCAGGGGAATCTCATGTGGGGCAAGGGAGTGATGAGGTGTCCATGTTTGAGGTTGGGATGTGATTAGTAGACCCTTAATCATAATTCTAGAAAGTTATGGGGTTTAATTTTTGCTAAATCACAAATCCCTAATTGTGTTCTTGAGCCTGATGAACATGGATTTGATCTTTTTTAAGGTTGGATTAAGTTTAAAAGTGTGTTAAGGCGCCAAGATTAAATAAATCTTAAACCGGATGAGTGGGATTGTGACATGGCAGGTTTGTGGCTTGTGATTGGTTAGAAAGAGGTAGTGGGGCACGTGGCATATCTTGGTTGGTTAAGGTAACTATCATGTCTACCAGGTTTAACCCTCAATCTTTTATACTCCTTTCACTTGCAATTTAAACAGCCAAAAACGTATTCCCTTTGTATTTCAAGTTTTCATTTTCACACTTTTGCCCCAAATACTTTTCCAAAGTATTTTCAGGGGTATTTCTTGCCATTTTTGAATTCTTCAAGGGCTGATTTGGTATTTTCTTCAATGATAATGGTCTAGACTTGTTTAATTGACATTTTGGAGGACTGAAATTGCCAAGTCTTGATGATTGAGGGACCATTTTTGCCAAATGTTGAAAGTTGAGGGTCCTTTGTGTAATTTTTGGAATTTTAAAGGACCAAACTTGTCATTTCTTGTACTTTGAAGGACTTCATGATGTATTTGACTTTGTGGATGATATTGGTTGACAATTTAGCTTTGTTGAGGGGCTAAACTTGCCAAATCTTCAAAGTGGAGGGCCCTTTTTGTAATTTTGACAAACTTTAGGGACCAAACTTGTAATTATGAGGATATAAGGTTATAAAGTGTCATTTATTCTATATTGGAGGACCCTTCTTCATAATTCTTCAAATCTTCAAGGGTTGAACTTGAGAAAGTCTTCATTAGGGCTTGGTTCATTGTGCGGCTTCGTTTCCCGTGTTCGTTTTTGATTGATTCTTGTGATCTTTTGTCATTTTCTCAATATCCATACCTAAAATACACAAGCAACAAACACAAGCATATATTTGGGTATTTTGATGATATTTAATGCATTTTAAGCCCTATTTGGAAGATGAGACTATGTATAAAAGCAGTCTCATCACTCCCCCATACTAAACCATTGCCGTGCCCTTACGCAATGCTATAATAAAGTATCAAAGCAGCTCCAAAATTTATTTTTTTCACTTTATTGAACGATAAACTAGCTATACTACTACTATTGCTACTACTACTTATGTTTTAGACATAATGTATGATTTTCTTCGCAAAATGGGACGTTTAGGTTCATAGAATAAGAACACGTGAATGCTTCGTTAGAAATAATTTCATCGTCCTCGATTTTCACCCTAATTCCATGCTAAGCGTGCAACGAGATCATTGTCATTATAAGTTAGTAATGCTAACACTACTCATATGCCCTAATCACGTACTTATCCTCCCATTATTCCTAAGTTATATCTCTTATATTTTATTTTGTCTTGAATGCTTCACGAGGATACATTGTTTGACTTATGCGATAATAGATATTTAGGTTTAAAAATAGAGTCCTAACGGTGTAACTAAGACCATCAAATCAATAACCCCTCCTAATAGACAACGATGTTAAAAAATTAAGTTGACAAGAAGAATCGGTAAACACGGTTTTATAACGGTTTTGAACATGAGACTTATTACTAAGACTTTTATACGCCCCCTAACGGAAGGGCCTTATTATCTTTGGTTTACCTCCATCTTTTATTCAACTTCGCCATGAAGCTTTTATTATGACTTTGGTCTTGCCTTGCCTTTTATTATCCGCCTCATCGGTGGTTTTATTAGCCAAAGACGTATATCCTCACGCTAAGGTGAATTTTGGATCTTTAAAGCTTCGAAGATTAAGGCTTGATTCACTTTCAATTTTGCATAGATTTTTCGGCCTTGTGGGGCTTCAAATTGTTTGCTTGATTTAGGTGAGCACTTGAAATCTTATTATTGGGTGAAGCTTTTGATTATTCGGGTGCCAATACTTCAAAACCGTGACGCTGGCGACACCTTAATGTCTTCCCAATTTAATTACACGGAAGCTACTAGAAATGACTAGAAACCCAACAATCCCAACTAAACCGCTAAGTCAATATTTATTAAGCAAAAAATATTTACATGCGAAGGGAGAATAAGCAAACAACGAGAACACATGAGTTTTTAAAAGAATACGAGTACTCTACGTTTAGCATAGTAACTTATAATTAACTCAATCATTTATCGTCCTCATTTAAGAGACTTAGCCTAATGTGTTGTTAAGGAATCAAAGCTAAGTGCTCAACACGCACGGTCGAGTCAAAAATTACTCTTATTCTCGCCATCGGAAAACCTACATTCGTGTCTTCAAACACTTATAAAACATGAGAAAAAAATTAAAATTTGGCCATTTTTAGCCTTATTTTGCAATAAAATGATAAACAAAAAGATAAACTTTGGAAAGCGTGAAGGTTTGGCAAGGCAAGTATCTATTCACCCCCCCCCCCCCATACTAAAGTTAAACATTGTCCTCAATGTTTCGAGTCTAGGGGTGCAAACACCCCCATACTAGAGACGTAGTCGAATGCCTAATCTAGCATGGAAAGGGTGTAACCAATAAATTAATAGCCGTTTATGAAGTGTGCTAATAACCTAAGGTTAGAACAATCAAGGATATATCATGGATATTAAGAAATGTCTCCAAAGCAAACGATCGAGTGCTCCCATAAAACGAACACGAGAGGCTCCAATCGTGAAGATCATGATCTAAAAACCACAATTCACAAACAACCACGGAACAAAGGTTGGAAGGGCACAAATCCCCACACGTAAGCTACATTAGAAAGCGATAATATGTACATAGGATAAGTATGGGACTCCCCCACGAGGCTCCTCGTTTTTGATTACCGAGTCATGAGCTCGACTCGATCCCCTCAATACTAATTATCATTGGGGAAGGTGACTTGGTCGAGGTAGTTCAAGGATGGAACTTCCCCGCCAAAGTAGTGCTTCAACCTATGTCTATTCACCTTGAAGTTAGGACCATCATCTTGAGCTAGCTCGATGGTCCCATACGAAAACACTTGAGTCACGGTGAATGGACCGGACCAACGGGATTTCAATTTACCGGAAAATATTTTCAATCTTGAATTAAAAAGCAAAACTTGATCCCCACTGTTAAAAACCCGGTTTTTAATTTTAGAATCATGCAACTTTTTAGTTTTCTCTTTATAAATCAATGAATTTTCATAAGCAATGTCTCTCAATTCATCCAATTCATTTAATTGCATTTTCCGGTGTTTTCCCGCGGTCTCCATATCATCATTACAATTCTTTAGGGCCCAATAAGCCTTGTGTTCTAATTCGATAGGCAAATGACAATTCTTTCCATACACAAGCTTATAGGGAGTGCACCCAATGGGCGTCTTATGAGCGGTCCTAAAGTCCTATAAAGCATCGTCCAACTTATCCGACCAAGTTTGTCGGTTTTCTCCCACGGATCTCTCCAAAATCCTCTTCAAAGCTCGGTTTGAAACCTCGACTTGCCCACTCGTTTGTGGGTGATAAGCCGTAGAAAGCCGATGTGTAACCCCATATTTCCTTAGAACCCTTTCAAATTGGTCGTTACAAAAATGGGTTCCACGGTCGCTTATGATAGCACGAGGGGTTCCAAACCGAGAAAACAATTGCTTCAAAAACTTGACTACCACACGAGCATCATTGGTGGGCAAGGCCTTTGCCTCCACCCACTTAGATAGGTAGTCAACCGCAACAAGGATGTACTTATTACCACGAGATGATGGGAACGACCCCATAAAGTCTATACCCTAAACGTCAAAGATCTCACACACTTGGATGATATTTTGTGGCATTTCATCTTTTTGTGAGGCTTTTCCTTGTCATTGGCATGCATCACACGACTTCACAAAATCTTGTGCATCTCGGTAAATAGTAGGCCGAAAGAAGCCGACATCAAACACCTTCTTAGCCGTGAGATTAGCACCGTGGTGACCACCCGTGGGTCCCTCATGACAAGCTCTAAGTATGTTAAAAGCTTTGGTGCCAAATACACAACGTCGGATGATTTGATCCGCACAAGTTCGAAACAAGTAAGGGTCGTTCCAAAAGTAGAACTTGACGTCACGAAAGAATTTTCGTTTTTCTTGAGTCGTCATACCCTTAACGATGAAGTTACCCGCATGGTAATTTGCAAAATCCGCAAACCAAGGGGTGGAAGGATCAAGCTTAGAATTCACTACACCAAGTGTTTCGAGCGGAAATGTTTCGGTGATTTCCTTGGGCTCATAAACACTTTGGTGAGGATCTTCCAAACGAGAAAGATGATCGGCCGCTAGATTCTCGGCTCCTTTTTTGTCAACGATTTTGTGATCAAATTCTTGAAGGAGGAGAATCCAACGAAGTAATCTAGGCTTAGCATCTTGCTTTTTCATGAGATACTTAATAGCCGAATGGTCCGTATACACTATGCATTTCGTCAAGACGAGGTAAGGTCGGAACTTCTCAAATGCATACACCACGTCAAGGAACTCCTTTTCTGTTGTAGTGTATTTTAGTTGAGCCTCGGTCATCGTCTTGCTAACATAGTGAATAAGCAAGAAATGCTTATCATGACGTTGCCCCAAAACGGCCCCAATAGCGTAATCACTAGCATCACACATAATCTCAAAGGGGAGGTTCCAATTGGGAGCAACAAGAATGGGAGCTTCGGTAAGTTTCCTCTTAAGGATATCAAAGGCTCGTACACAATCTTCGTCAAAGATAAAACGTGCCTCTTTTTCAAGAAGATGTGTAATTGGTCGAGAAATCTTTGAAAAGTCCTTGATGAATCGACGATAAAAGCCCGCGTGGCCTAGGAAACTCCTAACTCCCTTAACGGTTTTGGGATGAGGTAATTTGGCGATGACGTCTACCTTAGCTTGATCTACCTCAATCCCCGCTTTCGAGACCTTGTGCCCTAAGACGATTCCACTCTTAACCATAAAATGACACTTTTCCCAATTGAGCACAAGGTTGGTTTCCTCACAACGTTTTAACATTCTCTCAAGGTTCGACAATCACGAAGTGAAAGAATCACCAAACATGGAAAAGTCATCCATGAAGACTTCCATCGCCTTCTCGATCATATCATGAAAAATAGCCATCATGCACCTTAGAAAGGTTCCCGGTGCATTACAAAGTCCGAATGGCATTATACGATAGGCAAACGTTCCATATGGACACGTAAACGTAGTTTTTTCTTGATCACGAGGGTCGATGGGAATTTGGAAGTAACCGGAAAAACCATCTAAAAAGCAATAGAAATCATTTCCCGCAAGACGCTCCAACATTTGGTCCATGAAGGGCAAGGGAAAATGGTCTTTTCGAGTGGCTTCATTCAACTTTTGATAGTCAATGCACACTCTCCACCCGGTCACGAGTCTAGTGGGAATCAACTCGTTGGCATCGTTTGGCACAACGGTCATCCCTCCCTTTTTAGGGACACAATGAATAGGACTCACCCAAGGGCTATCGGAAATAGGGTAAATCATTCCCGCGTCAAGGAGTTTAAGGACCTCCTTTTTGATGACGTTGTGAATTTTAGGGTTCACCCTCCTTTGACTTTGGATTGTGGGCTTGAAATCCTCCTCCATTAAGATTTTGTGGGTATAAAATTTGGGATCGACCCCTTAATGTCGGATAACTTCCACGCAATCGCCCTTTTGTGGTCCTTTAGAACATCGACAAGTGCGTTTTTTTCATCATTCGAAAGATCCTTCGCAATAATAACCGGCAACTTGTCATCCTCCTCCAAATAGACATATTCGAGGTGAGGAGGTAAATCTTTCAACTCGAGGATAGGTGGCTCCTCAAGTGAAGATTTAGGCTCGATACTCATAACCTCCTCGGGTGGAGGAAATGTGAAATCGTTAAGAAAATCCTTGATAATCGAGAAGTCCTCATCGTTGTAGAGGTCTTCGTCACAAGTACGTGGAACATTGTATTCTTCCAACGTAAAACAACCACCCTCAAAAGGAGTGAAGGTTGGTGTCGAATTATCAAGAATTGGATCTAACATAGTGGGATTGCCACTAGTTTCTTCATCACCAAAACCTAGAACTTCTTGTGAAAATTCCTCGCAAACCACGTCAATCATATCAACGAGGTTTATGGTTGCAACGGAATAAACATGAGAAATTTGAGAGTTTTGAGTTGCGTTTATAACAAGTTCCTCGTCGTTGAAACGTAAGGTGATCTTTCTAGCATGAACATCAATCAAAGCCATAGACGTATCTAAAAACGAACGACCTAAAATGAGAGGAACTTGAGGATCCGTGGGGATATCAACAACGATAAATTCTACGGGATAGTAGAACTTCCCCACTTTCACAAAAACGTCTTCCGCCAAACCACATGCTGGAATCGTGGAATGGTCGGCCAACTCGATAGACATTAGTGAAGGAGTAAGATTAGGAAGATTGAGCGACTTGAAGATTGCAAGTGGCATCATGTTAATGCTAGCACCAAGATCGGCCAAGGCGAAGCATTCTTCCATATCTTGGATTGCACAAGGGATCAAAAATTTACCGGGATCACCGACTTTTTGAGGTATGCGATTAAGATAAACCGACGAACAACTTGACAATTGGTGCAATTTTCCTTGTTGTTCAACATACTCTTAAAGTTAGCGGCAAATCGAGGCATCATGACCAAAGCATCGGTGAAACTCACATTAAGGTGCAAATCACGAAACATTTTCATAAAAAGCTCAAATTGGTAATTGTCGCGCTCTTGACGTTTCTCCTTCCTAAGTCTCGATGGATAGGGCAAAGGTGGTGTGGGTTGAGGCATAGTAGGCATAGCCTTTGGAATCTCGGGTAAAATTGATGGTAATGGGTCAACCGTAGGTCTGGCATGAGCGGTACTTCGTGGGATTGGGACATGCTCCTTTTGGACCACCACCTCGGGTTCTTCCTCAATTGCTTCCTCCGTAGGAGCAATTGGTTGAGGAGTCGGCTCCTTAAGTGTCTTACCACTAAGTGTGGTAATCACTTTCGTCTCACCCTTAGGGTTGGATATGGTGTTGCTAGGAAGACCACTTGACGACGGTTTACACATTATTGCCTCAAACATAGACGAGATTTTATCTTCAAAATTAGATTGCCTCAATACGGCTTCGGTTTGCCTTTTCTCGGCTTTAATCATCTCTTGTTTAATCTCATGTTGCCCTTGTTCCATCTTTTGTTGGTTTTGTTGCAACCTAGTGACATTTCCTTCCATCTTGTTGGTGTGGATTTTAAGTTCATTAGCTAACTCATTTTTCAACTCTTTCTTCAAGTCGTTCTTAAACTCGGATCTTAGGCTAATGATTTCTCTTTGAATGTTGTCAAACCTAGCATCATTCCCACTAGCATATTCAACAAACTCACTTGGAAGATCTTTCAATGTTTGCAAACTTTTGTTGTTATTTTGAAAATCATTTTTGTTTGAAACTTGATTATTAGCCCCTTGATTCCCATAGTTTCCCTTGTTGTAATTGTTTTTAAAACCAACTTGATTGTTGCGATAGTTGTTGTTAGCATTTTGATTTGAACCAAAACCCGGTGGAGTCATTTGATTAGAGCGGGAAACTTGACCGTTTTGGTTGTAATTTCTCGTGGTCGCGAAGGCACTCGAAGTGTTACCACCGTTGGTAATGCACTCGGAGAAATCATGACCTCCACCACAATACATGCAAGAAACCTCAACCGCTTTAGCCGTAGCGGGAGCACTTGGTTCACCAACTTTAAACTCAATCAAAAGTCCTTTCAACTTATCAAAAATCCTGTTTTCCAAGTTCGCCTCAATTTGGCAAGCATCGATGGTAGTAGACAAAGAAGGTGAAGCCGAAGACGAAGCCTTACGAACACTAGACGTGCTACGAGGACTATACACCTTAGATCTATTTTCAATTATCACCAAAGCTTCCTCAACCGTTTTACACAAAAAATTACCACCCGCGGCGGCATTCAAATAATCCCTTTCATGATCATTAAGTCCATTGTAAAACGTGTCAATTTGATGCAAATCGGAAAAACCGTGATGAGGACATTCATGTAACATTTCCTTAAACCTATTCCAAGCCGTTGAAAAACTTTCATTAAATTCTTGTGAAAACTTTGAAATCTCGTTTTTCAAGTGCGTAGTCTTAGATGGCGGAAAAAATTGGTTCACAAACTTAGACACGAGATCCTTCCACGTTAATATAGAATTGGGTGGCTCTTTCTCTAACCAAATTTTAGCAGGCCCCGCTAAGGAATACGGAAAAAGCATCATCTTAATCGAGTCGTTCGAGACATCCTTAAACTTGCAAGTAGTGGTAAGACGATTGAATTGGCGGATATTGTTGTGTGGATTGTCCTTCTCATCACCACGGAATTTGTTGTTTTGGATCATCGACAACAAACCCGTTTTCAACTCAAAATTCTCCGCAAGGATAGCGGGAATCACAATAGCCTCTCCATAACTCTCGGTGGGTGCTTGAAGTAACTCCATCATAGTTCGATTCGCCATGGTTTGTGCTTCTCTTACAATGGGTTCGTCAATAGGAGACTCCTCACTAGAATTGTTGGGAGTGGGAGTTTTGTTCTTTCGTTTACGTGCACGTCTTGCTTGATTTCGAGTTAGCATAAACGTCACGTACATCGAGGGGACGAGCAAAGAAGATTCTTTTTGGTGTTTTGTATTTTTTCAATTTTTTTTTGTGGTTTTTGATTGTATTAACCTTTTTGGAAATTGGTGAAATGTATTAAGTAGACACAAATCTACAAATCTCCTCTTTAATCAAATCTCTCGATTAAAGAAGCCTCAAGGAATGAAAACGATCACGTGAAGTGAACGCCTTCGATGACTTTAGAACGTTGGTGGAACACCAAAATGTTCAAGAGGGTTTAATCAATAAAAACCAAGAAAATATATATGATACTTAGTAATACTTTGGGCGGCAAAACCCTCGATTAGCTCTCACAATCAAATACTCACAAGCAAGCGGGGAAACGAGGCGGCGCGAAGCACTTAAGAGCCTTTTTCCTTAGGATATATTTTATAATATCCGCCTTATACCCACCTTATAGTTTGTATTTTCAAGATTAAGCTTCACGAAAGTATTTATCTATTTTTGCCTTTTTCTTTGGTTTGAGATTCGAATACAATGATTGGGTAATGACCTCCCAAGTCAAGGTTGTGATTTCTCACGTATTTGGAGTACTTGTGAATTTATTATTCTACGTATACAATATATTAATAATATTCACACAAAATCCGAAAACCGATAATACGTATTAGTATAGTGCTACTAATACAAATACTAATTATGGTTAGTATAAAAACAACAATGCCAAATCAAAACACAACACGCCTCCCAGGTAGCGGCGCCAAAATGATAGTTGTAAAATTACCCCTTTAGGAAAAGAGAGCAATAAAAGTGGCAAATATTAAGTGTCGGTTTAGGAAAACCAAGCACTAATGACCAATTAAGTTCGTTCTCAAGGAGGCTAGTGTGTTATGTGTGTAATGATATGGATTAATTTGTGATTATATTTGAGAAAGAAAAATTGAAAAGGGATTGGAAGAGAATGACGGTTATTAAGACGGATTAAACTAATTCTAAAAAGGCGCACACGTAAAGTCGTAAAAACCACCAAAATTAAAATTTTACCCTAAAAATTTCTAAAAATTACCAAAAATCCCTAATAATATTCTAAGAGTTTACAAAAAATCAAAACTTGCAAAAACCTTTTAATTAATTAGATAATGACTTTTTAATGCTAATTAAAGCCCTAAAAATCAAAATTAATTATTAAAAAGCCCTAAACAAGATTTTAAAGTTTGTAAACCTCTAAAATACTCTAATTAAGCTAAAAACTATTTTTCAAAATTTTAAAACCAATTAAAACTATTTTTAGACAATTAAAAACTCCTAAAATCAATTAAATCTTAAATTAATTATAAAAAAAATAATTAAAAGACCTAAAAAATATTTGGAAAGTTGCAAAAATCCTAAATTAAATGTTTAGAACCTAAGAAAAATATAAAAACCTAGAAAATCAGACTTTTAATTTTTAATAATAAAATAATATTAAAATAATATTAAAAATCCAAAAATTATAATAAATTCTAAAAACTTGCAAACTAGCTTAATTTAACCTAAATAACTCAGAAATGAAAGTGAAATTACCTAAATACCCCTATTGGGCCTAGAAAATAGGCCAAACCCAAAACAGACCCTTATTGGGCTTAATTATGGCCCAATAAGAAAAAGTGTTCAAAATAAGCCCAAAAAGCACAGGTTGACTCAAAATTTGATTTTAAACAACTTTTTCCAAAGGCCCAAAAGCTGAAAATGTGAAATAAGCTAACTTATAATAAGCAGCTTATTCTTAATGGGCCTTTAAGCCCATTAAGCTATAAGCTGATGCCATAAGCTAAAAATTGACACACAAGCTTCTTTTGACCTAACAAAGACTTCTGCAAAAAGAAATTTCAAATAAGCCCACTTAATAAGCAAGAAACAGTTCACAAACTTATTCACAAAACGACAAAATAGTCGTTTTTATGATCTAGACCACCTCAGAAGCTGATTCAAGTTGCAAAATGTTTCTTATGACAAAACTAAGCTTAATAATCAAAAACCTACTCAATAAGAACACTCAATAAGCTGGAAAGTCAAATAAGCACTTATGTTAAAAGTCAAATAAGTTGGTTTTCTAGTAAAAAGTCAAAGTGAAAGTCCAATAAGCTCCAGTCTACTTAAATGGGTCAAATAATAAAGATCTATCACAAAAAATAAGTTGTTGTAAGTCAGAATAAGCTAGAATAGCTTATTGATAAGCTGATGACCAAATTGCACTAGCAGGGGCTAGTTTTGGATGTTGAGTAGTGGAAACTTTTTCCACTGCTTGACTATTTTGACTTTTTGTCTTTATTGACTTTTTTGGAGATTCAGATTTCACAAAGGCACCCAAATGATCTTTGGATCAAAAGGAGTCCATCACAATCAAAATAACACAATCACTAACACCCAATTGATACAGTTTAATCAATCATTCATCAGACATGATACAGACATGAACAATAAGCAGTTAAGCACTTATGAGCAGTTTTAGCACAAATCAGCCAGCCAAATTCAACCAAATGCACACACAAGCTATTATAAACTCCAATAAGAAAGTCTAAACAGGTTTCATGCACTGGTTCAAAGAATTAAGCAAGATTCAAGCAATGAAAGTTACTGATGAACACTAACACATGTAGTTTTTACTTTTGCTGATGTATTTGACACACAAGCCAATTTCAACACTTCAAATCTTTCAAATAGGTTATATTGATGATGTTTTAACTGCTTTTATCCCTAAACATGCATAAACTCTAGGTTTTCCAAAAAGTTTAGGTCAAAAAACAGTCAACTCAACAAGATATAGCAATTTGTTTGATTCAAGGTTTCAAACTCAGAAACTTGCAGCAAAACACTCTCAAACAAAGGTATAGCAGATAAAAAGCATAAACAACACAAACTAACAACACAATAACAAGATGCAAGTACAAATCAGTAGACCCAAACACCCCTTTAACTTTTCCAAATCAAAATTTTCAAAAGCAAAGTGAGATTTCAGGCCAACCAAGCATCAATTAACACTAAAATAAGTATGATAAACAGATTCAAGCAAGAACAAGCCACAAAATTCACAAGAACACAAGTTTCATACAAATATCACCAAAAATCACAATTTAAGCAGATTTTGAGATTAAGTATGCAAACCTCATGGATGTACATCCACACCCACGAATTTTGAGCTTATGTGCTAGCAAGAACAAGCACAAGCTTCCACAATAAGCCTGCTAAGATTGAACAAGGGTTAAGCACAATATCATAAAAATCAGAAACTTTGAAAAACTTGATTGATGCAAACTTGTTACCCCACACTTGATTATCCCCAAGTTATAAGCCTCACCACACCTTAACCAACTCAGCTAGGATGCTATGATCAGCCCTATAGCCCAAGAATTCCAAGATTGGAACAAGACTTAGCAAAATATCAACAAAATGAGAAAATGTGCAAACTTTTGCACACTCCTCTTTGGAAAACAGGTTTTGAACTTCAAGAACTAACAAGCATATAACAATAGAAAGCAGTAAATAGATTGGCCAATGACTTTTCTTCAAGATTTCAAACTCAATTTCATTAAACTTAGAAATAGGATTTACAGAAACTTGAACAAGGAAAAATCAAAAGCAAAGTCTAAATGTTGGAACCCTAAGCCTTTATATAGGCATACATGAACTACTAGAAAGCATAAAAACGTTGCCCTAATGTTGCTGAAGTCCCCAAAATGCCCTCTTGAAGTTTGAATGCCTTGAGGATCATGTGATGTTTTCTTGGCTGTTTGTGGAGCTAGCAAGAGTGGTTTTTGCATCTAAAGGCTCACATTGAGCTTAGAAAGTAAGCATCAATCTCATACGTTGGATGGCTGGGGGTTTTTGGCAGTATCCCCTTTTTTGTAGCAGGGTAATCTCATGTGGGGCAAGGGAGTGATGAGGTGTCCATGTTTGAGGTTGGGATGTGATTAGTAGACCCTTAATTATAATTCTGGAAAGTTATAGGGTTTAATTTTTGCTAAATCACAAATCCCTAATTGTGTTCTTGAGCCTGATGAACATGGATTTGATCTTTTTTAAGGTTGGATTAAGTTTAAAAGTGTGTTAAGGCGCCAAGATTAAATAAATCTTAAACCGGATGAGTGGGATTGTGACATGGCAGGTTTGTGGCTTGTGATTGGTTAGAAAGAGGTAGTGGGGCACGTGGCATATCTTGGTTGGTTAAGGTAACTATCATGTCTGCCAGGTTTAACCCTTAATCTTTTATACTCCTTTCACTTGCAATTTAAACAGCCAAAAACGTATTCCCTTTGTATTTCAAGTTTTCATTTTCACACTTTTGCCCCAAATACTTTTCCAAAGTATTTTCAGGGGTATTTCTTGCCATTTTTGAATTCTTCAAGGGCTGATTTGGTATTTTATTCAATGATAATGGTCTAGACTTGTTTAATTGACATTTTAGAGGACTGAAATTGCCAAGTCTTGATGATTGAGGGACCATTTTTGCCAAATGTTGAAAGTTGAGTGTCCTTTGTGTAATTTTTGGAATTTCAAAGGACCAAACATGTCATTTCTTGTACTTTTAAGGACTTCATGATGTATTTGACTTTATGGATGATATTGGTTGACAATTTAGCTTTGTTGAGGGGCTAAACTTGCCAAATCTTCAAAGTGGAGGGCCCTTTTTGTAATTTTGACAAACTTTAGGGACCAAACTTGTAATTATGAGGATACAAGGGTATAAAGTGTCATTTCTTCTATATTGTAGGACCCTTCTTTATAATTCTTCAAATCTTCAAGGGTTGAACTTGAGAAAGTCTTCATTAGGGCTTGGTTCATTGTGCGGCTTCGTTTCCCGTGTTCGTTTTTGATTGATTCTTGTGATCTTTTGTCATTTTCTCAATATCCATACCTAAAATACACAAGCAACAAACACAAGAATATATTTGGGTATTTTGATGATATTTAATGCATTTTAAGCCCTATTTGGAAGATGAGACTATGTATAAAAGCAGTCTCATCAACCGGCCGTGCCGGGCCGTGGGCCGCACACATCTTGTGCGACCACTGTTCATTCAAGCCCATAAGCTCAAATGATATTAATCCAACCCATTCGTGATGGGCCGGATGCGAGTAGTACCCGTGGGCCGGGTTCATGACCCGGTTGGGGACTATACGTCATCAGAAAACCTGATATTTATCAATCCTAAGATATTTTAGGAGTGTGACAAGTAGGTGGATCACCTCCTTGCTTGATACACATCACCATTCTTCGCTATATGTTGCCGTGACTTATTTTGGAGCGCAAGGAAGGATTATGACTAAGCTATAAGATATGAACTTGTGTAGATCTTCACTAGCTTTCATTTGTCACCTCTTTATCTATCTTACACGTTTGAATGCATAACTTGGAGGCTAAGGGTGAAAAGAAGTATAAATAGGGGCGAAATGCTTCATTTGAAACTTTCACCGCGTTTCCTTTGTATCTCATACCCATTTTCTATTTCCACCTCTATATATGTCTTAGGACATCCCACAAGACCAAAAACCAGGTCTTGAAGCTAGCCATTGAAGCTCTTGAAGCTTTGATAGCAAGTTGTGTTCAAAAGAAGCCATAAGGAGCCATTTTGGAGCTACCTAGGTAAATCTATGTTAACCAAGGCTATGATCTTGTTATAAAGTTTAATTAGACCTTTTATAATGCCTAAATTATGTTAGAAAGATAATCCAAAAGAAACTAAGTCATTTCATCATTTTAAATGAAATTTATAAGTTAAAGATGTCTTAAAACCCTAGTTTTGGAATTTACATAAAATAATGAGCAAAAACCCATTTCAAAAGCTATAATTCTGAATAAATGTTGTTATTATGATTATAAATGTGTTCATAAACTTTGTTTTTAAATCCTATGTGACACCTCAAACCTAACATCATTATTTAATCCTAATTTTGCAACCGATTTTAAATTATTTTTCAGAAATATAATTATTATATTTTACGGTTTAAGTTGAAACCGGTGATTGAGGCTTTATTAATATTTTGACGATTTAAGAAGAACCGATGACGATTACGATATCGACGGATGCCCAAAATTTATCTTTTATTTTCGATTGATCGATATTTGAATTTTTTCGAAGTTTTTATTTTTATTTACGTGTTAAGTCGAGTCAGAACCATTTTATTTCATTTGGTGTGTGTTTGAACCATTTAAAACTATTTTGAGGTAGCCGGGACGAATCTCGACTCCCGCGAAATTTCAAAATCGACTACTAGACCGGTTTCCGCTCTTTAAATAAGTTGTTTTATGTTAAGTCCAAAAGATAGCTAAAATTGCCACCTAGGTCCCTCCATTTTTACAAAAAGGAAACCACAACACATACTTCTCATTTCCCACATTTAAAAAAAATAAGGTTCTTCCCTTTTCCTCACTAGGCCGCCAGCCACCACTACACAACCACCACCACCTCCATTTTTTAATGAATTATAAGAAATCCAGTCAAAGACCCAACTCTAATTTGATCTTGTAAGTGTTTTAATCGAACAAAAATAAACATGCATCCATTTAGTTTTTACAAAAAAATATTCATATGAACAAGTGGGTTTTTGATCAAATTTTTCTCATTGCATGTTCTTAATTTGTGTTAAGGATTGAAGGAAACCATTTAATCAAGCTTGTGATTTATGTCTTTGGTGTTCTACAGCCCCAAAACCCACAAAATTATTGGGGGTTCGGGTGCTCTTGAGTGTTTGATTCTAATTGTGATGGGTAAGGTTCCTATTTCATGTTATTGGGTTTAATTAATTATTTTGATTGTTTGATTTTACTTTTATCATTTATGAAATGGGTTTTAATGAAGACTGTTCATACAAGTGATTAGGGATGTTTAGAATGTTTTAGATTGATGATATGGTGATATAATAGGTCTAAGAATCAATGGGAGTGATTGGAATGATTATTTGTTATGAGTTTTAAAGTGTCATTTTCAAATAAAATGTTAAGGTGTTTTCGTGGTTTTAATTACAAGTACAAGTTTTCATTATATAATATAGTTGTAGAGCTTCTTTCTACCTTCGATTAGGTATAAGGTAGAGCTTTTAACTCCAAACGAGTCAAAAGTTACGATATTTTGAGTTTTTCGTGTACCGTGAGATGCGTATCGACACAATATAAAATTGTAGTCGATATTGGGTCAAATATCAGGGACTATAAGTTGAGTTTTATAAATGACTAGAGTCTAATCTCAGGCCATAAACTTAACATTTTGATTCTATTTTTAAACTTAGGAGTCGGATTTACAAATGGTATTGGTTAAGAAGGTCAAAATGGTTTTACAACGCGAAGGTACAAAACTGTCCGAAATTTTGAGTTTGGTAATGTGACGTGCAGTAGGTGTTAGAAGTGAGAACTTTTTATGAAATTTAAAATGGTTTATCTACAGGTTGGAAACGAATTTTAAAAATTTTCTCATAATTTTTGGTGATGTCTAAGTATAGGAAACCAGCCCGTACATTTGGTATGTACCGGTAGAATTGTAAAATGAGTAATAGTTTTAATAATGCATAAAAGTGGACGTGTCTAGTAAATATCACTTGTTTGGATTTTTGGCGTGAGTTTATGTGAACTTTGAGTGCTCTTAATTATCTACATACAGGAATTGAAGGTACTTGAAGGTGTAGATTCATTCCGCGGTTGTTTGTTAGGTGTTGTATTTGATTTCCCGGGGCATCCTTATCATCGGTGGTTGTCTTCGTCTATGTCTTTGTTTCTACTAGTACTTTCATTACTACTTAAGGTGAGTCTATAGCCTCGCTTTTATACTATCTTATAAATTATTTTAACCCGCGAGGGGGGATACATGCTATTTGAAATAAAATGGAACACAAGTCATGAATGATTGTTTGGACCCTAATGTTGTTTGGATTATATTGAGTACCTTGTTGCTAAAGGCCCTAATTTCATGAACCGTTAATTATTGTCTTGCCCTTGTGTGGTTGGAAATAGCTGCTTATACAATTGATAGTACTATGGGGTTGACGACCCTATCCGAGACGAGAGCTAGTACGTTGAGTACCCTCTGCGGACGAATAACTTGTTATAATAAATAAGGTATAAATCTGGCAACGAATACCTTAAGAGGGGCAATGGTTTCAGTTTGATCATGCCGGAAAATGTGGCGCAGGTGATTAAGTTAACGGGTCAGTGTCATGAGCTTAAATACAAACAATTAGCTTTGCTAAATATGAAATACTTTAATAATAGATTGTATGCGCACAATTCTATTAAATGATTATGATTGTTTTTTCTCTTGTGTTCAACTAATAATTTGGAAAACCTATAGATTTGCTCAACCGTTGTGTTGACGATTTTAAGCATGTGTTTCAGGTAATCAAGATTGATACCAGTGGAGCATGCATGGAGGGAGTTGGTGCTTGTTTATCTAAACTTATGGATTTCCTTCCCTTATATCAAATTAATTATTCTCATATTGTGGTAAAAAATTGTTATTTTTTGGTTAAAATCTTTGGGGACAAGTAACGCTACTCTGCTAAAAACTTTATTTTGGGTTTGAAATGTTTTAGACAATGGTTGTAAAGATTCTTTAATGTTTATTTTAAACGTCTCTTTTGTGGGCGTTTTCTATGATTGTGTGTTATGTGCTATGAAATAACGCCCAATATGGACATTCCGCTGCATGGTAATTTGGGAGTGTTATAGATTGGTAATCAGAGCCACAAATTAAAGAGAACTAGGTCGATTTTTGATAAACCTAAACTATAACTTTTGGTGTGACGTAGAAAGTTTAAAAGCACACAACTACTCTGCATGGCTTCGGTAAGATTTCTTTAGCACTAATTTATATTTTAGATGTATCCCTCGAAGCTGATATGAATTCCTTAGTATTTAGTAAGTAAATAATATGATAATATATTGAGATATATTATTGTGTACGTCGATTACTTATCATCGTAATTGAAAATTCTTGTAAGACTATTTTTTAAGTTGCATGTAATTGGCATACGTGCTACGTTGCATTGCATGGAAACAATGCGTTGTGATCCTACGTGTATGTAGGAATGATTGTATGTATAGGTATGTATATACTATGGTTTTTGGAGGCATTGCACGCGAAGCAATGGTCCTTGCGTAGTTATCGTACATTTATAATGCGGTTTTGTTGAGAATTCGGCCTCACCGCTAATTATTGACCTTGATAATTAAATAATTGTTCGAATAACTGAGTGTGAACCTCGTTTGATACTATAGATACATAAAGAATGCTTCGTAACATATTGTATATCGACTAGATTGATCTCGATAGTCGTTATCGCACCGTGATGTGTCATTTTAGGACATCTTCTTATGAAACGTAAAATACTAACGTACTATTTTATTTCCCTCATTCCTATGGGTTTAATATATTAGTTCGGGTAACTATAACATAGCCGAAGTATAATGAACGATGCGTACATCGTAGCGACAAATCATATGTGTATATTATAAAACGTGGTTTAGGTGTATCACCATTTAATCGTTTTTATCATCTTACTCGAATTTAAAGATGTGTTTAAAGGATAAACTAGCATTGTGACCAAGCGGGATAGCTTGAAGATTGGTTTGTTTGTGTTAATTTTATTGTGTATGATTTTGAGACCCACCCGAAGCTGATATCAACGCTTATAGAGTTGACATACATATTCTCGTTCCGTTTATTTCATTTGTCTTGTTGTCTCATTATTTTGAATTTGATATATATGACGAGATCTGACAATTTTGCCAGTTAAATAAGCATTGAATTTTGTTAACTGAATGATTTAAACATAAAGCGTCTTACATATTAAATATATGGTGAATGAAACTTTTTGATAAAAATGGCGTATGATGCGTCTTGTAACAAGTAAAATTCGTGTAGAGAATAAAGGGACAAAGTGAAATTATTTTTCTTTCAACCTTGGTTGATAAATCATAATGAGTAATTTATATTACTTGTAAAATCTTTGTTTTCATACATTAATACTTGGTACTAAAAGCTTGTGATGGAACTATCAACATTTGCCTAATTTAATTTGAAATAGGAGTTATTAATAAAAAATAACGATATAACTATTGAGTATATGTAGCTTTGGGCTTCGGATGAATTAATTTTGGGTCAATATAGCAAACTTTTAGCGTATTTTGTGATAAAGAAGATGAGTAGAAAAATTGGTCATATGTTTTGGAGCTAGAGACTTTGTAAAACTGGTTTTAATTTTAAACATAAGGTCAGGTTATATTTACGGATGCATTGGTATAAACTGGAACTCATAACTCCTTGTAGTGAATAAACTGGGATAAAATCAAAAGATACACTTTAAGTGAGAAATTCGAACGCTTGAAATAAATTATTAAATATTGATGGAATGTCATTTTATTCCGCTGAGAGATGTGTTAATTTTAAAATTACTTGAGAATCGGCTAAAGATTTAAAATTCGAATTTTCTACATTTCAGAATTATTGAAATAAGCATTTTGATTATTTATTCTATTATTATCGAGATTCAAGTCTCGACTAAAATCAGTAATTTATCCAAGATAATACTACGTGAAACATCTTTAACGTCTGAGTCGAGTCGCGTGAATAAAATATAGCATACCAGTTTTAAGGAAGACTTATGTATAATAAAAAGTCAAAGGTTGATATTTAAGAGTCAATTGGACAAATTCGAGTCGTGCTGGATATTTGTATATACGTAATAAGATATGTCTTAATAATAATATGAAACTTTGAAAATTCTTACTAGGTACGTTTTTGGTACTTAAGATAGGAATATTTTTGAGATTTTGACAAAATAATGAAGATTTTCAAACCTAATGATTTTATCGATTATGATAACCGAGTCACCAAATCTACTAATGTTAGTAATTTTTCTTGAGACTATGACATTCCAGAAATGAAAACTTTGTAAGTTGAAAAATGAAAGGTATATATTCTTTAATGGTGTAACACAAATTAAAAATATGCAAATGTTCGGTTTTAAAATATACAAGGTAACATTAATTAGGATATGAAAATGGATTACCCAACACACGCATACTTGTATTATTTTCTTAAGACATAATGTTTTGATTCACGATGATTCGATCCTACGGCATCCCTTCTTCGGTTTTGCGAGTCTATATCTGAACTTGGGTAATCCTGTGATTTTTCGTTTTAAAATTGTCCATGGTATGAGACCATTATTTATTTTTGAATTGCTACTTCACTATTACATTATAAGGGTATGTCACCCGGTGTGTTTGTGTCCTTTTCATGGACGTTGTAACTTTTCTTCTTTCGGTTAATGGAACCTAAATTAGTGGAATATATGTGTAACTCTAGACGATGGGAATTATGATCTCTGTCCTATTTTTGGCGCTCGTGATGATGTTTGATGTCCAATCCATGTATTTATAGATCGCTATTGTTATCCCGAAACTCTTGTCATATATTCGAAGTATTTTCATTTCAAATGTAGTTAATTTCCGTTGGCAAATATATTGACCGATCTTAATTGATCTCATTGATTTTTGATTTTTTTTACTAATCGTTGTGCTTGCAATGATCTTTAATCTGGAACCACCTTACCGTTATTTTGTGAACGATCTGTTTCGAAAATATATACGAGTGTCTGAAATGTTTTGTTGAACCAAATGCAAATTGTGTCGATTTATTTATTTATTTATTTTTCTCATAAAAAGGCAAAGTAAAAGTATGTTTTCAAAGTGGATGAAAAAAAATGTTTGATGTGTTCCTTGAAACGATTGTAATAATGTTTTCTCATTTCTAATGATTTAATTATTTTGAAGATTAGGTCGAAAACTTTCGTAGTCATATTTGGTGTGTAATAATAATGTTGTGTCGTCCCCGGATCCTCAATTATGCACAACTTAGCTAACTATGCATAATTCGGGTAGAGTCTTGTTCTATTGGTTTTCGTTGCTTGGTCCTCAAGTGTGCATGATCTAGCTAATTATGCATAGTTTAGGAAGGGAAATGTGGTTTCAAATCAATTGGTCATCTTTAAACTGGTAGTGTTTTTAATAAATGTTTGGATACGAACTCTTTTGAAACGGTGGATCCTTATGCAAGTAATCGTATTATCTTTGATTCCTAAAGAAATTTTTTTAATTTTCTCGTGTTCTTTGAAATCTTTCTTTTCGTATGACGTTGGCTTAATAAGTAACCTTGATCGACTAATTTTGGAAAAATGTTTTTTTTGTGTTGTATGTATCGTACTTCATTTATTTTCTTTTCTAATTCTTTTGATATGTCAACGACACGCGATAAACTGTTGAAGTTTACCAACTGTGCATCGGTAGTTGGAAGACAATTCCATTTGCCGTCTTCGTTTATTAAAGTGAGGAATCCTCCTTGCTTGACTCGATTTTCTTTGATCATAGATGGTTAAACGACATAAAGACATAGTTGATGTTTTTGTGGTAAACCCTTGCCTTTTAGGTATTTATGTGGTATGTAATCTAGTCGAGTGATCGTAAGTTGTGAGAACTTGAGACGACATTGTCCAATGACGTCCGATCATGGAGAACACGTACCATGTAATATGTTTTTAACCTTCAACTACGATGCTTATTGAGATTTTGACCACGCTTGCGATGGAAGTGAGATGGTGTTCTTGTAATATTTTTTTGGATATGGATCCGTGTGTGAGCACCCTACGATGACATATGTATGTTTTCTCTTTCTTTATTGATATGCATCCATAGCTAGCAAGCTTGTGAACCTTCTTGAACTTGCAATTTTCTTTTGACTGGACTCATCCGAAATCCCGTCGAATATTCTTATTTTATCATGGCTTGGCTGATTAGCAAGCATGTGTTAACTTGATTGAACTTATTTACTTGGCATGGTTGGGATATTTTGCAGACATGTCGTAATGTGGTTGTATGTGCTTCATAATGGCTTTTTTGTTTGATTGGATAGTGTTGGGAATCTAATCTTGTTCGATTCCCTGATCATAGATTTAAACATAATTAGGTTGTTAGATAGTCCCTTGCCTGTGCCTAGGAGGCAGGCAAGTTTCGCAAGATCACAGAGATCCATGTCACTGTGAGCAACCTCAGAGGAGTCCATGTCAGAGACATTGTCAAGGAAGTCAAAGATTACTTGAAGACATACTCATTGGCTGTGATGGATAACAGCCAAGATGTATCAGGGACTCTGAGGGGTTGAGGGTTAACAGGGGTGGCAATACCCTGTTAACACTCAGCACACTTTGGACATACCATTTGTGTGTTCGATACTATGAAGAAAAAGGAAACTGTTTTGACAACTGTTTCCTTAAAGCATAATGGAAGACTACCAAGAATAGAAGGACATCATGTGACTGATGTGGGAACTTGTAAAAGATTGTGTAGTCACCATCAAGTACTATTTAGGTCAATCTCGTAACACTATAAATACGATGTGTATCCATGCATTAATGTTCAACACTTTGAGATATTCATAACATTATTGCATATAACTTAGTGAATCAAACAGCTACGACTGTATTCATAAGTTAGGGTTTATAGTTGTTCAAAGTGTGCACAACACATTGTCATCAAACTGTGTTATCCATAACACTTGTAATTCTTTATTATACAATAATAAGATTACGTTTGAAAAGTAATACCTTGTGTTGATTAAGTTAAGATTAGGGTTTCTTGCATTGATTAGGGACTTTCAATTGATATCAGAGCGGTGTTTGATATTAAAACCTTCAAGAAACATCGTTCTCAGTTTTATAATCAAGATCCACCATGCCAGAAACTTCTAACCCACCACAATCACCTTCCACAAACCCATCTTCACCAAGACTCAACCCTCCTGCCAATGACGATGATCTACCCCAACTTCTTGACTCAAGAGGTGGATCACACGTCACAAGTGTACCAGTCTTTGATGAAGAAGATTTTGCCAGTTAGAAGAGTCAATTTCTTGTATATCTTGATGGGCTTGAACCTTTTCTTCTAGAAATTTTAGAAAATGGTCCTTATATTCTCATGGCGCTTACATCCACTGAAGAAAACCCTCTTCCCAAACCTCTCAAACAATGGACTCTAGTTGATAGGAAATTGGCAAATCAAGATAAACGTCTCAAAAGCATCATAATATCCTGTCTTCCCAAGCATATCATGAAGTCTGTCATTCAGTGTCCCACAGCTAAACAAATGTGGACATACCTCATCCTTGGCCATGAAGGACCCTCTGAAACAAGAGAGACAAAGATTCAGGCACTCAGACTTCAGTTCAATGCCTTCAAGTCACTTGAAGGTGAAAAGGTTTAGCAAACCTATACTAGGCTGAAGATTCTTCTCAATGACCTAGCAATGAATGATGTCACTATTGGTCAAGCTGAGATCAATGCCACTTTTGTCAACAGCCTTCCAAGAAAGTGGCTGAGCATGAATCAGACTCAGAGAACTAACAACTCAATCAAAAATGATACCCTTGCTCAGCTCTATGGAAAGTACAATTATGAAGAAGGGCTGATTGATACTATTTACAAGTCAAAGACTGAAAGATTTGTAGTCCAAGGAGCATCTTCCAAAGCATTGATCTCTGCAACACATCCTCATGACAGCGATTCTGATGTTGAAGAAGATACCCGTAGCAGCCAAGAGTTCTTGACAGACCTTAATGCAGAGTTCCATGAAAGAGCCTTGCTAGCCAACCAAAGAAGATACTTCAAAAGATCAGGAAGAGTAGGATAAGCTAGTAAACCAACTGACAGGTCAAAAGAAACTTGCTTTGCCTGTGGAAAGCTTGGACATTTTCAAAAAGACTGTCCTTCCACTAAGAGATCCTCACCCTCTTATCCATCATCTTCATCCAAACCTTACAAGTTCAAACAACATAATAACTCATCACATCAATCCAGTTCATCAGACACTGAGAAGAAGGATTACAAAAATAAGTAGAAGGCACTTAAAGCTGAGTTAGAACAAATGAACTTGAAGATTGAAGCTCTGTCCAAGAAGAAGGGTAGTGAGAAAAAGACAGAGAAAGGGTTGGTTGCTGAAACGTATGATTGGAATGATGAACCACTGACTTCAGATGAAGAAGATACCACCAGAGTCAGGGCTTTCATGGCGATAGCTGAGGATGAACCAGCTGTTGGAAAAGGTGATGCAAGATCAGGACAATGGGTTGACATCACAATGAAAAAGGTACACAGGCTTTTATCCATGTCTGATAATGATGAACGTAAGCATGTCCTTGATTACACCATTTTTGATTTACACTTTGTTGAGGAACAAAGAAAGAACCTACTTGATAAGTTTCACTCTCTTAAATCTGAAATGCTAAATGCTAAAGCTGAATGTGAAACTCTCAGACGGTTTAATTTAGAGAAAATATCCCTGCAAAATGAAGTAGCTAGATTAACCTTGAAAAACATTGCTTTAAATGATCAAGTCTCTGAATTAAACAAGGTTATTGAAAAATGGTTGTGTGCTAGGTTTACTATAGATCAATTGCTTAGGGATGAAGTGCCTGCTGACTTAAAAAGGGATATATCTGCTAAGAAAAATAAGCTGAGAATTCTCACCAAACCCAAAGACATTGTCTTTAAATCTACAGAGACTATTCATATGTCAGATACCACTTTGACTAATGACCCTGTCTCTGAAGATGTGGCTGAGCTACCACCCTTGCCCAAACTCTTTGGAGTTGAACCCAGCAGTTCTTCTAGATCTGCTAAGGGTGAACTTAGGACAGATATTGAGAATCCTCCAGCTAAAGTTTTTCATGTGCCTGCTAAACAAACTGGCAAACAAGTAGCTTTTAAGCCTGTTGCTACTAAAGCTGTGAATAAGGTTGACCCTACCACTGAAGATCGCCTGTTGTCTCTTATGAAAGAAGTATAACTCTTGAAACAACACATTAAGCCTTCCGCTGAATGCTCTACTTCTCATGAACCTAAGTCAGTCCTAGGTGAACCCAAAGAGGAAAGGTTAATCAAACCTTATTGCAATGTATGTAAAAACTCTCACCATACGAGTTTAGATCATGACAGACACATGGAAGCTAAAAGAGCTCAGACACCCTCTAGGGACAGACCACAAAGTTCCAAAAGACAACAGGGAAATTACAAACCTTATCCTCCCTGTAAATTCTGTGGGTTCACAGTCCATCACTCAGACGAGTGCGGTGACTTCCCTGGGTGTGATATCTGTGGAAGTTATAACCATGAAACAATGAACTGTCCCTCCCAACGCCAAAAGTTCTTCAGGAACACAAGAGTTGCTAATAAGCAATTCAGGGAACCCACTGGAAAGTGGGTTCACCATAGGAACTAACCTATTTCTATGTATCTGTGCAGAAATATCTCAAGGAATCGGTATGGTATCTAGATAGTGGCTGTTCTAGACACATGACAGGGATTCAACAATACCTGCAGAGATACTCAAAGGGGCCAGGTCCTAAAGTGGTGTCTGGAGATAACTCTTCGATTGACACAGAAGGATATGGCTCAGTGAACTGCATTGGGATTACATTCACCAGGGTTGCATATGTGAATGGTCTTAAACACAATCTTATTAGCATCAGCCAATTGTGTGATGCTGACTATAAGGTTTTGTTTACTAAGACTCAGGGAACCATATTCAACAAAAACAATGATGTTGTGCTGATTGCACCTAGAAGGAGAGATGTTTATGTCATCAACATGGTTGTGTGCTCTGAAGACAGCTCAAATTGTTTTCTTGCTAAAGCCTCTGAAAGTGTCAATTGGCTGTGGCACAAAAGACTGTCTCATCTCAACTTCAAGAACATCAACAAGATAGCCACTCAAAACTTGGTTGCTGGTCTACCTTCAGTAATGTTTTCCAAAGACAAGACTTGTTATGCCTGTGTCAAAGGAAAGCATCACAGGTCTTCATTCAAGACTAGGCAATCATTCTCTATTGACAAGTGCTTACATCTCCTTCACATGGATTTGTTTGGGCCTGTCAAACCTCAGACAATTAATCACACCAAATACACCTTGGTCATAGTTGATGAATTTTCAAGATACACATGGGTGTTCTTCCTCAGAAGGAAAAGTGATGCAGCTGAAACCATCATGTCCTTCATTAGACAGGTTGAAAATATGAATGATGTTAGAGTCAAAGCTCTAAGAAGTGATAATGGTACTGAATTCAAGAATCATCAACTTGAATCTTTTTGTGATGAAAAAGGGATTTCACAGAACTTCTCTTCAGCTGGCACCCGTGAACAAAATGGTGTGGCTGAAAGAAGAAACAGGACTTTGATTGAAGCAACAAGAACTATGTTAAATGGTGCAGCCTTACCAAAGCAATTTTGGGGAGAAGCTGTTCACACTGCCTGCTACACACAAAACAGATCAATCATTGTCAAAATACATGGTAAAACTTCCTATGAAGTTTTCCGAAAAAGATCTCCAGATGTCAGCTATTTTCATGTGTTTGGATGCCCTGTGTTTATTTATAACTACAGGGATAAACTTGAAAAGTTTGATGAAAAAGCTGATGATGGTTTCTTCTTGGGATACTCTCCAACAGCCAAAGCCTTCAGAGTATTCAACATCAGAAGACAAGAAGTAGAAGAAACATTCCATGTTAGATTCAATGAAGATGATGAAGTCATACAGAGAACAGGAACAGAGGGTGATGAAATTGATTTTAATGAAAATGTATCTTTCCCAAGTGATGAGTTCACAGAACCCAGACCTACCAGTCATCATCACTCCAACACTCTCACCCCTTATGTCCCTGCCTTTGACCCTTTTTTTACTCACAACATAGAAGTTCCTACCTCTCAGGAACTTGATGAAGAAGAACCTCAAATCTCTGATGGTCCTTCTCATGCTATTGATGACTCACCAATTCTTCAAATCCCTGAAGACTCTCCTGCTGATAATGAAATAGCACCCCTTGATATGGCTGAAGAAGACTCTGACACTGAAGTAGTCTTTGAAGAAAGCCCTCCTAGTCAGCAGGATGAAACTCAAATTGTACCAGCTGTGCCCACAAGTGTTCCTGTCCTTGAGTCCCCAGCTCCTCAAAATAAGTGGTCAAGAGATCAACACATTCTTCTTGTCAACATTATTGGGGAACCAAATGCAGGGGTCACAACTAGACAACGAATCCAAGACTCAGTGTCAGCCTCAGTCAATGAATGTCTCTTTGCTGAATTTCTCTCACAAATTGAACCTAAAAGAGTAGCTGTGGCTCTGGTAGAAGAAGGATGAGTAGCTGCTATGCAAGAAGAAATCAATCAGTTCAAAAGGAACAAAGTATGGACACTAGTGCCAGCTCCACCTGGAAAGAATATCACAGGCACTAGATGGATCTATAGAAATAAGATGGATGAAATTGGGAACATCATCAGGAACAAGGCCAGACTGGTGGCACATGGATTCTCTCAGACTGAAGGAATTGATTATGATGATACATTTGCTCCAGTTGCTAGACTTGAAGCCATCAGAATCTTCCTTGCTTATGCTGCCTATATGAACATCACTGTGTATCAGATGGATATAAAGAGTGCATTCCTCAATGGTGATTTGGCTGAGGAAGTGTATGTTGCACAACCTGAAGGATTTGAGAACAACGAGTTTCCCAACCATGTGTACATACTTTACAAGGCAATGTATGGGCTAAAACAAGCTCCAAGAGCATGGTATGAAACTCTTTCCAATTTCTTAACTGAAAATAAATTTGTCATGGGTTCTATTGATAAAACACTCTTTACCTTCAAGGATAAGAGTGATTTCATTATTGTACAGATTTATGTGGATGACATCATCTTTGGGTCAACAAGTGTCAATCTTAGTAAACGTTTTGCTAAATTAATGACCAAGAAATATGAGAAGAGTATGATGGGTGAATTAACTAACTTTTTGGGCTTTCAAATTAAACAATGTCCTAAGGGAATTTCAATTTGTCAAGAAAAGTATGTTAAGGATTTACTTAAAAAATATGACTTAGCTGATTGTGCATCAGTGAAATGCCCCATGCTTCCATCCAACAACTTGGGCCCTGATGAGTCAGGGGTCTCTGTTAATGAGACTTTATATAGAGGCATGATTGGGTCACTCGTGTATCTAACAGCTAGTCGTCCAGATATCCAATTCTCCACATGTCTCTGTGCAAGGTACCAAGCTAACCCAAAAGAATCCCATCTAGTGGCTGTTAAGAGAATTTTCAGGTATCTTAAAGGAACACCATCCCTAGGCCTATGGTATCCAAAGGAATCAGGCTTTGATCTCAAGGCCTATTCAGATTCAGATTATGCTGGATGTTGTATTGACAGGAAAAGCACTTCAGGGAGCTGTCAAATCCTAGGAGGAAAATTGGTTGGATGGAGTGCTAAAAAGCAAAACTTTGTGGCTATGTCTTCAGCTGAAGCAGAATATGTCGCTGCAGCCAGCTGTTGTGCTCAGGTGCTCTGGTTGAAAAGTCAATTGTATGACTATGAAATTTTGTATGACAAAGTGCCAATCTTTTGTGACAACACCAGCGCCATTGCCATATCCAACAACCCTGTTCTTCACTCTCGTACCAAACACATTGATATCAGGTATCATTTTATCAGGGATCATATAATGAAGGGGGATATTGAGCTGCATTTTGTTCCCACAGAGCTGCAACTAACTGATATCTTTACAAAGCCTTTGGTTGAACCTTCGTTTAACAGGCTAGTTGCTGAGCTAGGGATGCTCAATATCTCAAAGCCAGTGGCTTGATATTAAATGTGTTCATTAAATGATTGATTCTATATTAAATGTTTTTCACATGAAACTAGGTAGTTACTTTCCAAGTAAAGGCAAAAAACATTCTCAAATATTTAATCATTTATTTTTCGAATAATGGGGAGACAAATAAGTTTTGGAAGGTCAAGGGACCCACTTGAACAGTCATTTTCTCACTTTGCATTTAATGCGGTTGAATAACTGTTTACGTATTTTGAATATATATATTGTCTCTTATCTCTTCTCACCCACCACCATTCTCATTTCTCAAATGATTTCTCTCTCTAAGTTCTTCTCTCTCTTAACCTATCCGCCATTTTCTTTCACCTTCAACCTCGAATCCATGGCGTTTTCAGTTCCTAAAGCAGCAAATGTTAACTTCGAGATCAACGAAAGCATCCTCGCCTCGAACAACGCCATTGGATGGATTAAGGTACCCAATAACACCTATTCAGATCTGGCCAGTTTCATGCAGAATTGTGACCTAAGTGAAGCTTTCACCAAATCCCCATCCACCTTTTACCAAGAATACCTTAGGGAATTCTGGTACTCTGTTGAGGTGGTTGATGACACCATAACATTTAGCCTTTCATGAAATGAACACCCTTTCTCCTTCTCCCTTAAAGATTTCTCAAGTGTGGCCGGATTGAAGCATGGAGATGAATGCCTGAAGGTAGTTGATAAAAAGGCTGTCAAAGAAGCCCTGGCCACACTCAACCCTTGCCATGACGTAAACCCTGCCCTTACACCAGCTGAGGTCCTCTCCAAATCTCCCCTGAAGATTAAGTATTTCACTCCCATGTGGCGTGTCCTCTTCACCCACATTGTTAAATCCCTGGGAGGAATGCAGGGATCATAGGATCAGATGTCTTTCAACCATCAGGCTATTACATATGGATTAATCTGGGGAGCTGATGTTGATGTTGGAAGCATTCTCTTCTCCAACCTTGTAGAACAGCTGAAGGGAAGGAATCAAGTCAGGGAAAAGAATATCTGCTATGTGCGCTTCCTGTCTCTGATCTTCGAAAGTCTGCTGGGAGACAACTACCACAACAATGCTTTGACTGCTCTTAAGCCATACCGCATCACAGGTGCCATCTACAAAGAAATAGGAGCTGAAGATGTCCCTGTCACCGCTCATATGATGAATGTGGCCAACCAACTACCAACAGCTGAGAAGCCCTTGCTCCCTTCTTATGAGAAGGTGAATACTTCTAGTGTGTCTGGCAAGTCTAAGTATTTGACCTCTGGGCAGCACACTACCAAGTCTAAGGCTTCTTCTGGCCAACAGCCTAAGAAGAAGGAAATCCCCTCTTCTTCCCACACCAAAGCTGTTTCTAAGGCCAAGGGAAAGAAGACTGACACCTCCTATGGTCCAGTTACTCATGTGGATTCAGATATATCTGCTGACAAACAACAGGAGTCTAGTGTCTCAAAGTCAACTGAGACGACATGAAACCAACCTGATCCAGCTGATATCTCACAGGTAATCAGTGTACATTTTTAGAGGTTCACAAGTAGCCACTCTCATTTGTCTGTAGGAGAGAGTGGTGAAGTTAGGGTAATCCTCGACCCATAGAAGTCTGTCAATGCACTTAGAATCCTTTAAGACTTCTGTACACCCTGTCTTTGCACCAGGGAATGATTCATTTGTGTTTATAAAGCACCCTGATGACCCTGCACCCTCTAGACAGTATTCAGGCTAACAACAACCTGAATACACTAATGTCTCAACCTTGATCAGCTGTACTTCACACAGCCTCTTGGTTCCCTCCTTAAAAGAGTCTCAATGGATTTATCCTTTCAGGGGGAGCTAAATCATCACCCTCAACTTTCCTAGGGGCAGCGTAACAGGCGACCTTTAACCACATATGTTTCACTCTTAAAAGAGTCCCAAAGGTTCTTAACCTTTTGGGGTGGCTGAATAATCACACTCAACTTTCCTAGGGGCAGCGAATGGCGATCCATAACCAACATATGTCTCACAATCAAAAGAGTCCTAAAGGTTTTAACCTTTTGGGGGGGCTGAATAATCACACTCAGCTTTCCTAGGGGCAGTGAATGGCGATCATTAACCATATTTTTTCACACTTAAAGAATCCCAAGGATTTATCCTTTGGAGTGGCTGAGTAATCACCCTCAGCCTCTCTGGGACAGCGAAATGGCGACCATTCCCCTTATCTTTTTCCCTGTTACTAATTAAAACAATTTGCAGGCTGAAATTGTATAGCCAGTCATCGAATCTCAGGTACAACAAGAAAAGGAGGCAGATACAATGACTCAAGACAAACCCAATGATGAAGAGCCTCTGTTAAATGCTGATGAATAAATGCTATCATTGGAGGATTATGTCTCTGATATTGAGTACATGCCTGAAGATGAAATCCCTGAAGGGATGTTTGATGAGGAGGATGAACAAGATGAGGAAGACCAGCTGTCTGTCTCTCCTCCCAAAGAAATAGCTATGTCCACACCAGCTGGCGATAAGACTTCTCCTCCCAAGGATGCTGTTGATACTCGAAACTCTGCTACATCAACAACAACAGTTTTCCAACGCCCAGCCTATGATCCAACAGCAGAGTTTCTCTTGTTTGATCATCCTGCCCAGACGAACTTTGATCTCTTACCAAGGGGGGATGACTATGCTCAACAAAGCCTCAACATCAAGAATCTTCAGCCTGTTCACCATCAGTCAGACATTGAACGTTTATAAAGAAAGCTGGATGTGATCAAGTCTGAAATGCACAACTTCACTGTTACATTCCCTGGGATCATACAAAAGGCTGTGGCTGAGGCGGTTACTGAGCCAATCAAGGATGGTGCCAGAAAAGGTGTTGCCCAAGGACTAAGTCACCTGTCTACTAGAGTGAAGGATGTCATTGACACAGAGGTCCCTGCCATGTTTCTTGAACATGAGCTAACCATGCACAGGCAATTTGATGCGGTTCGCAACAGGCAATACCGTCATGCTAATTTTATTGTCAGTCGTGTTCAGGCCAATACCAATGCAAATGGCAACCTCCTGCTGAAGATTGCCAGGGCTTCAAGGAAAAGGCAACGTGCTATGGCTGCCTCTGTTGAACAGATTGCAAGGAATTTTCAAGCACGTTCATCCAAACGTCTACGACGCCAGGATGAACGTGAGGGGGAGAAAGATACAACACTCAGCCTTGCATCTGCTAAACAAGGCTCTTCATCAGCTAACCCCACCATTACACCTGTTCCTCTCCAAGTCATCACACCTGTTATAATACCTGATGATAAGGATAATACTCAGGGGGAGAAACAAACTCAAGATGGAGCTGACTCATCAAAGTCTTTGGTTTTGGTTAACACCAGCAAGCCTGGGGATGATGATGAACCAGCTGCCAAGAAGTTAAAATTCACTGTTAGCTCCCTCCCCAAAGCAATTCAAACTCAGGCTCAGACAGCATTTATCAGAAGAGCTGATGTTTTGAAAAACATAAGTGTGGAGTCCTCTGTCTCGAAGAAAGGAAAGGAGATAGTTTTGGTTGACAAAGACACCAAACTCAAGAAGATAGCTGCGATGCTAGAGATAGGAGGATCCACCACAGACCTTTCCTAATTCTCAACCTTTACACCTTCCAATGAGATTCCTTTAACCCCTGAAGAAATAGAGAAACAGGCTGAGGAATTCAAGAGATTAAATGAACTCAAAAAAGCCAAAGAATTGAATGAAGCTACTCTGAGGAAGATGACACCACCTGAAAGAGAAAATCAAAAACAAAGGTTGAGGGATATGGAAGCAAAACGCGATGAGCCACTAAGGAAAGTCAATGCTGACTATGACGCCTGCGTGAACAACAGATATGCCCCTGGCAAGATAACCATGTTCAAATACACCATTCATAAATCCACAAACACCCCAAGGATGATCTTACGGAGGGATAACCAACCAGGAAATATGAATGTGTTTGACAACTTCATGTTAAAGACACTTGGGTTATCAGAATGGTTCGAACTTGAAGCCTTAGCTGCCAAAAGAAATGGACAGGAAAATTTCCTTCTGCTGAAGACTATTAAGGCCAAGTTTACCTGGATCAAGGAAACAGCTGCCAAACTTAAGATTGATCCCCCACCACAGCTTTTTGAACAAGAACCCCCAAAGACTGGCAACAAAAAAAGAAGAATTTCTCAAATTGTTAATGAAACTTTTGTTACTGAAGATGTTCGAGTGGATGGCATGTACAGGGATTTGATCCTCCCCAATGGTATTGTTGGCCCAGTTGATGGTCAGACATACACAAAGCCTGAAAGAGGAATGGCATTCATGAATAGGGCTTGCCAGTATGCTTTTCAAAGGGAAGATGAGCTGTGCTTAGCTTCAACTATTCAGCTATTTTGTCACAAGAAGTCACTCAAGATCAACACAGAGTATTCCAAGAAGTTTGCCAAGACTTTGCAGGATGAACTAGATAACAGATTGAACTTGGCTAAAGCTGAAGAAAGGATTAAAAATGATGACTATTGAAGATGTTCACAGTCCTTTTTACCTTCATCTTTTATTTTACTTATGTAATGTACTTGTAATTTTTCCTTTAAGTATTAATAAAATCATGAGGTATGTTTGTTTAGATCTGTTATGAGTAAGAAGAAGTTGTTAACTCACTTACCTTAACTTAGTTAGATCTAGCATTATTTATGTTTAAATAGGGGGAGATTGTTGGGAATCTAAACTTGCTAGATTCCCAGATCATAGATTTAAACATAATTAGGCTGTTAGATAGTCCCTTGCCTGTGCCTAGGAGGCAGGCAAGTTTCGCAAGACTCACAGAGATCCAAGTCACTATGAGCAACCTCAGAGGAGTCCATGTCAGAGACATTGTCAAGGAAGTCAAAGATTACTTGAAGACATACTCATTGGTTGTGATGGATAACAGCCAAGATGTATCAGGGACTCTAAGGGGTTGAGGGTTAACAGGGGTGGCAATACCCTGTTAACACTCAGCACACTTTGGACATACCATTTGTGTGTTCGAGACTATGAAGAAAAAGGAAACTGTTTTGACAACTGTTTCTTTAAAGTATAATGGAAGACTACCAAGAATAGAAGGACATCATGTGACTGATGTGGGAACTTGTAAAAGCTTGTTTAGTCACCATCAAGTACTATTTAGGTCAATCTCGTAACACTATAAATAGGATGTGTATCCATGCATTAATGTTCAACACTTTGAGATATTCATAACATTATTGCATATAACTTAGTGAATCAAACAGCTACGACTGTATTCATAAGTTAGGGTTTATAGTTGTTCAAAGTATGCACAACACATTGTCATCAAACTGTGTTATCCATAACACTTTTAATTCTTTATTATACAATAATAAGATTACGTTTGAAAAGTAATACCTTGTGTTGATTAAGTTAAGATTAGGGTTTCTTGCATTGATTAGGGACTTTCAGATAGTGATGTCTTCGAGTGAGTTATGTATACGTCAAATGATTTTCGTATCGATGAATTCGTTTTTGACGAACTAGGTTTGTATGTACGTAATATTCTAATAAGGTGATTTCGTACGACTAGTATTAATTACTTCGTCTTGTATATTATGAACGTTTTTGATGGGGTTATGTGTGGCCCGTGCGATTTTATTTTTTGAATAATTATCTTTATGAGATTGATGGACCAAGTGAAAGGACGATTCGGATGTAGAAAAATATGCTCCGAGCGTGTGTGAATGATTTTGGTAGTATATGAGATTGACACTTGTCGTTGGTAGAATACCCATTGTGAAGGTGTGATGGAATTCAATACGTGGACCGGAGTTCACGTAGGAACGTGAAGACTTCTTTAGGAAGAAGTACCCTTATCTTTCTAGTAGTACGAAATGCGAGTATAAGAAGCTGAGAGTGTCGGGCGTCGCTCCATTAAGGAGGGGAGGATGTCACACCTTAAACCTAACGTCATTATTTAATCCTAATTTTACGACCGATTAAAATTTTTTTTTTAGAAATTTAATTATTATATTTGACGGTTTAAGTTGAAACCGGTGATTGAGGCTTTATTTAATATTTTGACGATTTAAGAAGAACCGATTACGACTACGGTACCAACGGATGCCCAAAATTTATCTTTTATTATCGATTGATCGATATTTGAGTTTTTCGAAATTTTTATTTTTATTTACGTGTTAAGTCGAGTCGGAACCATTTTATTTAATTTGGAGTGCATTTGAACCATTTAAAATTATTTTGAGGTAGCCAAGACTAATCCCGACTCCCGCGAAATTTCAAAACCGAGTACTAGACCGGTTTCCGCTCTTTAAATAAGTTGTTTTACGTTAAGGCCAAAAGATAGCTAAAATTGACACCTAGGTCCCTCCATTTTTAAAAAAAGGAAACCACAACACAAACTTCTTAATAACTGTTTTTCTAAGTTAAAAAGTTTGTTTTTCTCGGTGTCTAATCGAATTGATCTCCGGTTAAATGTGTGACTCAGTCGTCTTTGGTGCATAAAAGAAAAGGTGTCGTTGTCTAAAACTAATTAAAGATAAAAATAAAGCTTTAAAAGGAAATGAGAAAATATAAAAGAAATGAACTAAAAATTAAAACGATTGACAAATAATAAAGAAACGATATTAAAAACAAATATGAAAACGAAACAATTAATAAAAATAAAACTGAAAATAAAAATAAAAATTAGATTTAAAAATAAAGTTTACCTAATGGAAAAGGAGGAAATAGGACTAAGTGGCTTTTTTAGAACTGAACGAGGCAAAAGCTAAAGCGGGTACTAAATAAAAGATAAAACTTAAACTTTTCAAAAAAATACTAATTCTAAAATTTGACGAAAAATATAACTAAAAATACGTGACTATAAAAAATTAAAATCGGAACAACTTTTAGAAAAAACTAAATCGATGCGGAACAATATTAACTAATAAGCAAGCAGGCAAGCAACTAGCTCAAGCACGCAGCCAGGCTGCTCAAAATTGGCGGGAAAAGTATAAACACCCAGGCTGGCATGCATGTCAAAGTGATGTTATACGGAATGTGAAAACTTGTGCTTATCCGGGTTTTTGCTTTGTAGACTTATCCAGATTCCATTTTTACATTCTTATCCGGGTTGTATGTTAAGCTTCCGGGAAATGTATCTTTTCTTTATCCGGGTTATGTTTTTTTGTAGCTATCCGGGAAGTGTGATTTGGGAGTGATCCGGGTTGTGGCTTTTTTTTTCTTATCCGGGAAATGAAATTTACTCCTTATCCGGGATCCATACTTTTTGCTTTATCCGGAATCCATAACTTGCTAACTATCCGGAATATTGAATTTTGGCAAAATCCAGAATGTAAAGTTTCTACTGGTTATCTGGGAAACTAAAAACTACTTATCCGGGGTACAAGGGTTTTGATAACCCGGATAAGGGAAAAAATTAAGCAAATCTAAAAATAAGCTAAAAACCAAATAAGCACTTATCTAAAAACTTAACCAAATCAACTTTAAGAAAAAGCTAATAAGACAAAATTTAAAAACTTTTTAAAAACTCTAAATAATCAAAATATTTAAAATTAACTTTTTATAAAATAACTTTTAAAAACACTTAATTAAAATTAAAAAAAGCATACAATAAGCTATATGAGCAATAAGCTAAACAATCAAACACATAAAAACATAAGAAACAATCAAATAAGCATGACAATAAGCAAAGAAGCATAAAGATCAAGAAAAACAAGAAAGGTAAAATGAGAGATTAATTAAGAACTGTATTAAAGATAAAGATTCAACAACAAAATATAAACTTACTTGAAAATTAAAGACTTGAATTTAAATGACAATATGAAAGTGCATGAAAAATAAAATGGAAAGACTAATGTGTCCAATTAGCTAACACCTCCTAATGTGTCATTAGGAGGGTATTTATAGGAGGATTAACATGTGTGATGCTTTTTTATTTCTTCTCGTCTTTTCGTCTTCCAAATTCTTCGACTTTCTCGACGTTGACTAGGGATTTGTCGATATAAACTGAACTCGTCTTATAATTGTCTTCTTTTATTAGACTTGGTTCTTCGACTTCATTAAACTTCCGTCTTTAGACTTTTTCTTCGATAAATCTTCAGAATAGGCCTTGGACTTCCGTTCTTTTTGCACTCTTGATCTTTTGACTTCGTCTTTTGTCTTTTTCTTCGATAAAAGCCCGTGAAAGTTCGTGTTTTCTTCCCTTTTCACATTTTGGTCCTAAATTACAACAAAAACACAAACCACGCATAATTCCGACATTTATGATATAAAATACACGTTTTGGCTTGGTTATTATTATAATTAAGTTGTAAAAGGATAAGTGTTTTCACACTTATTAAATCCCCTACACTTGACCATTGCAATGCCCTCATGCAATGCATTAGTTACAAAGCAAGATATATATTTTCCATCATAATTAACCTACCTTGGCCTTTATTAAAAATAAGACATTAAGGAAAATTAAAGAGATAGAAAATAACAAATATTTGAAGGAAAAAAACAAGTAAAGAAATCGAAGACTTACATTACGGCTTTGGATTGCCATGAATGTTTATCACCCTCAAGTTTCACGTTCCCCAAACCAAGCTAAAAAACGAGATCATTGTTATTATAAGTTAGCAAACTAACACAAACTCATGTGGGACAATTATTCACTTAGACTCCCTTATTCCTAGGTGTATCTCTTATATTTTATTGTTGTCTTGAATGATCATGAGGATGCATTGTCGACTTATTTCGATAATTTATTAGGGCTGAAACTATAGTAGGATGATTTAATCAATAGTTAGCTAACGGATAAAATCTTTTAAAACTGCTTCTCGGGACCTCATAAAGTTCATATCTTGGCATAACTCGCTTCACGATTTGAGACCTTTCTCGGATCAATATTTGGCATTGACTTCATACTTTAAATCTTGAGAGACGTTCATGAAATAATGGTCTTCTCTTCATAATAGGAATTTCTTCACTTGAAGTTTTGAGAGATTCTTAATACTTGGGCCACGACTTCTTCATTTTTCTCCAATCTTTATATGGGATTTTGATATACAACGATCCGCCTCCTTTTAGGAATTGTATTTATCCTCATACCTTGCTAGGGTCTTTTCGGATAGACTTCTCATGATCTTTAGGGGAGTATTTGCTTTTCGTCGTGTGTCTCGATCCTTCATATTGATTTTTGATAAATGATTCTTCACATCACTTTGGATCTTTAGTAACAAAATGTAGCCCTCATGCCTTGTTAGGGCCTTTTCGGACTCGCCAATCTTCGCATCCCGCTTCAATAAGTTATGCCTTGGCTATGAAATCTAATTAATACCGAGCAACTTTTAAACGATCTTGGGCTAGAAGCTAAGTAACTTTTTAAATCGTACGACCTTATTTATTGCAATTAAATTTATTAACAAGCGATGGGAGAAGAAGCTCATAATTAACTCACATAAATTAATAAAAGCATACCAAACTTAGAATTGACTCTATCATCTCTCGTTCTCCACAATTTAAAATATCAAGGAAAAAGACTCATGGATGCTTAGCCAATTAAATCAAAGTTTTGGGTTTTCAAGTCATCTATAGGATCTTGCAACTTCTTAGACTTTTTCAAGTTTTAGAATTTGCATTTTAAAGTTCCCTTGATAAACGAATTTCTAGGATCAATTATAGGAACTTGCGAAAAGTTCTCGTTCTTAACCCATATGAGTTAAGACTTTCGCGTTTTAAAGTTCCCTATATAAAAGCCTAGCAAAACTTGATTTAAACACATTATGGATACTAGCTAGAGTAAACTTTGATAAGTAAACTCGGGTTGAGTCAAAAGATTCATGACGTTGAAAAATACATCAAAGACATCTAAACTTATTAAATCCATTTTATTAAAATTTATTCTATCAATGAAAGAAAATAACGATAACAAAGGAAAATACTAATAAGGCAAAATAGATAAAAAAAATTTGAAAATTTTCGAAAAATAAATTTTTCGGTTAAAATGAAGACAAATATAAGAAAAAGCCCACTTAATTTCGATAGAAATCCCCTACACTTAATATAAAAATTGTTTTCAATATTTAAGCATGTGGGAGTAAACTCCCCTAAACATAGGACATTGTGTACGTTGTTTAAATCTTGCTAAGGAAGAGACAACTAAAGTGATTCCTATTTCAACATAAATGATAAAATAATGAATCAAAAGAGTTTAGGATAGAACCGAGAAGACGGGTACACGGAATCACGGGTCGTCAAAAGTCATCAAGAATGGATCTTTGATAGCTAGAATCCTTGCATATGATTATAAAGAAAAAATAAACACATAGTAGGGTCTCCCCCTACACTTATTATAAAAACGGATAAAAAGGATAGATACCGCGGGTTGCCTCCCGAGAACCGCTTGTTTTTGTTAACCGGGTCGTGAGCCTGACTCGACCTTGATTACAATGGTAAGAACTTTGAAGAACATCCACCGGAATCAAATACATGGTTTTCATCCATCAAGTAGCACAAGCTTAAGGCGAACAAGGCAAGCCAAAGAAGAGTAAGCAAGGTTCCCTTAAGCAAAGATTGATCACGGTGGTAGAAAGTATGATGAAGTGCAAGCATATCTCCACAAGTTCCAAAAATCTTTCCTTTTATTTCATCAGATGGATACTGAGATGGCTTAAAAATTGCAATACCAGGATCGAACACCTTTTCCTTTAGGGGAAAATAACACTCAAGCTCAGTAGACCTTGAAGAATATCCGCTCATAAATCTCACAATCTCACCCTCAACAGGTGGATAAAGAGGTGTCAAGACATAGGTACTACGTATATCGGTGTCGTTCGGCTTCTTCTCCTTGGAAACGGGCTTCTTCATATCCGAAGGAGGATAAAGACCATAATCAAAGTCCAAAGGAGGAGAATCATTCTCATTGGGGAAGTAAGTATTGAGAAAAGTGGCAAAATCTTCCTCAAATGAGTAGTTATCCAAAGTATTATGAGTGTTCGATGGAGGATCTTCATCAAAAGTAGGAGCAAGGTTATCATGTGCAGAATCACTCAAGACAATATCAACATCATCAAAATCATCATATGTTGGCATGTCTTTATACTCTGAGGTAAAATCATCATAATCATCCATATTAAAACTAAAATCATCATAGATTGGTGGAGCATCATATATTGGTGGAGGATCCAAATTGGAGAGAGAATCATCCACATCATCTTGGAAAAGTGGATTATCATAGCAAGAATCGAAAAGAGGATTCCTGTAGACGACATAATCATCAAGCTTTGTACTTTAACAAGTATTTGTATCAAGCTCGTCTTGAAGCACATCAATCATATTTGCCGATTCTCTTCCATTGGATTTATTTGTGATCTTCCCAATTTTAAACACTTTTGCATCATTCCCGACTCTTAGAATGAGTTCACCTTCTGCAACATCGACTAAGGCTTTTCCGGTTCTCAAGAATGGCCGACCAAGTATTAACAGAATACGAGGGTCTATTTCATAATCAACGACAACAATGTCGACCGGAAAAGTGAAGGTACCAAAATTAACAAACACAACTTCGGCAATACCAACGAGGTAAGCGAGAGTTCGATTTGCTAGCTCAAGAGTTATCTTTGTTGGTGTAAGATCGGGTAATGATAACTTTTTCCAAACACTGAAAGGCATCAAATTTATACTTGCCCCAAGATCGGCTAAGGCAATAAATTCTTCGGTTTGGTTAAATGTACATGGTAGCACAAAACGACCGGGATCTCCAAGTTTTTCCGGAAGTTCTTTAAGAAGGACTGTAGAACAGTTTTCATTCAATCGAGTATTAACAAACTCGGCCATCTTTTCCTTCTTATTAAGAAATTCCTTAAACATCTTAACGAATGTTGGCATTTGGGCAAGAGCTTCAACAAGGAAAATGGTGATGGTCACTCCCGAAATGTTTTTCAAAAAGTTTGTCACTTGAATGTCATCCTTGGTGAGCAATTTGCACTTGTCTAACCGAGATGGATAGGGAATATTAGGCTTAGGAGGTGTAGGTGTAGAAGGTGAAGGTTGAGATGTTGAAGGTTTAGAAGTAGGAGGTGGGGTTGGTGAAGGGTTTTTCTTGGGTACTTCTGCATTAAGAGGTGGAGACGGTGATGGAGAACTAATACTAGGCGTGGAAGTAGGTGAGATAAATTGTGGTGGAGGAGGTGTAGATGGAGTAACTGGAGAGGGGTAGATGGTCCTACTAGACTTGCTCCACTGCGTGTAGTAATAGCACTCACATTCGCTCTTGGGTTGGTTACTTTGAAAGAAACTAGCCATCATATTCTTCAAATCATTCGTTTGATTGCTCAAAGAAGTTTGCATATCATGTCGAAGCTCGGTTCGAATATCATTCCCTTGTTTAGTGATATCTCCTTTCAAGTTGATCATTTGGCTTTGAAGATTCTTAACTACCTATCCTTGGGTCCTAATGAAATCTTCAACATCATGATTATAAGTCGTGGGTGGTGCTTGTTGAGAGGGTGGGTGATATGGATTAGAAGCTCGAAGTGGGTTTGGATTGCTTCTATTGAAGTTGTTGGGGTTGTGGTTTTGAGGAGAAAAACCGGGTGAAATAAAGTTGTTGGAACAGTAACTTAGCAAGTTATGATCACCTTGAGGTAGGGCTTGATAGCTTTCCGTTGAATAGTTACCATGAGCCGCATACACGTTTTCTGGATTTTCATGAGTAGAAGGACAATCAGTGTATGAATGAAGACCGCCGCAGATCTCACAAGAGAGTGTTACAGCTTTAACTTGTTGTTGTTGATTCGTAGCTATGAGTAGGATATTTTTGTTCATTTCGAAAACTCTGGAGCTGTGATTTGCATCGGGTTATTCCTTGAAGATGAGGATGAATCCCAATTTTTGTGATGAGTAGTCATGTTCTCTATAAGCTCTATACACTCCTCGGGTCTTCTTTTTATAAATGTGCCACCGGAGGCTGCATTAATCGTATCACGATCACGAAAAGTTAAACCGTTGTAGAAAGTATCAATCAAAGTGACGGGGAGCATATTATGATTAGGACATCGGTCGATCAAAACATTATAACGTTCCCAAGCATCAAAAAGAGACTCATCAGATTCTTGAGTGAAACCACTTATTTGATTCCGGGGACTAGTGACCATGGATGGTGGAAAGTAGCACGACAAAAATCATTGAGTCATTTCGTCCCATGTATGAATTGAATTCTTTGGAAGACGATCGAACCATTTTTCGGCATGGTGGGATAAAGTGTGTGGAAATAGATGAAGGCGAAGAAAATCCATGGTAACATCGGGCAATTTCATGCTTTGAGTGACGGTAATGAATTTGTCGAGATGTTTGTTGGCATCATCATCCGGTAATCCGCGAAATGGACAAGTATTTTGAACTTTTTGGATCATGTGATGCTTCAACGAAAACTCTAGAGCCGTGATTTGCATCGGCGCAATCAGTCATCCGCGTCCGTTCATGTTTGGTTGACAAAGCTCCTCCATTGTACGAAGGTCGGGTTGAGGAAGATGGTTGTTATTATTCATGTTGAGGTGAGGTGGGTTATTATTGTTGTGCACACCAGCCATATCTAAGTCTTCAAGAGTCTCGGGCTCAGAATAAGACGAAGATCTAGTACGCATACACCTGCAAAATAAAAAGATAGCAAAGAAATAGAGGAAATATATTTACTTGTAAAAATAAAATCTTTTTGGTGCAAAACATTGAAAAAAACATGCTTTTTATGATTTTTAAATGTTTTTGGATTTTTGAATTTTTGAATTTTTAGGATTTTTGAAAATTTTTTACACGAAAAATAACGTTCACGAGTGAACGGATCCCAAAATCCAACGCGTCTCTCACAAAAAACCGTTAATCTTCACGAAAAGAGCTGGTAGCGGTGCCATTTTAATAACTGGTTTTTACTAGATTAAAAGTTTGTTTTGTCTCGACTCGATTCGAATTGATTACAGTTGAAAGTGCGACTCAGTCGTCTTTGGTGGATAAAAGAAAATGTGTCGTTTTCTAAAACTAATTAAAGATAAAATAAAGCTTTAAAAGGAAATGACAAAATATAAAAGAAATGAACTAAAAATTAAAATGATTGACAAATAATAAAGAAACGATATTAAAAACAAATATTAAAATGAAACAATTAATAAAAATAAAACTGAAAATAAAAATAAACTTTCGATTTAAAAATAAAGTTTACCTAATGAAAAAGGAGGAAATAGGACTAAGTGGCTACTTTAAAACAAAACGAGGTAAAAGCTAAAGCGGGCACAAAATAAAAGATAAAACTTAAACTTTTCAAAAAAAATACTAATTCTAAAATTTGACGAAAAATATAACTAATAATACGTGACTATCAAAATTAAAATAGGAACAACTTTTAGAAAAAACTAAATCGATGCGGAACAATATTAACTAATAAGCAAGCAGGCAAGAAACTAGCTCAAGCACGCAGCCAGGCTGCTCAAAATCGGTGGGAAAAGTATAAGCACCCAAGCTGGCATGCATGTCAAAGTGATGTTATACGAAATGTGTAAACTTGTTCTTATCCGGGTTTTTGCTTTGTAGACTTATCCAGATTCCATTTTTACATTCTTATCCGGGTTGTATGTTTAAGCTTTATCCGGGAAATGTATCTTTTCTTTATCCGGGTTATGTTTTTTGTAGCTATCCGGGATGTGTGATTTGGGAGTTATCCGGGTTGTGGCTTTTTTTTCTTATCCGGGAAATGAAATTTACTCCTTATCCGGGATCCACACTTTTTGCTTTATCCGGAATCCATAATTTGCTAACTATCAGGAATATTGAATTTTGGCACTATCCGGAATGTAAAGTTTCTACTTGATATCCGGGAAACTAAAAACTACTTATCCGGGGTACTAGGGTTTTGATAACCCGGATAAGGAACAAAAATTAAGCATATCTAAAAATAAGCTAAAAACAAGCTAAAAACAAAATAAGCACTTATCTAAAAACTTAACCAAATCATCTTTAAGAAAAAGCTAATAAGAAAAAATTTAAAAACTTTTAAAAACTCTAAATAATCAAAATATTTAAAATTAACTTTTTATAAAATAACTTTTAAAAAAAATTAATTAAAATTAAGAAAAGCATACAATAAGCTATAAGAGTAATAAGCTAAACAATCAAACACATAAAAATATAAGAAACAATCAAATAAGCATGACAATAAGCAAATAAGCATAAAGATTAAGCAAAACAAAAAAGGTAGAATGAGAGATTAATTAAAAACTTGATTAAAGCTAAAGATTCAACAAAAAAATTAAAACTTACTTGAAACTTAAAGACTTGAATTTAAATGACAATATGAAAGAACATGAAAAATAAAATGGAAAGACTAATGTGTTAAATTAGCTAACACCTCCTAATGTGTCATTAGGAGGGTAATTATAGGAGGATTAACATGTGTGATGCTTTCTTCTTTCTTCTCGTCTTTTCGTCTTAAAATTCTTTGACTTTCTCGACGTTGACTTGGGATTTGTCGATATAAACTGAACTCGTCTTATAATTGTCTTCTTTTATTAGACTTGGTTCTTCGACTTCATTAAACTTTCGTCTTTAGACTTTTTCTTCGATAAATCTTCAGAATAGGCCTCGGAATTCCGTTCTTTTTGCACTCTTGATCTTTTGACTTCGTCTTTTGTCTTTTTCTTCGATAAAAGCCCTTAAAAGTCCGTGTTTTCTTCCCTTTTCACATTTTGGTCCTAAATCACAACAAAAACACAAACCACGCATAATTCTGACATTTATGATATAAATACACGTTTTGGCTTGGTTATTATTATAATTAAGTGGTAAAAGGATAAATGTTTTCACACTTATTACTTCTCATTTCCCACATTAAAAAAAAATAGGGTTCTTCCCTTATTTTTCTCTAGGCCGCCGGCCACTACCACGACCTCCATTTTTTCATGAATTTTAACAAATCCAATCAAAGACCCATCTCTAATTTGATCTTATAAGTGTTTTAATCCAACAAAAATAAACCAGCATCCATTTAATTTTTACAAAAATTTATTCATATGAACAAGTGGGTTTTTGATAAAAATTTTCTCATTGCATGTTCTTAATTTGTGTTTAGGATTGGAGGAAACCATTTAATCAAGCTTGGGATTTATGTCTTTGGTGTTCTACAGCCTTAAAACCCACGAAGTTAATGGGGGTTTGGGTGTTCTTGAGTGTTTGATTCTAATTGTGATGGGTAAGGTTCCTATTTCATGTTATTAGGTTTAATTAATTATTTTGATTGTTTGATTTTACTTTTATTATTTATGGAATGGGTTTTATTGAGTATTGTTCATACAAGTGATTAGGGGTGCTTAGGATGTTTTAGATTGATGATATGGTGATATAATAGGTCTAGGAATCAATGGGAGTGATTGGAATGATGATTTGTTATGAGTTTTAAAGTGCCATTTTCAAAGAGTGTTAAAGTTGTTTTCGTGGTTTTAATTCCAAGTCCAGGTTTTCATTAGAAAATATAGTTGTAGAGCTTCTTTCTACCTTCGATTCGGTATAATGTATAACTTTTAACTCCAAACGAGTCAAAAGTTACGATATTTTGAATTTTTCGTGTACCAGGAGATGCATATCGACATAATACGAAATTGTAGTCGATATTGGTTCAAATCTCGAGGACTATAAGTTCAGTTTTATAAATGATTAGAGGCTGAGCTCAGGCCCTATACTTAACATTTTGAGTCTACTTTTAAACTTAGGAGTCGGATTTACAAATGGTATTGGTTAAGAAGGTCAAAATGGTTTTACAACACGAAGGTACAAAACTGTCCGAAATTTTGAGTTTGGTAATGTGACGTGCAGTAGGTATTAGAAGTGAGAACTTTTTATGAAATTTAATATGGGCTATCTACAGGTTGTAAATGAATTTTACAAATTATTTCATAATTTTTTGTGTTGTCTAAGTATAGGAAACCAGCCCGTACATTTGTTAAGTACCGGCAGAATTGTAAAACGATTTAGTAAAGTATAAAAGTGGAGGTGTCTAATAAATATCACTTGTTTGGATTTTTTGCATGATTTTATTTGAACATTGAGTGTTCTTAATTATGTACATACAGGACTTGAAGGTACTTGAAGGTGTTGATTCATTTCGCGGTTTTTGTTAGGTGTTGTATTTGATTTCCAAGGACATCCTCATCGTTGGTGATTGTCTTCGTCTACGTCTTTGTTACTACTACTATCATTACTGCTTAAGGTGAGTCTATAGTCTCGCTTTTATACTATCTTATAGATGATTTTAACCCGCGAGGGGTGGATACATGCTATTTGAAATAAAGGAAACACAAGTCATGAATGATTGTTTGGACCCTAATGTTGTTTGGATTGTACTGAGTACCTTGTTGCTAAAGCCCCTAATGTCCTGAACCGTTAATTATTGTCTTGCCTTTGTGTGGGTTGGAAATAGCCGCATATACAATTGATAGTACTATAGGGTTGACGAACCTATCCGAGATGAGAGCTAGAACGTTGAGTACCCTCTGCGGACGGATAACTTGTTATAAGAGATAAGGTATAAATCTGGCAACGAATACCTTAATAGGGGCAATGGTTTCACTTTGATCTTGCCGACAAATGTGGTGCGGGTGATTAAGTTAACGGGTCGGTGTCATGAGCTTAAATATAATCAATTAGCTTTGCTAAATATGGAATACTTGAATTATAGATTCTATGCGCACAATTCTATTAAATGATTATGATTGATTTTTCTCTTGTGTTTAACTAATGATTTGGTAAACCTATAGATTCGGTCAACCGTTGTGTTGACGAGTTTTAGCATGTGGTTCAGGTAATCAAGATTGATAGCAGCAGAGCATGCATGGAGGAAGTTGGTGCTTGTTTGTCTAAACTTATGGATTTCCTTCCCTTTTTATCAAATTAATGATTGTCATATTGTGGTAAAAATTTGTTATGTTTTGGTTAAGATCTTTGGGGACAAGTAACGCTACTCTGATAAAAACATTATTTTGAGTTGGAAATGTTTTAGACAACGGTTGTAAAGATTCTTTAATGTTTATTTTAAACGTCTCTTTTGAGGCCGTTTTCTATGATTGTGTGTGATGTGATATGAAATAAATCCCAATGTGGACATTCCGCTGCATGGTAATTTGGGGGTGTTATATCCTAGATCATTTTGATCATTTTTGAGCTTGTTATGTGATTTTTACAAGTTCAGGGACTAAAACTGTCATTTTTGGAACTATAAATCATATTTGGACAAAAGTGTCATTTTATGAAAGTAAAAGCTATAATAATAAATGTTGTAAAATTTGAGACCCTAAGGTTACATATTGAAGGTTGAAATTGCAATTTATGAAACTATATACATAAAGGGTAAAAAGTGTAATTACACCAAACTATAACAACAAGGACTATTTTTGCCAACATTGAAACTCAAAATGTAATAAAATATGTTGTATCATGTTAATAGGGAGCTTTGTACAAAGATGTTCCATCTTGATATTACGTTCTGACTCAGTGGTTAGGTTTACGCTTTAAAGTGCCCTTGCTCCTCAAACGTTTATAGAATGAGTTCTGACTATGATGGCCCGAACAATGATACTATTACTCCAAATTAATTCAATAAAATAATGTATTTAAATAGAGTGAACTCAGAGACTAACACTTGATATATATGCATATTGTGTGTCAGTCCAGATTCTGTGAGAAGGTTGTGGTTGGATAATCAAAAGACTCTATAGGCTAAGGTGAGTTTATAGCCTCACATTTTAAAAGCTTACAAACACTTTGAAAACCCGTGAGGGGGATTTATGCAAAACTGGAATACAAGTGTCGTATGTTGCCTATATGATTATTGAAACTATGTTTACTTGTTGCCATCCAAAGTCCATTTTTAATCTGGAACCACTAATCATTTAATGAGCACTAATATCGTGAATAGTACTATTGGGTACTGACATCTCCTATCTGGGCAAGTAGCACTTGCAAGCAGCTAATGGTCCATTCCTAGGCTAAACAGATATGCTTTATTTTGCTAAAACTCATGATAGTCTGGCAATCTTCCTGCTTAAGGGAAATTTGTTTGATTTTTCTGATAATGTCTTGTCGCGGGTCATGAGCTAGTGCGACGAATTTAAAAACTAGGTGTATAATAAACAGTAGCCCGATAGTCATATTTGTATTCAAATCATGTTTAAAACCTATAAATACACTCAACCTTTGTGTTGACTTTAAGCATATATCTCAGGTGAATAAAGACTGGCGTGCTGCGAAGGGTGGTGTCTTAAATAAGTTATCATTCTATTAATAAAACTAGATCTTTGGGAACCTGTGTTTGTACAGCGTATGTAAAGTTTTTTATTAAACTCTGATTTAAATAAATGAATAATAACATTTGTTTTATAAAAATGTCTTTTTAGCATTTTCTATTATTGTGACTATGATACTATGAAGTAATACCCCATATCAATTTTCCAATGTGTAAAGGTAAAATGGGGGTTATACAAACGTGGTCGACGAATGCTTGTTTTGGTTGAGTTAGATGAAGCAAAGTTAGCAGAATTTGTGCAAACGTTGTAAAATATTAAGAAGGAAATACAAGTTGAAGTTCCTAAGACACATTAACAGAAAACGAGTGATGTGATTCTAGATATCTATGCAATTGAAAAAGCCGAAAAATATCTTTTGATCATAGGAAATCCAGAAAGCGCTCGAAACAAAGGTGGTCTTAAATGAGAACATAGAGGATAACGTATAAAAAGTGCAAGAGAAATCGCTTTAAAAGCTAAGAAAAAGCAGGCAAGGAAATGTTTATGTTACGGACAAAAGACAAATCGGCATACCAAGAACGCATGTCCTAAAAATCCAAAGTATGTTGCAAAGTTGGCGCTTAATAAAGAGATTTTGCTAAGTTGAAAAAGTTCATTCTCGGTATCTTCTCGAATTGATTTCCGGTTTAATGTGCGACTCGGTTGTTCTTGGTGGGAAAGAAATAGAATGGTTGTCGTTGTAAACTAATTAAAAATAAAAACTTGAAACAAATAAAAATAAATTAAAGACGATAAAAAGAAATACTGAAAGATTAAAACTTAAAGAAAAGTAAATGACGAGAAATTAAAAGGGAAATAAAGTAAATAACTCAAACTAAAACTTAAACTACAGGGAAGCCATGTAAAAGTGAAAATAAAGAAAAAGGCGGGAAAAGTAAAGCTTAAAACAAAAAACTGGAAAACACTCATTCGGAATAAAACAGTTCAACCGGAATATGTCACCTATCCGGAATAACAGTTGATTCAGAATAAAGGTTTGATCCGGAATAAAAAGTAAGGAAAGTTTGATTCGGAATAAACGAGTGATCCAGAATATTTGGGTGATCCAGAATAATTGATTATTCCAGATAAAGAACCTTGATTCGGAATAATAACTATTCCGAATGAACTCAACATTGATTCGGAATAATGGATATTCCAGATGAACAACATTGATTCGGAATATTAAAGTATTCCGAATGGAAGACTTGATCCGGAATATTATTCCGAACGAATGATTTGATCCGGAATATTAAATATTCCGGATGAAGAGATTGATCCGGAATAAAAACTTTGATTCGGAACAAAATGCTGATTCGGAATAATCTGGGAAAAGAAACAGTAAGCATAGAACGAAGAACAGGGGAAAGAGAAGAGAGCACGAATTTAACCAAAACTAATCAAGATTAACCAAAAGATTAAACCAAAACAACCACAAATGATCTACTAACAATAACCAATCAATCCAAATCAATAACACCAACAATCATAACCAAAATAATCAAAACCCACTTGATTGAAAACCATAAAACTCAAGAACATGAACACAAAGATTAAACACAAATAAGAAAGGTATATGAGAGATTAAACAAGAAAAGTAAAGATTCAACAACAATTAAATAAAACTTACTTGTTAATTAAAGGGTGTGATACAAGAAATTAAAGTGCAAGAAATTAAATTGTGCAAAATGAAAATGGTGGAAGAGGTAGGTTGTCAAGCCACCCAACAACTCCAAATGAAAATGAAATGAAACTACTTATAGTGGATTAGGGAGGTTCTTAGTGGAAGCTTACTCCCTCTTTCTTCTTTCTCTAATTATCCTTTAGTCCTTAATCTTCTTAAGTCTTCGACTTTTGTCTCGGGATTAATAAACTCGTCTTGTAATTTCTTCAATAGATTAGACTTGAGTTCTTCGGCTTTTAGTACAAATCCGTCTTTTGACTTTTTCTTCGATAAATCTTTAGAATTGGTCTTGGTCTTCCGTTCTTTTTGCACTTTTGATCTTTCGACTTCGTCTTTTGTCTTTTTCTTCGATAAACGCCTGTGAAAGTCGTGTTTTCTCCCCTTTTAACATTTTGATCCTAAAATTACAACAAAAACACAAACCACGCATAATTCTAAACAAATGACATTAAATACGCGTTTTGGTCTTGTTTTAGAAAGAAATAAGTGGTAAAAGGATGGGTGTTTTCACACCTACAAATCCCCTGCACTTAACCATTGCCATGCCCTCATGCAATGCTTAGTGATAAAGCAATTTTACACTTTTATCATAATCAATCAACCTTAGCCTTATTAACATACTACTAAAACAAAAATTAGAGTACTAAGAGAAATTAAAACTTTAAAGGAAACAAAAGGATAGAAAACCATTTTCACTTGAAAATAGCTACATGGAAATAACTTGCAAAGAGATCTAAGACTTACATTAGGGCTTCGGTGCTGCGAAGATTCATCACCCTCAAGTTTCACGTTCCCCAAACTAAGCTTAAAAACGAGATCATTGTTATTATAAGTTAGCAAAACAAACACTTACACACATGGCTTAATTATATGCTTAAACTCCCTTATTCCTAGGTGTATGTCTTATATTTTATTTTTGTCTTAGAATGATCATGAAGATGCATTTTTGGACTTATTGCGTTAGTTTATTTAGGCTGAAAGCAAAGTAGGACGATTTGATTAATAGTTAGCTAAAGGACAAAATTTATTTAAACTGCTTCTCGGGATATCAAAAAGTTCATATCTTGGCATAACTCGCTTCACGATTTGAGACCTTTCTCGGGCCGATATTTGGCATGTACTTCATACTTCATATCTTGAGAGATGTTCTTGAGATAATGGTCTTCTCTTCGTTAATAGAGTTTCTTCACTTGGAGAATTTTGAGGGGTACTCCAACTTTGTTGACCACGACTTCATCATTATTTCTTCAATCATTAATTGGGATTTTGAGATACATTGATCCGCCTCCTTTTCGGACATGGATCTATTTATCCTCATACCTTGTTAGGGTCTTTTCGGATAGACTTCTCCATGATCTTAATGGGACTTGATTGCTTTTCGTCGTGAGTCTTGATCCTTCATATTGATTTTGGGAATAATGCTTTTCACATCACCTTGGATCTTTAGCAATAAAATGGAATCCTCATGCCTTGTTAGGGCCTTTTCGGACTCGCCAATCTTCGCGCCCCGCTTCATAAGTTATGCCTTGGCTATGAACTCTTATCGTTACCGAGCAACTTTTAAACGATCTTGGTCTAGAAGCTAAGTTATTCAATAAAATCGTACGACCTTACTTATTGCAAATAAATTATTAGCAAGTGATGGGAGAATAGGCAAATAATCACACCAAGTGTGCTTGTGCAAGAATACCGACTTATAATTGACTATCATTTCTCGTTCTCTACAATTTAAAATCTCAAGTAATGAGACTCGTGGATGCTTAGCCTAATAAACCAATTAAGGTCTACATGGTTAAGGATACTTGCTAGAATAAACTTGGATAACTCTATTCGGGTTGAGTCAAAATAATCGCAACGGGCCTAATATGCCAAAGACTACAAAACTAGCTACACCACTTTATTAATATTTTTGACTTTATTGTGGGATATATACATATGAAAGCAACGATAAAAATTTAAAAATTACGTCTATATGGCCAAAGTTAATTAAAAATTTGAAAAAATGCTGAAAAAGATGATTTTCCGGTTAAATGAAGGCATTTTAAGTGAAAAGTCCACTTAAAACTTCGATAGAATTCCCCCCTACACTTAATATAAACATTGTCCTCAATGTTTAAGCGTATGGGAGTAAACTCCCCTACACGTAGGACATTGTGCACGTTGTTTAAATCTCGCTAAGGAAGAGACAACTAAAGAGATTCCTATTTTAATATTGAGAAATATAAAATAGTGAATCGAAAAGAGTTTAGGATAGAACCTGGAAGACGGGAACACGGAATCACGGTTCGTCAAAAGTCATCAAGAGTGTGTCTTTGAAGCTCTAATCCCTGCACATGATAAGAAAGAGAACAAGAAACACCACGAGGCTCCCCCTACACTTATGCTGAAAACAGATGAAGATAGATAATCGGGTTGCCTCCCGAAGAGCGCTTGTTTTTGTTAACCAAGTCACGAGCCTGACTCGTCCCCGAATTAAATGGTCCATGGGGAAGCCTTGAATGTAATACCTGGATCAAAGACCTTGTCCTCGTTCCCGGTTGACATTAATAAAGGAGAGACAGGAGGATAAGTTTTGAAGGGTAGAAAAGTCCTTTCAACATACGAGAAGTATATGAAGTCTTGATCCATGGGAGGTGGGGTGGGTAAAGGAGACAAATTGTCATCCCCCAAAGACAATGGATGGTCACTATTCGGCAAAGCCGTAAAGATATCAATCATAGAATGGTCATTGACACCTCCCGGGTCAAAGCACTCATCCTCATTTCCCGGTTATAAAACGAGGAGAGTAAAAGCGATACATCACCCGCTTGTGTGTGCACGCGGTAGGATGAGGTGTCAATATAATATGAGAAGTGATAGGTGTAGAAATACGCGTTTAGGAAAACAACGTATATATGCGGCAAGTATTAAACTCGGCGATTTAGGAAAACCGACAAGTTGAATAAATGCGGGTTCGTTCTCGAAGGAGGTGTGTGTATTAATGTGCCAATATATATGAAATCAAGTTTGGATTAGTGACGTTTTTGGTTGAGAAGAGAGAAAAATAAAAGACGAGCTACGACTACGATTAAACTACGACGTTGACGTAAAACGATGACGTAATTACGTAAAACGCGAAGAAATTAAAAATTAAACCTAAAAATTAATTAAAATATTAAACTAAGTCTAAAATAATATAAATAAGAATAAAAATCCAACAAATATATTTTAAAACCTTTTATTAATTAAATATTCAATTTTAAATGCTAATTAAAGCCCTAAAATTAAATATAATTAAGAAAATGTCCAAAATATTATTTTATTGAACTAATAACTCACTTATATTATTTAAAGACTAAAAAGTATTTTTCCTAAATTTTTAAAACTATTTTTCTATTTTTAAAACACTTAAAACTATTTTTAAATTAAAATAATCATAAAAAATTATAAAATAATGCCAAAAACAATTTGACAATTTTAAAAATCCTAAATTATGCTAAAGAATAGTAGAAAATTGAAAAAGTTTGAAAAATGTAAAATTTTGCACTAAAAGACAAAAGAGTTTAATATTAAGACCCTGATTAAACTAATTTAATTCTAAAAATTAATTAAAACAGTGAACAGTAAATAATTTTTGACTAAAAATCATAAAATATTTTTCTTAATCTATGAAAAATTTTAGAACTGAAAAAGAATGATTTTTTACACTAAATGCCAAAACAGCCTATTTAAAAGTTAATTAAAAATGCAATTTAATCTAAAAAATATCAAATGAACAGTAACATAAAAATAATTTAAACTGAAAAATCAGAAATTAAATAAGAAAAATATAGAAACTAGTTTGAAAACCTAAAACCAAAAAAAGTTCACTAAGGACAAATTTTGGAGACTCTAATAGTGACACCTTGTATGTTTTTGTCAGTTAGCTAGGCAGTGTTAACCAAAGTACTACCAGTGGGAACTTGGTTCCCACTGCTAGTTATAAAAAATTGACAGCAGAAGGATAAGCTTAGGAAAGCTTATTGATGGATTTTTACTGGACAATAAGGCACCCCCGCAACCAGTTGGGTTGTGGGGAGTCAAAAAGAGCAATAAAAATACCAAACAACACACAAAAATCACAACAAAATGGCCAAATTCAGTCACTGTGTATGCTCTTAAGGTCTGTGAACAGTAAGCTGTCTCAAATGGCACAAATTCGAATTTTAAATGCCCAATTCTTGCATACAACCTGACTAAATAGCATACAAACTGGATAAAATCCTAGATTAACAAATTAACTAGCAGTCTACAAGATTTGGTGGTCAAAATGTACTAAAACCATGTAGTCTTGAGGCTTACTGATTTTTATCAGGTTTTAGCAAAAACATAGCATGCAAATCCTATTTAAATCCTATCAAACTAAACATCAAACACTGAAAACACCTACAACCAATTAATCAAGTGTGTTTAGCCTAGTTCCTTAGGTTTGTGTCACCCAAACCAATTTTAAACCCTAGACCCAAACACCCCTTTATAATCAGTTAACACTATTTTTCAAACAAAATCTAATCCAAAACCAACCAAACTGATTTCTACTATCTAAACATGTATGTAAGACAGAAAGAAACAAGTTTGAACATATTAAACAACATAAAAACAGATAATTCCCAAAATCATATAAATTTTACACAAAACACATAAGCACCCAAAATCAAGGCCAATAGGGTTCAAGCCAGTACCTTAAGGGCTGATGCCTTCTATTGAGCGTCTTTGTGGGCTTATGAGGGTGTGTAGAGAGAGCTTGTTGGAGGAATCCAAGTGGACCCTAAGCTTACAATGTCTTCAAACAGATGGATTAATGAAAAAATGCAATGGAGTGGATTAAACTTCTACCTTGTTGCTCTTTGCCTGCACAACACCACAAAGACAACCAAATATATTGCAAGTAGAAAGAGCTACAAGCTACAAGCTTGTAGCTATGCTACAGTAAGTGGTAAAAGAAAAGAATAAAAGATTTTGAGCAAATCTTTTATAATTGACTTTTGAAAACACTAATTAAACCAACTTGAAAATCTTTTCAACACGTTTTTAAACAAGATTTCAATAAACCAAAGACCCAATTCCACTTTCACTTACTTGGATTTTTGAAAATTCTAAAAATCTTTGACACTTTTGAAAATACTGAAAATCTTAAACCCTTTTGTTACTTAAACTAAATTGAATATGAAATAGAATTTAAACTAAAACAAGTATAAACTTGGGAACTCAGTAATATGTAAATCAAAATTTTTCATTTTCATTAATTCATTAAAAAATACATAAAAACTGGAACAAAGAAGAGGCTAACAGGCTAGCTCTCTTTTTATACTAATCTATAGAAGATACTAGAGACTAAAACCCTAATACATGAAAAACCAATCTTGCCCTTGGAGTCTTGATATTTGAATTCCAGTCAACTGATCTCATGTGAAGAAAGTGATATGCCAGCTTGAAATTTTAATCTTGGATCGTTGGTTTGTGCTTTGGGAGCAAGCAAATCATATGGGTCGTTGATGGGTCTGTCCCTTTTGTTTTCTTGTACAAGAGTGGGGGACAGGGGAGGACAAGAGTGAAAGTGATTGGGGTTTTGGTTAGTGGGATGTGATTAGGGTGGTATGAATCACTAATCTGCACCTAATCAAGGGATAACCCTTTGATTTGTGCAAATTAGAGATTAGGGTTTATGAGTTGAGAAGAAGGTAAACAGTGGGTTTAATTGGGCTTGGGGGTGATTAGTTTTTAAAAAACGTGTTACCCTCCTTAAGTATAAACAGATTAATAAATCTGTTAAAAAGGGATAGTGGGATCGTGACATGGATGTGGGGTGTGAGCTGATTGGTTGATTTGGGTAAGGGGGTGACGTGGCAAGTTATGATAGGGTGATGGTAGTTTGGTTGTCTGCCAAAATTAGTCCTTTAAGTCCCTTTCTCTTGTCCCTTCAAAATAAACAGCCACAATTGTATAATCCCTTGTTATTCAAACTTTTCTTTTTTAGACTTTGGCGACCAAAAGTTTAACAAACTAGTTCCAAGGGATATTCATGTAATATATCCATTCTTCAAGGGCCAAACATGTACATACTTGATATTTTAGGGACCCGCAAGTAATTTTGAGGATTAACAGGGGTATAAAATGACAATTCTTTAAAAGTTGAGGGACCATTCTTGCCAATCTTCAAAACTTCAAGGACTTCAATGAAAATTCATTTCTTGGGCCCGGTTCTTTGTGCGGTTTCGTTTCCCGTGTTCGTTTTTGCTTGATTCCTTTGATCTTTTGGTGAATTCACGATATCCGTACCTGAAATACACAATGAACAAATACAAGCACATTTTGGGTATTTTGATGATATTTTAAGCGTTTTAAGCCCGATTTGGACGATGAGACTATGTATAAATACAGTCTCATCAAGAAGTATGAGAACAATTACATTCCACCTGCGTCCCTTTTTCAATAGAGTCAAGTCTTTCCACTTCTGCAATAGAAGGAGGTATGGCTAACAAAGTATGCTCATTAATAGCAAGAGAATCAGGGCTATTAATGTCCTCAATCCCTTCGTCAAAGAGGGGATTCACCTCACTAGATATGTAGGCGTCATCAAAATCAAATAAAGGGTTCGAATAAATCTTGAAAGTTTCATGCAGAACGTCTTCATCGGATAGTGACTCGTCATCACTAGAAGTAAAATCATCATCTTGATCAAAAAGAGGATTAGAGAAAGCCAAAGAATCATCTCCCAAAGTGTTGGTGGAAGGAACATCATCATTAAGAGCGACCTCATCCGTAAGCTCCTCAAAAGTTAGCACATCACAAACCTCATCAAAGAATTTATCAAGACCAAAATCACTAATCTCACTCGAAGTATCACAATCCTTAGAGGCATTAGGGATATTAAGAGAGGGAAGTACAATTGCGCTAGGAAATTGAGCAACTAGATCATTCCAAGAAACAGTATTCTCATCGTCATCATCATCATAATAGTATTGACGCACAAGAGGAGGGGTATAATCATAAAGATTAGATACTTGCTCTTGTTGCTGTCGCTTTTACTCCTCCCTAACTTCTTTAAGCAGAACAACGGCTTCTTGAAGTTGCAAAACAATGGAGTGTGTTTCTTCATTCAAAGTAGTGAGTAGTTGGGCAATACAAATTCTCTGAGAGGATTGATGATTGAGGTTGGGATGTGGGGGCTCACAGTTATGAAAAACAGAATTATAGTACGGATCTGGCTCATAGTAAGTCATCGGTTGAGAAGAATTAGAACAAGGATTTGGTTCATAACTAGGCGAGTACCCGCGCATAGCGGCGGAATTGTCTAGCGACAGATAATTAACGAAACACTACATCTTTGTAAAATCCAAGTATAATTGCAAAATGTTGTAACGTGATAATTTAGTTTTGAAATAAAATATCTAATACCAAACAAATATTAAAAAGAAGTTATTAAAATTAAACGTGAAACAATAAATGATAAAATGTAACGAACGTTAATCATCCCGCAAAACTTCTTGGTATTTGAGGTGTACACTCCTTCGGAAAACTGCTTGAGTGGCTTCACTCTTTTTAAGCTTGGAGTGTTTGTTTAAGCTTATATGTGGCTTATGAGTTTATTTATTTTTTGGTGTTAACTTAAATCCTCTAAGTTTGAAAATAAGTCATAAAATAAGATTATATAAGCCGAAAAGTTTCAAAAGAAGTCACAAAAAGTGAGTTTATGAAACATCCGAGAACTAAATGAGCCATAAGCCCGCTATGTAAGCAGAAACAAACAGCCATAATTCAAAATCAAGTAAGCTAATAAGCCCACATATAAGCTCCAGAAAACACCCTTATTTATGTCGAAAGTCGGGTAAAATATTTATGTTTAATTCGGGTTTGGGTCAACCCGATTGACCCGAATAAGAAATTTTTTTATTTTATTTTTATTTTTAAAATTTTAACTAAATATAAATTCTGTTAAAAAATTAGGAAAAAAGTCTTTTTTTAATATTTTACCCGTACTCGGGTTGACCCGAACCCGAACAGACCCGACTCGAGTAAACCCGACCCGAATAGACCGAACCCGACTAACCCGACGAACCCGACAGCTGTGATTGACATGGTTTCATTGATTTTCTCACAGTGTTGTTTTAAAATATAATATTCATTTAGTACCAAGGTTCTACATAGCATGAGGCGTGGCGTGGCTGCGTGATTAAGCCTCGCGCCTTTGTGAAAAATGTCGAGTCATGACGTTTTTAAAGCGTAAATTAAACCGTCACAAAAAATAAAAATATATATTAATTTATATATTTATATCATTTATATACTTATATCATATAATAAATATATCGAGGTTACAAAAAATGTAATATATAAGGAATAAAGTTAATAAAGTATTTGTGAACGCATTATTTACCATTTTTATATAAAAATGTACGATTTTTATCTAAATTGAATTTAAAAAACCTTTCATGCATCTCGTATTATGTCGACTTGTCACTTTTTTTTAACGTATCGTCACACTTTAATAGTTAGGAGTGTCGTTTTGACTACTTTCGAGGTAATAGCCGATTTTGTTTGTTCAACAAATATACTTTTACCATATAGTTTAATTTCGAAGGAAAACACTTTTATCATATACTTAAATTTTGAAGTGTAATTTATGTTCACATAATCTACTTGTCAAGTTAATTATTGTTTTCCATTCCACTTTTGTAGTTTACGTCTCTATTCTTTGTACTACTTTAAATTTCAAGCGTTTTGTTTTATATATTTACAAGTCCCAACTTTGGAACACAATTGGTTGTATCTTCTACAGTACCTATTTTGAAATCTACAAAGGAGGGCACTTTCACTATGAACGATGCTTTTACAAGCCAAAATACTTAAAAGTAAAATTTGTGTGTCTCGAGGTCACTTTTTGTCATAACAACATTAAGATGCCAAAAGTTAAAAGACTTTTTCAAAACTTTAAAATGACAAATCACCTTGGAATACCCGCTAGTACTACTTTGATTAATTGACAACTTTCAAATTATATAATTTTTTATTCAGATAGTTGATTAACTAAACATAAAATCTGATAAATGCGAGTAAAATTACAAATGCATAAAAGATATTTTCAAAATAAATAAATCTTAAAAAGATTCGAATATGAATTATCTAAAAAAATAGAAAATCATAAAAAAAATAAAAACTAAAGAATGGCTTTGATAAATAACACGCGGACAAATTTACATATAAAAACACAATAATTATCAACAATAAAATTAAAATAATAAATCATACGATGCCGGCGAGGTTTCAGATCCGGCCATCCTGCCGACATCAACAAACTTTCAGACAATAGTAAAAGATTCCGGCGAAACAGATCTGAAAAAAATAGATCAATAAAAAAATTTAAAATATATCTAGATAAAAAAATTATAGATCAGATCTTAGAAAAAAACAAAGTTTCAACAAAATTAAATAAAAAGACTTGCAAATAACTTTATGATAAACATTAGAAAGAAACAATGTATTTCTGTATTTCTGTGAGTCGAAGCGTCCAGCGAATCAGATCTACAAAAAAATTGTTAAGGTAAATTTCAATATAGATCTATAAAAAAAGGCAAGTAAATATGTATTAAACAAGATCTTGAGACCCGCGCTTCGCTGCGGCAAGATTTAAGCTTTGTTGTTGAGGAAAAGCATCCGAGAAGTCTACGTAGTGAACCAATTTCTGAAGCTTAATAGATGCAAAGTTTCAAGTCCACTGCATACATCTTAAATCAAAGCTTTATCATCGTTAACCATTTTCCAGTTTCTAAGGCCCTTTACATTTCATTTAACATGTGGTTCCAACTCCATGACAAATAACATATTTAGCACATTAAATTTTATAATCAATATAAACACAAACATGTTTTTTCTGCATCTGGTGTTGTTTTTCGCCTTCATGTCGTCACGATATGCAACGATTTCACAACTAATGGTGGTCACCGTCGGCCTTCAACTTTCTAACAGTAAGTGTACCTTTTTTGTGCTATATCGTGTATGTTACATAGTCACAGGAAATGCTAAATGGCCAGCAATCCCATCCAAATGGTAGGACATATTCAACCTTATCTAATAATAGCTATTAGGGATGGTGTAAACATTTAAATACATGTTTAGTAGTTTACTTCTCTCGTCCTCCATAAAACATAAAAACATCTTGATATCGCTATTGGGACAGTCCAACACTTTGTTCAATAGACCATTTCCATAGAAAATCGGATCTATGCTCCTTAAAACTTTCTCGGGGCGCCTAAGTAATGTTCAAAACTTTATAATTTTCTTATTGTTTAAAAACGCAGCTTTCCGTAACGGCGCAAGCATGTAATTACTTCAATTACTGTTGCCTCGTTCGCTTTTTTAGCGGTCACCTTTAAACAAAGATATTAAATCAAAAACCCACGATATAAATTTTAATAAACAAACAATTCCATGTTAAGGCTTTATTATCATCGAACACTATTACGTAAACATATAACCGGATTATAGCTTATTTGGTTTTGGGCCTATGTTTCATAAGCTCACTTACCCCCTTAAATTCTGAAACTACCAAAACACCCTAACATATGGTTAAGAGTTACCTACTGGTACTTTCAGCTTACCAGCCTCAGTCGGCCCGCGAATCTCATCTAATCCATCCTCAAGAAAGTCCACCAAATATTCCACAAAAAAGAGTCATCTGATTAGACGGGTGTCGTATATTCATATCAATATATACTTTTTTGTGCCTTCATCTAATGATCATAATACATGCATAGTAAAAAGAACCATTAACAATTTTAAAGTAACAAAGTAATCAAAGAACAGTTAAACTTTGCATTCAATACAAATGAATCTTTCCATGATATTAGTGCAACAAATAAAGTAGTCAATGAACACTTCAAGTTGGTATACAACTAAAAACTAATCAACCTATTTCCCGCTTAAGATCATGTGTTATCTGTATATTTGTATCAATATATACTTGTTCTTGAATTGGTCAAAGTGTTATGTCAATTAATAGATGGGAGAATTTACAAAATTGTTTGGGTTATCGACTTGGTTGGTATATTTGGAAAAAGGATTTCGAACAATCATAATCATTCGTTTGGTGAAGTTAATTGTTAACCGCAACAGTAATAGCAGAAGTGATATACCAAATTAAAATTTCATGCTGTAATCATAAATGTAGTGAAAAGATGGTGAGGTTGATGGCCAAGTTTATACTTTCACGCTCAAGCCGTTTAAAATGAGAGTTTGTAATATGATAATATGATTCATTAGTTTACTGTCATAAGCTATACACTTGTTCGTCATTTACATATATAAGGGTGTTTGGTTGTGCACTTCACAGTCGCATTAAAATCAGTCTCTCGATATTGAAACTCACTATTGATTATTTGATTATTTGTATATATACTCGCAAGTTATTACATAAAACGCTATTTCAGTTTCACCAATTGATATTAATAATAGTTGGATGTTGCCCATTTCTGATTCAACCCAAAAAATTTATATCTAACCCAATAAACATGTTTCTATATAAATGGATCCACATATAAATGCGTAGAACGTACCTCTATACCATAAGCATGTCATCTCTCAAAGGCTTCAACATCGTCATGGACAATTCCTCTTCTCACAACTTTCCCAAACCACGTTCGCATACTTGCATACTTAATACTGCGTAACATTTCCTCGAAACCACGATTGCCAACTATGCCCTAAAGATGTTTGGGCTGCGATACCATGATTTTTGGTTCCACGGCTCCAAGTGAAAGAAACTTTTTGTCCGCTGCAAACGTGGTTCAGAATGTGTTAACAATATATAAACTAAGTCCAAACACCCTGATTGCCAGATCACCAAAGAGAAGTAAAAACCTTTGATCCTTTGCCCCATACTTTGAGATGCTCCTCCCCGCCGATCAAACGGCGACGTTGCTCTTAGCTTTAAGCCGCTATCCAAAGCAGGTAGGTGAGAAGGGCTCGGCTCCATGCAGGTCTTTCACCAACGGCTGGCACTGAATTAGCTTCGCGAAGAATCGTGTGGCACGGTGAAGGGCCCACCAGAAAGTTTAAGTATGTTTTTTGCCTTCATGTGCAAAACTAATCTCATAGTTATCAGCCTGAAATAAAAAAGAAGGCATTCGTTATTACATTGTATTGAAGGAGATCGTGTATGTTACATAGTCACAGGAAATGCTAAATGGCCAGCAATCCCATCCAAATGGTAGGACATATTCAACCTTATCTAATAATAGCTATTAGGGATGGTGTAAACATTTAAATACATGTTTAGTAGTTTACTTCTCTCGTCCTCCATAAAACATAAAACATCTTAATATCGCTATTGGGACAGTCCAACACTTTGTTCAATAGACCATTTCCCCAGAAAATCAGATCTATGCTCCTTAAAACTTTCTCGGGGCGCCTAAGTAATGTTCAAAACTTAATAATTTTCTTATTGTTTAAAAACGCAGCTTTCCGTAACGGCGCAAGCATGTAATTACTTCAATTACTGTTGCCTCGTTCGGTTTTTTAGCGGTCACCTTTAAACACAGATATTAAATCAAAAACCCACGATATAAATTTTAATAAACAAACAATTCCATGTTAAGGCTTTATTATCATCGAACACTATTATGTAAACATATAATCGGATTATAGCTTATTTGGTTTTGAGCCTATGTTTCATAAGCTCACTTACCCCCTTAAATTCTGAAACTACCAAAACACCCTAACATATGGTTAAGAGTTACCTACTGGTACTTTCAGCTTACCAGCCTCAGTCGGCCAGCGAATCTCATCTAATCCATCCTCAAGAAAGTCCACCAAATATTCCACAAAAAAGAGTCATCTGATTAGACGGGTGTCGTATATTTGTATCAATATATACTTTTTGTGCCTTCATCTAATGATCATAATACATGCATAGTAAAAAGAACCATTAACAATTTTAAAGTAACAAAGTAATCAAAGAACAGTTAAACTTTGCATTCAATACAAATGAATCTTTCCATGATATTAGTGCAACAAATAAAGTAGTCAATGAACACTTCAAGTTGGTATACAACTAAAAACTAATCAACCTATTTCCCGCTTAAGATCATGTGTTATCTGTATATTTGTATCAATATATAATTGTTCTTGAATTGGTCAAAGTGTTATGTCAATTAATAGATGGGAGAATTTACAAAATTGTTTGGGTTATCGACTTGGTTGGTATATTTGGAAAAAGGATTTCGAACAATAATAATCATTCGTTTGGTGAAGTTAATTGTTAACCGCAACAGTAATAGCAGAAGTGATATACCAAATTAAAATTTCATGCTGTAATCATAAATGTAGTGAAAAGATGGTGAGGTTGATGGCCAAGTTTATACTTTCACGCTCAAGCCGTTTAAAATGAGAGTTTGTAATATGATAATATGATTCATTAGTTTACTGTCATAAGCTATACACTTGTTCGTCATTTACATATATAAGGGTGTTTGGTTGTGCACTTCACAGTCGCATTAAAATCAGTCTCTCGATATTGAAACTCACTATTGATTATTTGATTATTTGTATATATACTCGCAAGTTATTACATAAAACGCTATTTCAGTTTCACCAATTGATATTAATAATAGTTGGATGTTGCCCATTTCTGATTCAACCTAAAAAATTTATATCTAACCTAATAAACATGTTTCTATATAAATGGATCCACATATAAATGCGTAGAACGTACCTCTATACCATAAGCATGTCATCTCTCAAAGGCTTCAACATCGTCATGGACAATTCCTCTTCTCACAACTTTCCCAAACCACGTTCGCATACTTGCATACTTAATACTGCGTAACATTTCCTCGAAACCACGATTGCCAGCTATGCCCTAAAGATGTTTGGGCTGCGATACCATGATTTTTGGTTCCACGGCTCCAAGTGAAAGAAACTTTTTGTCCGCTGCAAACGTGGTTCAGAATGTGTTAACAATATATAAACTAAGTCCAAACACCCTGATTGCCAGATCACCAAAGAGAAGTAAAAACCTTTGATCCTTTGCCCCATACTTTGAGATGCTCCTCCCCACCGATCAAGCGGCGACGTTGCTCTTAGCTTTAAGCCGCTATCCAAAGCAGGTAGGTGAGAAGGGCTCGACTCCATGCAGGTCTTTCACCAACGGCTGGCACTGAATTAGCTTCGCGAAGAATCGTGTGGCGCGGTGAAGGGCCCACCAGAAAGTTTAAGTATGTTTTTTGCCTTCATGTGCAAAACTAATCTCATAGTTATCAGCCTGAAATAAAAATGAAGGCATTCGTTATTACATTGTATTGAAGGAGATCGTGTATGTTACATAGTCACAGGAAATGCTAAATGGCCAGCAATCCCATCCAAATGGTAGGACATATTCAACCTTATCTAATAATAGCTATTAGGGATGGTGTAAACATTTAAATACATGTTTAGTAGTTTACTTCTCTCGTCCTCCATAAAACATAAAACATCTTAATATCGCTATTGGGACAGTCCAACACTTTGTTCAATAGACCATTTCCATAGAAAATCAGATCTATGCTCCTTAAAACTTTCTCGGGGCGCCTAAGTAATGTTCAAAACTTAATAATTTTCTTATTGTTTAAAAACGCAGCTTTCCGTAACGGCGCAAGCATGTAATTACTTCAATTACTGTTGCCTCGTTCGCTTTTTTAGCGGTCACCTTTAAACACAGATATTAAATCAAAAACCCACGATATAAATTTTAATAAACAAACAATTCCATGTTAAGGCTTTATTATCATCGAACACTATTACGTAAACATATAACCGGATTATAGCTTATTTGGTTTTGAGCCTATGTTTCATAAGCTCACTTACCCCCTTAAATTCTGAAACTACCAAAACACCCTAACATATGGTTAAGAGTTACCTACTGGTACTTTCAGCTTACCAGCCTCAGTCGGCCCGCGAATCTCATCTAATCCATCCTCAAGAAAGTCCACCAAATATTCCACAAAAAAGAGTCATCTGATTATACGGGTGTCGTAACGCTTTATGGTGCTAATATAGATATAAGGAGCACGTTATGCAGGATTGGAGGTATAGTTGATCCTAAAATGTTAACCCATATAAATTAGATGGTAAAGGAGTGATTATCCACGACGTACTGCGTCAAATGATCTTTTATGTCACAACAGGGTCATTGGAAATACCATAGTGCTTATCGAAATTAGACGGAAAAACAGTGCATCTTCAAGTAATATTAAGATTGCATTCTTTCCCTCCATATAGCAAAATCAAAAGTGAAACAACGACTACCCATATCCAGCATGCCTAAGTAAAGTGGTCGTTGGTTATCGCATATGCCATTCGTCTACATAAACTTAGCCATAAGCCCAAACAACTAACCCTCTATCCTAGAAAATGTACTAAAATCAACAAATCCAGAACATAAATAGAGCGAAAATCAACTTACAACTTTGATTGTTCAGCTTCAAAGGCCCAACACCAATGTCGTAGAAAGCCTCACTGTCATGAATCGGATTCCTATTGCAACTTTACATTCGAACTCAGTCTGCATTTTCAGTTTAGCATCGGATTCATCAATATGGTTTCCAAATATATAACCAACTATCATTGTTTTAGTAATCAAATACTATATGGTTTGATAAGTGTAAATATGATACAACATTATTTTTATTACCAGTAAGTGCAAGTTTTGGTGGACTCAACCTCATCAGAAGAAGCTACATCTATCCTCTAATTGTCTACAAATTTAAGATAACAAAAATATTAAAAAGTATTAAACATAAGATAAATTTATAAAATAAAAAGATGTGTGTAAGAGAGATCATGATTTTTGTTAATATTTATAATATAGACAAAAAAACGCAAAACTAACAACCATTGGTTGGATAAAGACATCGTGGTGGTGGAGTATCATGCGACTCCGGTAGATCTACAAAAAAGATTGGTAAAACATGTTTAAAAAACTTACATATAATCGAAAAACCCTCAAAATTTGATAAATAAAAATAAACAGTGGCTGCGGATGTTACCGGCTAGACAACAACTTCTTTTCCGGCGATGACAACGGCAACTTTTTAGGACAATGGTGGCTGTTAAAAAAAATACAAAAACTAAGATCTACAAACAAAAGTTGTACTTTTAAATTAATATATCTGTAAAAAAACATTCAAAATATATAACAAAAAACCTTACAAACTTTCCAAATCATATAGATCTATAAAAAATAGAAATCAAATACCTTAAAAAATTCAGGCAGCCAGCGGTAGCTTTAGACGGAGGGACGGCAGCCGGAGGGGGCTAGAGAGAAACCGAGGTTTGGTTGAGAGAGAGAGTGGATTGTGTAGTTGGTTAAATATGGGTGTGTTTGTTTTATGTGTTTTTTTGTTTAATAAATATTTTAGGGTTGGATGTTTAGTAGGACCCACAAAAAATTTTCAACCATGTTAGTTTTTCAACTTTCAACCAACCTTATTTTTCCTTTATAAAGGAGTAAAGAGAATCCATCAGTGAAGAAAAATGAGGACACGGATTTGGTTCATAAAAATTCATTCGCTGACAATAAGAAGTATCGTGAGGGCCCTCACAGTTGTTGCAAAACGGGTGACGAGAAAGACTGGGTGCGTCTTGTGGATAGCTATTACCATTGGCATGAATGTAACCCGGTTCTTGCTCGTCATAAGACGGGTATCGAACCGGACACGAAACATGCCAATGAGAATCGCTTCCACAATAGATGCAATAGGGAGGAGTAAGTTAATTAGAAGTAAAAGATGAATTAATCGAATTACACGATGGGCAAAATCCTATTTGTGAATCGATAGAAATAGGAGGAAGATCTTTTCCGCATCGCTCACATGAACACCATCTACATGAGTCATTCCCAGATAATTGTTTCCCACACCCGACGCAATGGACATTAGAATGCATAAAGAAAGATAGATACGTAAGAAAAATATTTTTGGTGCAAAACTTTGAAAAAGAAATGCTTTTTATGATTTTTCAAATGTTTTTGGGATTTTTGAAAATTTTTTACACGAAAAATAACGTTCACGAGTGAAAGGATCCCAAAAGCCAACGCGTCTCTCACAAAAAACTGTTAATCTTCACGAAAAGAGCTGGCAGCGGCGCCATTTTAATAAAGAGATTTTGCTAAGTTGAAAAAGTTCATTCTCGGTATCTTCCCGAATTGATTTCCGGTTCAGTGTGTGACTCAGTTGTTCTTGGTGGGAAAGAAATAGAATGGTTGTCGTTGTAAACTAATTAAAAATAAAAACTTGAAACAAATAAAAATAAAGTAAAGACGGTAAAAAGAAATACTGAAAGATTAAAACTTGACGAAAAGTAAATGACGAGAAATTAAAAGGGAAATAAAGAAAATAACTCAAACTAAAACTTAAACTAAAGGGAAGGCAAGTAAAAGTTGAAATAAAGAAAATGGCGGGAAAAGTAAAGCTTAAAAATAAAAACTGGAAAACACTCATTCGGAATAAAACAGTTCATCCGGAATATGTCACCTATCCGGAATAACAGTTGATTCGAAATAAAGGTTTGATCCGGAATAAAAAATAAGGAAAGTTTGATTCGGAATAAACGAGTGATCCAGAATATTTTGGTGATCCGGAATAATTGATTATTCTGGATGAAGAACCTTGATTCGGAATAATAACTATTCCGAATGAACTCAATTGATCCGGAATGATTAGCTTGATCCGGAATAATGGATATTCCGGATGAACAACATTGATTCGGAATATTAAAGTATTCAGAATGGAAGACTTGATCCGGAATATTATTCCAAACGAAAGATTTGATCCGGAATATTAAATATTCCGGATGAAGAGATTGATTCGGAATAAAAACTTTGATTCAGAACAAAATGCTGATTCGGAATAATCTGGGAAAAGAAACAGTAAGCATAGAACGAAGAACAGGGGAAAGAGAAGAGAGCACGAATTTAACCAAAATTAATCAAGATTAACCAAAAGATTAAACCAAAACAACCACAAATGATCAACTAACAATAACCAATCAATCCAAATCAATAACACCAACAATCATAACCAAAATAATCAAAACCCACTTGATTGAAAACCATAAAACTCAAGAACATGAACACAAAGATTAAACACAAATAAGAAAGGTAGATGAGAGATTAAACAAGAAAAGTAAAGATTCAACAACAATTAAATAAAACTTACTTGATAACTAAAGGGTGCGATACAAGAAATTAAAGTGCAAGAAATTAAATTGTGCAAAATGAAAATGGTGGAAGAGGTGGGTTGTCAAGCCACCCAACAACTCCAAATGAAAATGAAATGAAACTACTTATAGTGGATTAGGGAGGTGCTTAGTGGAAGCTTCCTCCCTCTTTCTTCTTTCTCTAATTATCCTTTAGTCCTTAATCTTCTTAAGTCTTCGACTTTTGTCTCGGGATTAATAAACTCGTCTTGTAATTTCTTCAATAGATTAGACTTGAGTTCTTCGGCTTTTAGTACACTTCCATCTTTTGACTTTTTCTTCGATGAATCTTCAGAATTGGTCTTGGACTTCCGTTCTTTTTGCACTTTTGATATTTCGACTTCGTCTTTTGTCTTTTCTTCGAAAAAGCCTGGGAAAGCCGTGTTTTCTCCCCTTTTAACAGTTTGATCCTAAAATCACAACAAAAATATAAACCACGCATAATTCCAAACAAATGACATTAAATACGCGTTTTGGTCTTGTTTTAGCAAGAAATAAGTGGTAAAAGGATGGGTGTTTTCACACCTATCAGCGCTTATTGCTGCTGCCAGCAGAAGAAGTTAGAAATGTTGTTGCTACGGAAAAAACAACAGCTGGAAACATTGCTGCTATAGAACAGACAACAAACACAGCTTCTTGAACATTCTATGTTTTTCAATTCATACTTACTTTCAATTGGTTTTTCAATTCATACTTAGTTTCATACTTAATTTCATACTTTGTGCTTATGAGGATCTATTTTGAATAAACTAAGTTTCGATCTTTAGTTCAATTCATACATAATGATTTCTGCATAAATAATCATTTTCTTTTGAATTGTTTGGTGGATGGTGGTATATGTTTAAATTCAATCTAATGAATCATATATGATTCATGATTAATAATATATCACTCATCATGGATTCATCAAGAGTCATATTATTATTGGTAAAGGAACTCTAAATTGTACAAACTTCAAAAGAAAGTTGGCTGAATCATATATGTTTAATGATGAATCATATATGATTCATCGTGAATCATATATGACTTATCAAAACACATGTATGATTCATCAAAGACACATGTATCATTTTTGGTACATAAACTTAAACCTGGTAATAATCAAACATTTATACACATAGTAGATTGCAACATGTAATTCATAATAAGTACCAAGTCACATTCTACATACTACGTTGTTCAAAATGCATAATGATTACAAAGAAATATAAACTGATCAGGGGCCCAACAGCTATAACTAACAAAACAGACCCATATTAGTGTTTTTTCCCTAGCCTGCTACCATTCACAATCATTACAAACACCTACATTAGTTAGATAAAATCACAATTCATTTTCATTCGATCGATCACCCTCTTCTTTCTAATCCATCTCACCCTCTTGATTCTTGGCTGAAGTCTTCTCTGGATCACACTTCTCTCTATTTCTGAGCGCCTGAACAATGATTTTAACTCTTGTTTCTTTATCAAAATTGGTCTCAAAATCATACGCTAACTTGAACATCTTGGCTTTTCCTTGTTGAAATCATGTAACAGAATCTTTGTAGCTATCTTGAACCTCATTCGCATCAACAATGTTGTTTGCTCATCTTATTCTTCACAAAGACCAACATCCTAACTTATCTTATTGTCGCCAGTGTAGTTCTCTAAATGACTCATTGCAAATACCCTGCAGTCTTCATAATTTTTAGTAGTACTCCATTTCAAATTTGGAATACAAATTCTCATGCTTGAAACTTTGGAGTGGCTTGGATGCTTATGCTCTTTCAAATACCTTCCAAATAACTTTCTCTACAAAAAGAGAAAGAAAAATACGAAAACAGATTATATAAAAAGATGTATGTGTAACGAAATACAACCAATATCCGAAATCAGATATAATCCCCCATAAAAGAATTACCAAAAGATCGCAAGCTCCCTTGTATTTTGTTGTATAGGTATATCCATGAGCATTATCAAGAATTAACATTGTTGTTCGAGTCTTAAGGTTGAAAAAAACCACATAGAAATGATTTGATGCACAAATAGGGAACACGCAAACTCAACGTCCTTGCGAGAGGCAGAAGCTTCATCACCCTCAAACTCAGCCAAAATCGCTTCCTCAAACATTTTCCATGATGCTTCCTCATCAAGAATCCCTCTAATCATATTTGGTTTATATATAAGAAAAAACAAGTCTTAGAGAAAACACGAAACTAATAGACAACAAAATTACCACTTACAATAATGTCAAATGACAACTTACAATACAAACCGTCAAAAAATAGTGATATTTCTTGCTTGGAAGTTTGGAATCCTACTCAGCATTAAGGATTGTGAGAAAACAATCGATGATACTTGCATCTATCCATACCCTTGGTGCCAAAGTCTCCATATTGACACGTATGGCTGATAGATGATATCCATAACGAGTTTAAAAAACTGTTTCACTACAAATAAGAAAATAAATTGTGTTATCCAGTAATTTAGCCAAAAGTTATGGATGAATCATATATGTTTCATCATGAATCATATATGTTTCATATATAAGATTCATAAGAGTTAATAGAAAAAATATATAAGATATGACAAAGAGAGCTTACTATTTGTCGCCTTGCATAGCAAACAAGCTGTTTCCCAAGATAAACTCAACTCTATTAATCAAATACGTAACACTGATTATCTTATACTGATAAACAGAAGTTAGTGGAGAATCTGGCTGGATGATAGTTAATTTCTTGTTCTCTAGTGGTGAACATAAAGCCTGTTGTGGAGGAGTCACAGGAGGCACAGCACCAGGCAGCGGTAGAGCAGTCCCAGCTGGCACAATACCAGGCAGTGGAAAATCCGAAGGCCAAGAAAAATACTCCTCCTAAACATTGAACTTTTTTTAATTAAAATAATTCATAATATCAAAAAGTAAAAATATGAATAAATTATGAAAGGTTAACAAATTACTTCATGGCCAAAAAAGATACGACAGCAATATCAATCACCTCTCCATACCAAACGATGTTCTTTTCAATCCACTAAGTAAAGGTTTCCTCATTTAATTCATCAACACCCGCCTCCTTCTTAGCAACAACATTATCAATATGAGACGTCTTCTTGCCTCTGTGTCTTTTTCTATCCATATCAGCAGTCGAATCGTCTCTCCTCTCAGCCTCATCAACAGCCGGCTCGTCTATCTTCTCAGTGGCATCAGCATCCGTCTTATCATTCTTCTCATCCTCTTTTATCTGATCATCTTTCTTCAAGATGAGGTGACTTCTCTTCCAGCCATAAAGTCTATCTAAACAATCCAAGATATCTATGGTACAAATCATCAACTTGACATCATTCGGGAAGTCTTTGTTAGACCTTCTCAATAGAATTTCTAATCCACCCTTCTCCTTGGATACTCTCAACAACTTCTCTTCAATAACTGTGCAGATAGTTTATAAACAAATGTAAATATACTCAAGTTAGAATCAAATACAATTAATGGTGAATCATATATAGTATTATAAACATGTCATTGAAGATAAAAAACAATTAAAAATGCCGACTCATACCTTTTTGTCCTTAGGAGGTATGCCTGAAGCTTTCTTCTTCTTTTTAACGTCACTAGCACCAAATAAACCCTCTCTTTTCTTTGCGTCAACCGCACTTCACTCTCCATGAAGCTCAAGTTCACCAAAAACTTGATCTTCCATCTCAAGATATTGCCGAGTATGCATGTTAGTAGAACTCCAGTCCTTGATGGTTGGTCTTGATCGAAGGACTGGAAATCAATCAAACATTGTAAAATAAAGATAAAGGAGCTGCAAATAATATAGACAAAATAGGTTGATATAAGATCAAAATATGATAAATTTTTAGTGTTACAAACATATATGAAACATATATGATTCATAATGAAACATATATGATTCATGATGAAACATATATGATTCATGATGAAACATATATGACTCATGATGAATGTTAAAATTAGTTAAAAATGTAAAACATAAAAAACAAATAAAAGTTAATATAAAAGATAGGGTACTTACAATCAAAAAATACAAGGGACATGTGTAAAAGTCTACGAGTTTTTAGGTTCTACACCTTCTCGAAGACAACAAGAGTGAATGAAACGAGACCAGTCCACTTTAGCGCTATCTGTTTCTTCCTAAATATGGCGAACCACAGTAAGCCTATGAATTCCTTTCATAGTGTCCGCGTCACCCATTAGAGTCGCAAAAAAACGTTAAGAAGTTGATTTTAAACATAAAGTCAACTTCCTTTGCCTTAGTCAGTTTCTTAACGATATCCTTATCCTTGATTTTTTCGGAAGCGTTGGCGCAAACTATTGTTTCCATGACTTCACAACACTTTCATCTATAGATCTCTCTGATAAATGAAACAAGGAAATTCCACCAATAGGAATCCTAGAATTTCATGGTTCTTCTCGGGCGTGACTTGAATGCTGCATGTATCAACCTTAAAATCGTAGGTGGATTTTTTGAAAGCTCTTACAGAAACCCTCGCTAAACGATTTGGCAAAGTAATGCCTAAAAACATTATTAGTGTTAACTAATCTTTCTTAGTTTTGATCACGACAAATTAAAAAGACATTTATCGTCAAATACAATCGTAAGAAGAGTTATTTAACAAACACTATCATCAAGGTAATAATAATTTAAGTATTCCACTAACATATCTTAATCATGATTAGTGATCATAAAAGTGATTAGTCCTAAACTTACATTTTGTCAAATATGACAAAAGATTTTTTAATAAACTTTCTTTTTAAGAAGATATTTTATTAAAATGGAAAATATAAATTTTAATATAGCATATTGCAAATGCCATAAGAATATCCTTTGAAGGTAAAACATACCTCAGATATTACTTCCCTACTAAAAGATAAAAGGGAGCAGAGTCTACTCCCACGGTTCCTCAAATGGCTATGCAGTTCCCTAGTGATAAGGAACCACATGGATAATTAAGGAACCATGCTCAGAGAGCTGTTGGCTTTTGTCTCCTATAAATAGTGGATCAATTCTGCATTTTCCATGAACCTTTTTTGACACTCTTTCTGTCATCTTTCTCTTTTCTAATTCCTAATCATTTGTAAATGATCACTTAATGTGTTAAGTATGTTTACTTATGATTATCCGCTTGATCTCCTTATTTACCTTGTCTAAAGAGAAGATCACTCACACACTTGTGATGTGATTAAAGATGAAGCTTTGATGAAGATCATCCTACCTTAGATCTAGTCATGTTCATCATTTTTATTTGAGTCTTATGTAGATCCAATGTATTTGTGTATACTTGGATTAGTTGTGTTAATATAATGTATTTGTGAATACTTGGATTAGTTCTATGTAAATCCATTGTATATGTGTATATTTGGATATGTCTTGTGTGTATCCAAGTTACATGTGTATACATGGATATGTTTTTATTGAGTTGTAAAGTGTTGTGTGTTAGTTCTCACTAAACTACAAAGTCATTTATGTATGTGTCTTGTGAGTTCTCACTTAGCTTTAAAGTGAAGAGTTGTAAAGTTTGGTTGTAGCTTTCGATTAGAAATCGACATCTAGCCTTGTGTCGGGAAAGAAGATGGCGACGAAGATTGGTTCTAGCTTTTGATTAGAACTCGACATCTAGCCTTGTATCGGGAAATGGTGAAGAAGGTGACGCGTGTAGATTTGTCCTAGCTAAGATTTGGTCTCTGTTGGGAATAAAATTAGCCAAGACACTTTGACGCTGACAAGAGTTAATTGGACGCTGATAGGAAGAAATCAAGCGCTGACAGATCAAGCGTTGATAAGAGATATCCAAACGCTGATAGGAAGAAGTCCAACCACTTATAGGAGAACTTAGTCAACACGTTTGTTATTTGAAGAAAAGATATACTCAAATATTTTATTTTCTATATTTATCTTTTCTTAAAATAGTTGATAAGTTATCCATTGTACACGACTCCTTATGTTATAAAAGGAGGTCGTAGGGTTTATACTATATATATATATATATTATTCAGTATTCGACTTTCATTGTAATCAAGTTTCTTTTATCAATCAAGAGTGAAAGTTTGTTTTACTTGTTTACTTGTTCTTCATTCAAGTGTTAATTCCGCATGACACTTGGATTGTTCATATAACAACAAAGTTTCTCTAAGTGTTCAACTTGATTCAATCTCGTTAACACAAAGCTAATAGATCTAAGTTTTGGATCAACAAGTGGTATCAGAGCGGGTGGCTCTCGATACTAGGATCAACAAGGTGTTTAGTCGTAGAACGAAGAAAACGTATAAAATCCGTATATGATTTTTAATTCGTATCTTTCTGCGCAGCGTGTTTTAAACAACGATAACTCCTTCATTAACCGTTGGATCGTTGTGAAATTTTGGCTGTAGTTGCTTGACACACGTGTCTTGAATCTCACCAGAGAGATCGTCGATCTGAACAGTTATAAGAGAGTTATTAATGGTCTAAGTTTGCTGTAGAGAAAGAGGTATTAATTTTCTGTTTTTGTTTTTTATTGAATAAAGATTTAGGGTTTCTTCCCCTAAACCCTAGATCGATTCTAAAACATAAAAAGTGTCCAGATTCGTCATGTTATTATGGTGTTCGATTCTCAAACCCTAGGTTAGGGTTTCGACATTCTAAAATCGTTTTTAGGGTTTGTTATAAACCCTAGATCTGGATTAAATGATGATTGCTGTTTGGTTGTGTTGTTGTGAAGAATGTCCTGTAGGGTTCCTTTATTTGAGAACCCTAAATCTGATGGTGATTTGAAGATTTTCATTGTTAGGGTTTCGGTCTATAACCCTAGATTGATGTTATTACTCGTTGCTATTGTTCAAGAAACTTGTGTCATCCAAGAATGTTTCATTAGGGACCAAAACGTGAGGTAAAATTTTCACGTTTGTTTATATTTACTTGGTTGAATTTTTTGATGAATATGGTTAAAAAGAAATCATAGTAAGCAGCTACTGTATTAAGAAAGAATGAAAATCGAGCATATACATATTTTGAATGTGTATAAAGTAATGCTACGTGATAGATATATACACGATTTATGTTTACGCAGAATGTGATAGTTGATCAATGTTTTCTCACGTGGGCCATAAGGGGTAACGTGATTTGGTGCTAGAGAAGAGAAAGAAGAAAAGTGTGATAAAATCAAAAGTGTGTTCACACGATGCCTTACAATTTTGATGTTTGTTCACATGACCAAAAAGAGTTTGTTTACATGGGATTTAATTTGTTGTTGATCGTGACATATTGCTCTTCAATAGACTGTTGCATAAAGTGAAAAGAGAAACAGGTGTATGTGTTCGCGTATGTCTCCGGCACATGGCCGAAGGCATGCCACTATCACCGAAGCAGTTGCCACGTAGGAAAGAGACAGCAGACAAGATCCCCCATATCTCGAGAGACCTTGTTTTACCCAACAGGCAAGGCTTTATCCAATGGATCCAGCCATGAACCGCCGTCTACTTTATACTGTTTCTGACCATGAGGTACTGTTCATGGTGCATGTCTCGATAACATGACTACTCAACCAAGTATGCTTTAACTTTGGGTATAAATACCCCAAGGCATTTATCACACACAACAACACATAGTACAACACATTGAATTCTACTTAATAGTATTCCTCTGGTATTCCACACCGGATAACACTCATGTGATAGTTACTTACTCTCACGTTGGAGCTTGGTCTCAAGTTCACACTTGGGGCGAGTTAACGTGCGTTCTATTATTGTAGGATAGGCCTAACCTACAAGCATGCCATACACGAGACCAGAGCTTAATATTCTCGGTCCAAGTGCCTGTGGAAATTTGTTCCAACATTTGGCGCCATCCGTGGGACCCTAAACTCAAATCTCCAACTAGCTACTAATGCCAGGACCTTTGGGAAGCGGGTCTCCTTTGATCATTTCCAGAGCATGATAATACCACCGTGGGGGGAGAAACCGAAACGCCCTCCACCTTGCAGCAGAAAATTCTTGATAATGTAAGTGAGTTGCAGAATTTGGTCAGACGCTATAATGCCGTCGGGCAAGAGCCTCTTATGCCTATGAATTTGGTCTTCGACGAAGAGCCGCATGATACTCATAGGGAAAATCCTGAAGCTTCAAAGAGTCACAAATCTTCCGATATGTCAGCCGAAGAATTACAAAAAACATTTCAAGGATGTCGTCTCTTCACCATTCACTAGGAAGATTGATTGTGGTAAATCACGTCTTTTAGGAAAAAGAGCGTAAATGAGCGGTAAGTATTAAGTGATGATTTAGGAAAATCAAGCACTAATGACCCAATGAAGTTCGTTTCCCAAGGTGGTATATGTGTGTGAGTAATTTGTAATTGGTTTGAGATTAATATTGGTTAGAAGGGGATGAGAAAAGAGGATGACGAAGACGTGAAATTAATTACTACTGAGACTTAACGTAAAACCGTAAAATAAGCCAAAATAAAAACAAATTCTAAAAATTACCAAAAATTTACCAAAAATCAAAATAAATAAACTAAGAGTTTACCAATGATCAAAACGTTTTCAAACCTTTCAATTAATTAAATATTCAATTTTTAAATGCTAATTAAAGCCCTAAAAATCAAATAAATTATCAAAAAGGCCAAATAAAGATTTTTCAATTGGTAAACCTCTAAAATGACCTAAAACGATTAAAAACTATTTATAGAAATTTTTAAACTAAGAAAAACTATTTAAAATGATTTAAAAACTATAAAAACTTAAAATAATCATAAAAATTAATCTAAAGAAGATAAAATTATTCTAAAAGTTGCAAAATTCCTATTTTAATATATTTAAGCTAAGAAAAATGTAAAAAGTTGAAAAATGAGAAATTTGAAAAATAATAATAAAATAATATTAAAATAATATTAAAAATCCAAAAATTATAAAAAATTCTAAAAACTTGCAAACTAGTTTATTTTAACCTAATTAAACAGAAATTGAAAGTGAAATTACAAGAATGCCCCTATTGGGCCCTCAAATGGGCCAAAACCAAAAACAGTCCACTTAAATGGGCTTTTTAGCCCAAAAAGTCAAACTTGGCCCAATTGACTTGGAAAAGCCCAATCTGACTCAAAATTCAATTCTAATCACAAAACTCAAAAGGCCCAAAAGCTGAAAGTTAGCTTATCACAGCTTATTAAGCAAACAGCTTATCCTTATTGGGCTTTTTAGCCCATTAACCAATAAGCTAATGCTATAAGCTCTAATTTGACACACAACCTTCTTTTGGTATGCTTAAGAGATCTGTAAAAAGAAATTTTGAAAAAGCACACTCAATAATCCAAAAATAAGCAAAGTACAATTTCACTAAAAGACAAAATAATCGGGTTTGAGATTTAGGGCACCTCAGAACTTGATTCAACTTGCAAAATGTCACAAATGAACTCAATAAGCCAAATCAATCAACAAAATTCCAATAAGCAACACCAATAAGCCAGAATGAACCAATAAGCACTTATAAAAAGTCAATTAAGTTGGTTTTCTAGTCAAACCCTAAAGTCAACACACCAAATGCTCCAGTATGAACAAATGGGTCAAATAATGAGCACCTATTACAAAATCCAAGTTGTTGCTGGTTAAAATAAGCTATTATAGCTTATTGATAAGCTGAAACCCAATTAACACTAGCAGTGGCTAGTAGCAGGGGAAAGGAGTTCCCACTGCTTTGACTATTTGACCAAGCTTTTTAGAGAGATTTAGTTGGATTCAATTGGAAACAAGGGCACCCTCGTGATCAGTGAATCACAAGGAGTCAATATCAACAAGAAAATCACAATTTGGTTCACACAATAAGACCAGATTAATCAAACAGTCACCAGATATTGCATAGACTTGGGAAAATAAGCATTTATGCACAAATAAGCAGATATAGCATGAATAAGCCAACCAAATTCAACAGGATACATACACAAGCTATATAAACTATGAATAAGCACAAAAAAACTTATATCAAGAACTAAAACAAGGTAAAGAACAAGATCAAAGCAGATTAAGGTTACTGATATGAACTACAAGAACACAAGCCTACTTTGCTGATCTAATTGACCACAGATCCAAATTCATGCACTCAAATATCTTTCCCTGGTGATATTAACTAGGTTTAATCACTTGTTAGCCCTAGTCTATGATTAGATCTAGGTGTCCCTTAAACCTAAGCCAAATTTATCAAGTAAACAAGATTTTATAGCCCTAATTAGAATCTAGGTGTTTCAAACCACAAAATATGCAAATAAGTGACCAAGTATATCAGATACACATGTACCAACAGATAACAACACAACACCAACACTCAACAAACCACAAATCCTGCTTATGCAGTTAACCCAAACACCCCTTAATAACCTGTTTTGACAAGTTTTCAAAGGATTATCAAGATTTAACCCACAAATCAAGCTAACAACTCCTCAATAACATCAAACCAACACAAGTAAACCACATTCAACCACAAATTCACAGATTCAAGAACAATCAAACAAAATCATAAATATTTAGAAAATAAAGGAGAAAAATGAAAAGGGAGAAGGTGCAAACCTCCAAGACCTACATCCATGCCCTGGATTGTTTGAGCTGAGGTACTAGCAGAACAAGTACCATCTCCCAATGCTGCTAAGATGAACAAATAATAAAGTGAGATCAAATAACCAATACTTTCTGATTTTTGAAACACAAGCCTTATCAATTAAAACATTGCCTCAAAAACCTTCAAATATTAAAATGGAACTCAGAATTAGGCTATTCTAACATCAAATTTTAATAAACAAGAACAAGATTTCACAAATTTCTGAAAATCAAATTTTATTAACTTAAAAAGGGATTACAAAGATTGATAGCCTAAAACTGGAACAAAAGCTCTCTCACATGTTGAGGAGTCTTTTTATAGGCAAATGTTAGCTAATCACTGTTCACAAACCCTAGAAGTGAGTTTCCTATAATGTCCTTGAGGTCTTCTAGACGATTCTTGGTTATGAGCTGTCCAAAATGATCCTGAGTGTTCATTTTAGCTTTGTGATGAAGCAATGACTCTCAGCTGTTGATTTGGCCACGTTGGATAACTTGGAGGTGAAGTTGTTCTCTGATTGGTTGAAAGGGAATTGGGGGTGGGGTCCATGGTGAGTGGGAGTGAGGGTTTTTGGTGTGGGATGTGTTTCTGTGTGTGTGAATTAAGCGTGGGTAAGGGTAATTGATTTTTACGCTTTGTTTAAGTTGATGGTAATTCTGGGTGGATGAACATGAACAGTGGTAAGTTTTGATTCGAAAAAGGTGGGTTGATGTGTTTGGCGCGTGTTTGTGTATATTTGAACTTTGGGAAATGGCAATAGCAGCCCTTGTGTTTTGGGAAATATGGTAAAACAAGTTTTCAGCTAACAAAACACGTTTTCCTTTGTTAATGAAGTTCCATTCTTTACACTTTTGGCACAAAACTTTTCCAAAAGGTTTCAAAGGGTTGTTTTTACCATTTTTGGATATTTCAAGGGCTGATCTTGGACATTGTTGATCTTCAAAGGTCTTCAATGTATCTTTGGCTTCATGAGGGACCATAATTGACAAATTAGCATAGTTGAGGGACTAATTTTGCCATTTCTTCAAAGTTGATGGACCATTTGTGTAATTTTGACAAACTTAAGGGACCAAACTTGTAATTATGAATTCACAAGGGTTTTAAGTGTCATGTCTTCATTCATTGAGGATCAATCTTGCATATCTTCAAGTCTTCAAGGGTAATTGTTTGATAATTCATGAACTAGGGCCCGATTCATTGTACGACTTTGTTTCTCGTGTTCGTTTTTCCTTGTTTCTTGTGATCTTTTGTCTTTTTCACGATATCCATACCTAAAATACACAAGTAAACAAACACAAGCATATATATGGTATTTTATGACATTTTTATGCATTTAAAGCCCGTAAAGAATGATGAGATCATGTATAAATGCCATCTCGTCACCAAAACACATCCTCCTGGAAACACTAAAATTGTACACCGGTGCCACAGATCTGAACGACCACACAACATGTTTTGCTGGTGTAGCCAACTCGGGAGAATGGCCCATGCCGGTATGGTGCAGATTTTTCCAACATACATTGGATGGAGCAGCCAGAGGAGATACTCAACACTAGAGAAGCTAGCCTTTGCATTGCTACACCTTTCGAGAAGGCTCCGTAGATACTTCGAGGCACACGAAATCCATGTCATAACCGATCAACCGTTGAAACAAATATTGGGAAAATGTGAATCATCCAAAAGATTGGCGAAGTACTCTGTAGAGCTGGCGATGTATGAAATATCTTGTGTATCATGAAACTCGATCAAAGGTCAAGTGTTGGCAGATTTCCTCAACGAAGCACCTCTAGGCCAGGAAGGAAAGATGGAAATATACGAGATTACTGAGCAAGTAGAGCCGGAAGTAGCTTTGACGTTGTACACAGACGGAGAATCAAGTTCAAAAGGGGCAGGAGCTGGTTTTGTTCTAACAAACCCAGAAGAGATGGAGTTTAAGTATGCTTTAAGATTAAATTTCAATTTCTCTAACAATGAAGCAGAATATGAGGCACTATTGGCTGGATTGCGGTTGGCAAAGAAAATGGAGGTAAAGACCCTTGAAGCCAAAGTAGACTCTAAGTTCGTGGCTTGTCAGCTGAATGGGGAATTTTTTGCTAGTGATGATAGGATGATGAAGTATCTAACCAAGGCAAAAGAAATCATCACTTACTTCACAAAGTTCAGCATCATGCATGTGTCAAGAACCAAGAACCAAAAGGCAGATGTCCTCAGTAAGCTCGTGTCAATTGCATTTAATCACCTCACCAAGAAGATCCTAGTGGAAATCCTAGAGTCTTGGTCAATAGACGATCAAGAAATTAATGATATAGTGCAAGAAGAAGGGGAAACTTGGATGACACCCATTCGGAAATGTTTGGAGAAAGGCGTATGGCCACAAGACCCTAATGAAGCTAGGGCAACGAGAATGTAGATAAGCCAGTACACCATAGAAAATGATGTGCTATTCAAAAAGTCCTACTTATCTCCAATGCTAAGATGTGTGGGTCCAATACAAGCCAATTACATAATTCGAGAAGTCCATGAGGGGTCATGTGGAATGTACTCCAGTACAAGGTCGGTAGTGGAAAAGATCATGAGACAAGGATATTATTGGCCCACCATGCACCAAGATACATGGGAGGTAATCTCCAAGTGTGATGCATGTCAGATACATGGACCAGTGCCAAGGCTGCCTAAAACCAAGCTTACCTCCATCATGTAGTCGTAGCCCTTTTATCAATGGGGAATAGACATCCTTGGTCCAATCGATGGATCCCCGGGAAATGTGAAGTTTGGAATCGTGGCCATTGAATATTTCACAAAATGGATAGAAGCAAACCTTTGGCAAGGGTGACTGAGAAGGAGGTAAAAAAGTGTGCTTGGAAAAATATCGTATGCAGGTTCGGACTACCCAAGGTTATTGTAACAGATAATGGAAAACAGCTGGTAGAGGGAACATTGAGGAAATGGTGTGAAAAATGGGGAATCAAGCAGATGAACACCGCCGTCGCTCATCCACAGGCCAATGGGTTGGTTGAAAGGGCCAATAAATCTTAATGCATGAACTCAAAACCCGTTTAGGGAGAAATTTAACGGGGTGAGTTGATGAACTTCCTCATGTGCTATGGGCTCATAGAACCATGTTAAAGACAAGTAATGAGGAAACACTATTTAGCTTGACATATGGGAGTAAGGCAGTAATCCCGGCTGAAATGAGAGTCTCATCTGCAAGAACACTTCTTTTCATCGAAAAAATATGAGGAAGAGCTTCGGCTAAACCTTGACCTGTTGCAGGAGCGGCGAGAGACCTCAGCCATTGAAGAAGCAAAGTACAAGAAAAAAATTGAGCAATATTACAACAAGAGGGTCAAACGTTGCAATTTAAAGTGGGTTATTTTGTCTATCGCCGAAATGAAGCCAGTAGGGTCGAGAAGATTGGAAAGTTGGGTCCCAACTGGGAAGGCCCTTACAGAGTAAAGGAAGCATACCAAATTGTTTCATACAAGCTTTAGACTATGGATGAAAGAGAGATACCAAGAACATGGCACGTAATCAATCTCCAAAAATGTTTTATGTAAGAAAAACGATGTAATGGAGAAAACAATTGAATGAATGAAATTTTCACTTTGATTAGGTAACACAATTGTTATTATGTTTGTGGCCCCCGGAGTAGCTAACCAAGGGACTATAAAATTGTAAAAAAAATTCTAAGAGTTTGGATGCGCCCGAGAGGCAATCCGGAGGACAAATTAAAAGCGGCCACGTACTGATGTCCTCTCATGTATAAATTATGAGAAACACTCTAAGTGTTTGGATGCGCCCGAGAGGCAATCCAGAGGACAAATTAAAAGCGGTCATGTGCCGATGTCCTCGCATGTATAAATTATGAGAAACAATCTAAGTGTTTGGATGCGCCCGAGAGGCAATCCGGAGGACAAATTAAAAGCGTCCGTGTGTCGATGTCCTCCATATGTAAATTATGAAAAACGCTCTAAGTGTTTGGACGCGCCCAAGAGGCAGTCCGGAGGACAAAGTAAAAGCGGCAACATACCGGTGCCCTCCACAGTTGATAAGAATACATACAAAAAAAACTTTTCAAAAAGTTAAGTGTTGTTATGTGAATTTAATTCCATGGTTCGACACCGAGGGATAAATATGGCAAACTTACCAAATACTAAGTAATGACTAAAAATGTGAGCAATAAGGAATATCTACAATATATTCTAAAGATAGGAAAATATGAGGATACATTGTTTGTTACAGACTTAAAAAGTAGCGAGTAGGGGCAAACATGCATAGTAGCATGCACAAGATGTTCCAACAAAATCAAAGTTAGGAAATTATTACAATAAAACGGAAATATTGTTTGATTACAAGCCTATCCTGGCATACCGGAGGCAAAGGAACATTCAAATGGTGGAAGCATCAACCTTGGAATTTATCTTCTTTTCCTCTTGAACTCGAGATGAGGGTTCGGATGAGCCAGCATCTTTCTTAGTAATGTTGGAGGTGGCGGCCGAAGGCACTTCGCTAATCACAGGCTGGGATGATCCACACTCAGGCTCCAACTGCATTAAGTCCCCTACTGAAAAAGAAAAAGAAGAAGATACATTTTCAATAAAGGGATAGGAAGCGACGAACAAAGCATCACAAGCTCCAACCCATGTCTTAAGTGCATCATTCTTAATGTTCTTAACTCTATATAAAGCATTCTTCACCTGCTACGGGGTCCTACCGAGACCAACAGATTTCATAAAGCCAGCAGAGAAGGCCACACTACACGCCGCACCGTGAGCTCTACGATACTCATAACTGCCAAGCAATTTCCTCACCAAGCATGGGATCCCGTCCCAGATTAGCATTTGTTTATCAACTTCAACTTGGGTAAGAAGGACCGTGAGATGTTTGTTGTTCGTCTCGGTAGTAGAGAGCTTGTCAGAAATTTCTAAAAAATCTCGGTTTTTAAGAGCAAGTTGCTCAGTAGCTTCAGCTGCAGTCTTCTTAAGGGTCTCATTCTCCTCTTCCAATGCTTGAACACGAAGGTTCAGCTCCTCTTCATTCTTGGCACACATGGAATGAGAATACTTAAGCTTTTGATGAGAAACCTATAAGCAATCCAACAAAGCTTGTCCTTGAGAGAAAGACTCTTTTTCAGCAAAGTCAGAGTTGGCTATATCCACGTACTCTCTATTAAGTTTCTCATAGAGTTTCATCAGTTCAGTAGCAGCAATTGGTCATCGGCAGGAGTAGCAAGATGGTATAAAAACTCTTTGGCAGCATAGTTGGAGTTAACCCTAACGTCCTCATTCAACCTCTAGTCCGGAACAAACTTAGGGGGGGGGGGTCAAAATCCTCTCCTACAAAAATACAAAGGGATCAAAATTAGAAACACACAACAGTAAGAGACGAGAGGAAGGAAAATAGATATTTACCAACAGCTTGTGAGTCATGCTCAGCATGGGGCGATGATTGATCGCTCACTTGCATAATTGAAGGAGATTTTTCTTTATGACCAGAACCTCCAGTCGAAGTTTAAGATGGTGGTTTCACAACGCAAATGGGTTGTGTAGAGTGGGTTTTCTGGGAGTCCGCCTCAGAGTCGGTATGAACGGTCTGACGACTTTTCTTCTTCACCCTACGATCAGATGTACTTCCCTCAACTGCATAAGGGGTCTTCCTCACCTTTGGTTTCTTGTCTTGTTTTTGCTTGGCTTCCACAATCCGCACCGAGGGTTTCTCCACCGCTAGCTGAACAGGTGTAAGCTTGGGAATGTCTTGACCAACATGTAGAGGGTCAGTTACAGGAGGAATAGGCTGCTCGTTCTCTCCATAAGGTTCACCAATGTCAACAAGACCTTCGTCAAAGGAGGGCAAACTTAGGAAGTCCGCAAAGCTCATCTTTGTAGAAGAAAAAGGACGGAGGCGAGGCAAGCCTAAGCAAGCCCGTGTATGTGATAGTGAAGCAAAACAAATGAAACAAAGACTTACCTTTTTTGTCAAAATCTAAAAGTATCTGGCGCAGATCCGGATGACTATAAGGGAAAGAAAGACTAGCGAGAAAAAGCAGGACCTCGTGAGGAGGACGACACAAAATGGGTTTCTTCCCAAGAGATTTGGCATGAGAAATGTTATATGAAGGAGGAATCTCATCGGTAATCACATACTCATGATGCCTCCAAGGCATAGCAAAGGGTATGGATCGACGGTCTATCAAAAAGTATTCTCTCTTCCACTTTTTAAGGCTAGAGGTTGTCTCGGTTAAACATTTACCATACTCCCCCTCGCCTCTGCTCTCAAAGGAAAACCAATGACCCTGTTTGCTCAGTCTATAAAACACTATGAACAAGGTAACAGATAATGGAATCCTCAAGCCAAAGCAATGCAGTTCAAACATCACGACCCTATTCACACCTATAGGAACCAATTGGGAGATATGTACCTTGAAGTATTGAATCACATTCAAGAAAAAAGTAGAGAAAGGAATCCAATGGCCAACATGGTCAAGGAATTGACGATATATGTCAGTAGCAGAGTCAGGAAGGCGATCCATGGTCATATCCGGATCCGGGAGGTAGGGTCTCAAAAGCGAAGGGATATTATACTTACAAACTACCACCATTAAATCGTCACTAGTTATACCGGATACACGTATGTGCATATGACACTTCGGATCACGCTTCACAGTAGGATCCACTCTCGACTTCATGATCTCTTTCCCCGTCATCTGGAACAGGAAAATATAGAACTGAAAGAGATAACAAGTGAAAAAATAAACTTACCTATGAAAAGTAAGAAGGAAGCAGGAATGAAGAAAACAACAATGGCGAAAACGGGAGGAAATCAAAACTAATACTTGGGGGGACATGTTCGCGTATGTCTCCGGCACATGGCCGAAGGCATGCCACTATCACCGAAGCAGTTGCGACGTAGGAAAGAGACAGCAAACAAGATCCCCCATATCTCAGGAGACCTTGTTTTACCCAACAGGCAAGGCTTTATCCAATGGATCCAGCCATGAACCGCTGTCTGCTTTATACTGTTTCTGACCTTAAGGTACTGTTCATGGTGCATGTCTTGATGACATGACTACTCAGCTAGGTATGCTTTAACTTTGGGTATAAATACCCCAAGGCATTTACTACACACAACAACACATAGTGTAACACCCCATTTTGGTAAATGGAATGTCACGCGTGATTATGGCGTGTCATCAAAGCATACAAGGATAAATGTATGAAACATCACATGACCATAAAGGAAATATCAGAAACAAACATCGATACCCCAAAAGTAGAACTCATCACACACAAACATAAGTACTGTAAATGAAAAGGACTAAACAATGTCCTTAGAAATGAGTGTCAAAAGTATGAATAAATGCATAAAGTAATGAAGGCTAGGAAGCTTCCAATCCATATTCATGTACGCTTAAAGTCTACGAGCGTCCTTGATTACCTGTCGTTTTGGGAACATGAAAGGAAAAACGGCTGAGCATAACGCTCAGTACACGGATATACAAGTATAGCATGAATAATAAAAGCATATAAGCATAAAGTAGCGGAACAGACTAAGTCCTGGATAACCTGGTATATCTTAGTGAAACTGGTTTTATAGTTTGAAAAGCCTTATGTTTATCTTATAAAAATTTCTTAACATGTTTACCATTAGCCAATATAGGTCATGAAGTATCAGAGTGCATGAATACTTGGAGGGGTGACCTCGTGATGCAATTAGAGGGGCTTCCTCTATTTAATATAAGTTTTTGGGTAGGAGGGATCAGCTCCTTGTGAAGGACGCAAGGCACACACCACATTCACCTAAATAATCTGTAAAAAACATTTAACCTAGGATGCACCCATACGCCCCACATGATAACAATAATATGGCCAAAAGCTTAAGGGACGCCATGAGCTATCACTCCCCTGTGGTGAAGTCATAACATTGGTGCCTCTAGTGTTATGGTTATGGTACCTCCACTAGGTAAAACTGGTCATGCATGTATATGGATTTAGGTATCTAATTAAACATAAGCAATTCAAAAACATATAAAACATATATTGGGAAAACAGTTGGCTGCATACAGGGAAACCTAATAAGGAAGAATGTCCATACTGAAAGGACAGAGAATCCGTACCTTGTGTCTAGTGAACGAAGAACACGAACGAAAGAGAGTCCTACTTCGATATCACTAATGCTACATAAATAATATACGTGTATAAGTATTCTGATTATTGTATACGTTACTGGTTTTATATCATGTCTTAGCTTGTTTTATATGTTCATGTATTGTTTTACTGATTCTAAAATTATGCTGTGTTTATCATGTATTCTGTCTATTCTGATTAAGTGTTACTTGTATTTTTTGTATTATTATACTTGTTGTGTAATAATAAGTAACTGTCTAAAAATAGAAGGTTTCCTAAAATAGAAAGTTTCCAAGAATAGAAAGTTTCCAAAAATAGAAAGTTTCAAAAAATAGAAAGTTTCCAAAAATAGAAAGTTTCCATAAATAGATTAGCTGCCTTAATTAACTAAGTTTCTAAAAATAGAAAGTTTCTGTAAAGAGATTAACTGCCTTAATTTAATAAGTTTCTAAAAATAGTAAGTTTCCATAAATAGAAATAAGCTGGATTATTAAGCTAATAATATAAGCTTAAGTTTTACTGATTAATATTCTAAGTCATGTGATATATAGTATAGTTTATTAATTTTACATATAAATTAAATAAACTATAGGTTATAAGATTTAATCAAATATAACATGATTTAATTAAATAATAGTGTATAAAATACTTAGGTTAAAACATGTATTAATATCTATATTAATATAACCTAAGTCATGTAAATTAATTAATTATAAGTCATGTTTGAATAATTAATTAATTTCTTAGTCTAAATTAACTAATAAAATACTAAAGTTAAAATCATGTATTATTAATAATAATAATATAACCTATGTCATGTCCAAATTAAATTAATTACATAGCATGTAAAATTAATTTAATTAATCTTGTAATTATTTAACTTGTAAAAATAACTAACTAATCTTGAAAAATAAACAGTGAACCGAACCGGTGTTTTAAAACTAAACATGTCATGAACCGGTCCGTGAACCCCTTGAATCAGATCTACACCCTTAACCATGGCAAACAGCCACCGGTCTAAATCGGTGGTGCGTGTGGTGTTCCAGCCGATATCCCCAAAACCACCAAGGATAACCTCGACATGCGTCGGAGTCCCTTGGTCTCTCGGCCGAGCCATCAAAACCAAACCGAGAGCTTGTGGTCTCGGTTGCTGGTGATCACACAACCACCGAGAGCCTTGCTCTCGGTTTACCCATTAGCCGAACAAAAACACCCCCTTAAACGATATGTTTTTAATCCAACTTGATTATATCTACATGTCTATTAACTTGTTTTAATAACCCCATGATTTCATGCATTTAGATCTAATAATAATTAAAAAGAAAAGGTTTAAGAAGATTATCGATTCGTGGATCAAAAGGAATTTACTAACACGAACAACCTTGCAATAAATCGGATCTAATAAAATCAACAATCACCCCCTTGTGGTGGTTACTATGCGGTGGCCAAGAGGAAGAAAAGCAGGAGCATGGTTTTTGATTTTTCTTATTCTCTGTAATATGAAAATCTATCTCCTTCTTTTTTCCTTTTTGTTAAATTTTAAAGTGGGCTTGGCCCACTACTTGTTCTATGTCGCGCCTATGTGGGCCCCACATGGGGAACCCGTTGATTTTCCTGTGTTCTATTATTTACGTGTTAACGTGTCGTGTTAACGTGTCGTGTTTACGTGATTTAGTTATTGTTCGTTCGCTTCGTAAAATATATTTATACCTAATCGTATTAAATATACGTAAATACATAACACTATCTTCGTGATTATTTACGTTCATGAATTTCATGTTCGTGATTATAATTATTGTTGATAATAGTTATCGTGTCTTAATACGTAATAAATACTTATCGTGTAATAACACGTACCTAATACATGTAATTCTTATTCGTGAAACGTAAACGTGCTAAATAAGGAAAGTTCTAATCATGTACGTATGATCATAAGGGTACTATTCATGGTAAAATCATGTGGGTTTTACAACTCTTCCCCCCTAAAAAGAATAATTCGTCCCCGAATTATAGATAATTAAACTGGAAAAAGAAGAACATACCTGAATTCAAAATATGAAATGAGGGTAAGAAGCCCGGATAGACTCCTATGTTTCCCAAGTTGCTTTCCGCTTGGTATGATCCCTCCAAAGGATTTTGACGAATGGAATCGTGTTCCTTCTCATGACTCGTTCTTGTCTGTCAAGAACTCGTTCGGTTTCTTCTATGAAAGTGAGATCTTCACGAATCTGTTCCAGTGGATACTGAACCATTTGAAGGGGATGATACTTGTACCATGTTAGTAAGGACACATGAAAAATATCGTGAACATGAGAAAGTTGCAGAGGTAACGCTAAACGGTAAGATACTTCACCGACTCGCTCAATCACATCAAACGGTCCGATGAATCGAGAACTGTGCTTCCCTTTGATTCCAAAACGTCTAACCCCATGTGCTGGCAAAACCTTAAGGAAAACGTGATCTCCTACGTTAAAGTGTAAGTCCCTACGATGCTTGTCTACATAACTCTTCTGACGTGACCGTGCTTCTTGCGGTTTCTGCTTAGGTACTGTGACCCTTCTCGTTGGTCAACTCAATCATTTCTGGTCCTTCAAGTGTTCGCTCACCAACCTGATCCCAGCAGATTGGGGCGCGACACTTTCTGTCATACAACATCTCGAATGGACCACACTTGATACTTGCGTGCCAACTGTTGTTGTATGCAAACTCTACCAAACAGATGTAGTCGTCCCAATCTCCCGTCCATTCCAACGCACATGACCTCAACATGTCTTCTAGTGTCTTAATTGTTCGCTCTGATTGCCCGACTGTTTGAGGATGAAAAGCCGTGCTAAGCTTAAGTTTTGTACTCCAAGCTTTCTGCAAACTTCTCCAGAATCGCGAAGTGAACGGAGGATTTCTGTCTTAGATGATGCTGGATGGAGCACCATGTAGTCTCATGATCTCCTTCTTGTAGGTATCGGCGAGTTTACTGACCGAATCTTCCTTGCGGATCAGTAAGAAATGAGCTGACTTGGTAAGTCGATCAACGATAACCCAAATCGCATTGTGCTTCCCCTTTGTCTGCGGAAGACCGGTAACAAAATCCATGGTGATCTTGTCCCACTTCCACTCTGGGATTTCTAGCGGTTGAAGAAGACCGCCAGATCGTTGATGCTTGATCTTAACCTGCTGGCAGGTAAGACATTTGGAGACGTAAGTCGCAACATCCTGTTTCATACCACTCCACCAAAAGTATTGCTTTATGTCATGGTACATCTTGGTCGAACCAGGATGAATAGTGAATGGGGAGCTATGAGACTCAGCTAACAATGCCTCCTGGAGTTCTAGATCGTCAGGAACACAAAGTCTCGTGCCCTGCCATAAGATACCGTCTGCGTCTACTCGAAATTATGTCTGCTTCTCCAAATTCTGAATTATCGACCATATTTCACCATCATCCTTCTGATCTTCCTTGATCCTAGAGAGTAACTCAGGTTCCACTCTAAGATTAGCCCAGTAACCCTGTTGTCATCGTATGATGATCTCTATCTCTAGTCGCTCCTCAATTTTAATTCCGTTTATCATTCCAGACTTTCTGCTAAGTGCATTTGCGATTACATTCTCCTTGCCGGGATGATACTGTAGATTGATGTCATAATCCTTCAACAGCTCTAACCATCTCCTCTGTCTCATGTTCATATCACGTTGAGTGAAGATGTATTTCAAACTCTTGTGGTCCGTGAAAATGTCGCATGATTATCCATACAAGTAGTGCCTCCATATCTTCAATGCAAACACGACTGCTACAAATTCAAAGTCATGCGTAGGGTAATTTTCCTCATAAGGCTTTAGCTGCCGTGAAGCGTACGTAATCACTTTCCCATGTTGCATGAGAACACAGCCAAGTCCCTCCCCCGATGCATCACTGTAGATCTGAAATCCACCTGTACCAGATGGGAGAGTAAGAATTGGCGCAGATACTAACTTCTGCTTTAGGTCTTCAAAGCTCTTCTCTCTTTCTTCAGTCCAGATAAAGGTCTCCCCTTTCCGCATCAGTTTGGTCAATGGTAGCGCTAAACGGGGAAAGTTCACCACGAACCTACGGTAGTAACCAGCTAAGCCTAGGAAACTGCGGACTTCAGTCGCTGATGTCGGTGTTGGCCACTTGGTAATAGCCTCAACCTTTGCTGGATCTATCGTGATTCCTTCTGCTGATTCAATGTGACGTAAGAATGCCACCTTCTCTAACCTGAACTCACACTTGGAGAATTTAGCATACAGCTGCTTCTGGTGAAGAATCTGTAATACTGTACGAAGATGGTCTTCGTGTTCCTCCTTGGACTTAGAGAATATCAGGATGTCGTCAATTAAGACAATGACGAACTTGTCCAGAAATTCATGAAAGATTCTGTTCATCAAATCCATGAACACTGCTGGAGAATTTGTAAGGCCAAATGGCATGACTACAAATTCGTAGTGGCCATAGCGTGTACGGAAAGCAGTCTTGGCGATGTCCTGCTCTTTAACCCGTAGCTGATGATAGCCCGACATTAGATCAACCTTGGAGAAGTATTTGGCCCTTTGGAGTTGGTCAAACAGATCGTCTATGCGTGGTAGGGGATACCTATTCCTAATGTTGATCTTGTTGAGCTCGTGATAGTCTATGTAAAGATGCATACTGTCGTCCTTCTTCTTAACGAATAAGACCGGTGCGCCCCATGGAGATGCGCTCGGTCGAATGAAGCCTCGTTCCAGAAGTTCTTGCAATTGATCCTTCAGCTCCTTCAACTCTATGGGAGCCATGCGATAAGGAGCATTGGATATCGGCTCAGCTCCTAGGATGAGCTCGATGTTAGATTCTACTTCACGTGCAGGTGGTACGCCCGGAAGCTCTTCTAGAAATACATCTGGAAATTCTGACACTATCGGTGGTTTTTGAATTGATGGGGATTTAGCATCCATGTCAAGAACAGTAGGTAGATAGCCCTCGCAACCATGTGAAAGTAATACACGTGCTTGCAGGGTTGATATGATTTGTATAGACCTTCCGGGAACGAACCCGTTTAACATCACCGAATATGACTATAGGAATTGTAGTCTATGGTAGCATGATGCTTGGATAGGCAATCCATGCCCAATATCATATCAAAATCATGCATGTCCAGTGGAAGTGCGTCAACAGAACGAACCGTGTCATCAAACTCTAGGGGAAGGCTCTTGTACACATGGGTTATGCGTACAAAGTCTCTTAAAGGCGTGGAATTATTTAGTATATTCTCTAGTGGCATGGGGAGTATCCTAACATTCTTAGCATAAGCAATAGAAATGACCGAGTGAGTAGCACCCGTATCAAAAAGAACACATGCAGCTTGACCATACATATACAAGATTCCAGTGATGGTACCTGTAGACTTGTTGGTCTGATCGCGAGATGTCGTGTAAACGCGTCCACTAGTAGGAGGCGTCTTGGTATCAGCATGTCCCGATGTGCCCTCCATCTCGCCCTTGCGGCAGTCCTTCATGCGATGGCCAGGAAGACCACACTTGAAGTATGCGTCGCTGTCGCGGCGACATGGCCCTGGGTGCCTACGGTTGCAGGTAGTGTAAAGAGGATGAGTATATCCTCTAGCAGGTGTCCTTGCTGGCTGAGAGTTTGGTAAGCACAGTATACATGAGACATGGTTATAAGTACAAAGGACAATGCAGAATATTCGTAAGATGTCATACCAGTGATAGTTGGACGGTTAGGCTGCGAACCTCTTTGGTTCTGGTCCCTCCTGTTACCGTGGTTCCTGGTAAAAGATTGCTAATGTGTCAGAATTATGAACTATAGCATGTAACATAAGAAAATGAGTAAGTGTAAGGACCTGTTCCTGTTGGAGTTCCAAGCGTTGTTACGGTAATTATCATTACCGCGACGCCTATCTGTAGCAGAACGGTAGTGAGTCTGACTGTTTCCCTTGGGCTGAGTACGCTGTTGTTGAGTAGCCGACTGAGACCGGTCCCCAATGTTCTGCCTGGAAGATACAGTTTAAAGAGATGTAAATATGCTGAAAGAATATGGTTTTGTCACCGCTGAATACGAATGTTTACCTCTTATCGGGTCTCTCTGCTTCCCCAAACTCTTCTCTTTCTTGCAACATCTCCAGCTTACGTGCTGCATCGGCCACTTGTGCCACCGTATTGAACGTAGCACATACCAAGTTGTTTGCGACCGATGTACGAAGAGCCCACCGGTAGTGGTGTGTTGCTCTTCGGGAGTACCTGCTGCTGCACCAAGAAACCCAACCAAGCGAAGAAAGCGATGCCTGAACTTGTTGCTATTCTCCACAGCTCTCTGTCGAATTCCATGGTACTCTCTCTTCAGCTTGTCTCGCTCAGCCTTGGGAAAGAACTGTCCCATCACCAAATCCCTAAACTGAGCCCAAGTCAAATCAGCCACCCAATTATCACCTCCCTCAGACTGCTTCAGTGCCTTCCACCATGCTAACACATCCCTTCGAACCGGTAACAAGCCAACCTCAAGTTGAAGACGTGGTCACAGCCCATGGCATCGAAGATCATCTCAATGTGAGCCAACCAGCTTTCAGCTTCACTGGGGCTATCTGTTTTCTCGAAAGCTCGAGGGCGTAACTTACTGAATCTCTCCAGCCATGTGACCAATGTTGCTGGAGGAGGAGGAGGTGGTACTGGGTGCTGCTGCTGATTGTTGGCAGCCTGCACCTCAGCCCTGATTTCGTTCCTTAGCTGAGGAAGCATAGCTTGCATTGCAGCTTGGACTGCTGCATTGAGTTGTTCCTGCTCGCGTGTGAGAACCATCTGACAGTGTAACATAAAATACATGATTAAGCTGATCAAAACATAAACTATATACATGAAAAAAAATTTATACCAATAAATCATGAAAAAAAATTTATGCAAGAAAACTAGTACATGAATGCATGATGCAGTTTTATGAAAACTTTTATATGCGCGAGAGTGAACGCCTATGGTCAGTTCACCCAAAACAAAAGACATGACGAGGGGACGGCAATGGGTCGGTCCCAAAGTTAAAAGTTTCGATAAAACACATGTGACTAAATAGGGCCAGTCCTGTACCAACCATTACTTAGTCATAAACCTCCGACAATGACATATATATGTATGCATGAAAACCGACTGTCAGTTCTAAGAAGACCATAGTGACTACCCACTAATCACAGGTCATGTTTTGAGAGCTTACAGGTCGAAGCCTTGGCTATGATACCATAATTGTAACACCCCATTTTGGTAAATGGAATGTCACGCGTGATTAGGGCGTGTCATCAAAGCATACAAGGATAAATGTATAAAACAACATGACCATAAAGGAGAACTCATCACACACAAACATAAGTACTGTAAATGAAAAGGACTAAATAATGTCCATAGAAATGAGTATCAAAAGTATGAATAAATGCATAAAGTAATGACGACTAGGAAGCTTCCAATCCATATGCGCGTACGCTTAAAGTCTATGAGCGTCCTTGAGTACCTGCCGTTTTGGGAACATGAAAGGAAAAACGGCTGAGCATAACACTCAGTGCACGGATATACTAGTATAGCAAGAATAATATAAGCATATAAGCATAAAGTAACGGAAAAGACTAAGTCTTGGATAACCTGGTATATCTTAGTAAAATTGGTTTTATAGTTTGAAAAGCCTTATGTTTATATTATAAAAACTGTTTAACATGTTTACCATTAGCCAATATAGGTCATGAAATATCAACGTGCATGAATACTTGGAGGGATGACCTCGTCATGTAATTAGAGGGGATGCCTCTAATTAATATAAGTTTTTGGGTAGGAGGGATCAGCTCCTTGTGAAGGATGCAAGGCACACACCACATTCACCTGAATAATCTGTAAACAAACATGTAACCTAGGATGCACCCATACGTCCCACGTGATAATAATAATATGGCCAAAAGCTGAAGGGACGCCACGAGCTATCACTCTGTCGTAGTGAAGTCATAACACTGGTGCCTCTAGTGTTATGGTTATGGTACCTCCATAACTAGGTGAAACCGGTCATGCATGTATATGGCTTTAGGTATCTAATTAAACATAAGCAATTCAAAAACATATAAAACATATACTGGGAAAATAGTTGGCTGCATACGGGGAATCCTAATAAGGAAGAATGTCCATACTGAAAGGACGGAGAATCCGTACCTTGTGTCTAGTGAACGAAGAAGACGAACGAAAGAGAGTCCTACTTCGATATCACTAATTCTACATAAATAATATATGTGTATAAGTATTCTGATTATTGTATACGTAACTGGTTTTATATCATGTCTTAGCTTGTTTTATATCTTCATGTCTTGTTTTACTGATTCTAACATTATGTTGTGTTTGTCATGTATTCTGTCTATTCTGATTAAGTATTACTTGTATTTCTTGTATTATTATACTCGTTGTGTAATAATAAGTAAATGTCTAAAAATAGCAGGTTTCCTAAAATAGAAAGTTTCCAAAAAAAAAGTTTCCAAAAACAGAAAGTTTCCAAAAATAGAAAGTTTCCAAAAAATAGAAAGTTTCCAAAAATAGAATGTTTCCAAAAATAGAAAGTTTCCATAAATAGATTAGCTGCCTTATTTAAATAAGTTTCTAAAAATAGAAAGTTTCCAAAAATAGATTAACTGTCTTAATTAAATAAGTTTCTAAATATAGAAAGTTTTCATAAATAGAAATAAGATGTATTATTAAGCTAATAATATAAGCTTAAGTTTTACTGATTAATATTCTAAGTCATGTGATATATAGTATAGTTTATTAATTATTACATGTAAATTAAATAAACTATAGGTTATAAGATTTAATCAAATATAAAATGATTTAATTAAATAATAGTGTATAAAATACCTATGTTAAAACATGTATTAATATCTATATTAATACCTAAGTCATGTAAATTAATTAATTATAAGTCATGTTTTAATAATTAATTAATTTCTTAGTCTAAATTAACTAATAAGATACTTAGGTTAAAATCATGTATTATTAATAATAATAATATAACCTAAGTCATGTCCAAATTAAATTAATTACATAGCATGTTAAATTAATTTAATTAATCTTGTAATTATTTAACTTGTAAAAATAAATAATTAATCTTGAAAATTAAACCGTGAACCGAACCGGTGTTTTAAAACTAAACATGTCATGAACCGGTCCTTGAACCCCTTGAACCGGATCTACACCCTTAACCATGGCAAACCGCCACCGGTCTAAACCGGTGGTGCGTGTGGTGTTCCAGCCGAGACCCCCTAAACCACCAAGGATAACCCCGACATTCGTCGGGGTCCCTTGGTCTCTCACGGCCGAGCCACCAAAACCAAACCGAGACCTTGTGGTCTCGGTTGGTGGTGATCACACAACCACCGGGAGCCTTGCTCTCGGTTTACCCATTAGCCGAACCAAAACACCCCTTTAAACCATATGTTTTTAATCCCACTTGATTAGATCTACATGTTTGTTAACTTGTTTTAATAACCCCATGATTTCATGTGTTTAGATCTAATAATAATAAAAAAGAAAAGGTTTAAGAACATTATCGATTCGTGGATCAAAAGGAATTTACTAACACGAACAACCTTGCAATAAATCGGATCAAATAAAATCAACATGCGGCGGTCAAGAGGAAGAAAAGGAGGAGCAGGGTTTTTTATTTTTCTAATTCTCTGTAATATCAAAATGTATCTCCTTCTTTTTTCCTTTTTGTTAAATTTTAAAGTGGGCTTGGCCCACTCCTTGTTCTATGTCGCGCCTATGTGGGCCCCACATGGTCAACCCGTTGATTTTCCTGTGTTCTATTATTTACGTGTTAACGTGTCATGTTTACGTGATTTAATTATTGTTCGTTCGCGTCGTAAAATATATTTAATTATTTACGTTCATGATTTTCATGTTCGTGATTATAATTATTGTTGATAATAATTATCGTGTCTGAATAGGTAATAAATACTTATCGTGTAATAACACGTACGTAATACTTATAATTAATATTCGTGAAACGTAAACGTGCTAAATAAGGAAAGTTCTAATCATGTACGTACGATCATAAGGGTACTATTCATGGTAAAAGCATGCGGGTTTTACACATAGTACATCACATTGAATTCTACTTAATAGTATTCCTCCGGTATTCCACACCGGATACCACTCATGTGATAGTTACTTACTCTCACGCCGGAGCTTGGTCTCGGGTTCACACCTGGGGCGAGTTAACGTGCGTTCTATTTTTGCAGGATAGGCCTAACCTACAAGCATGCCATACATGAGACCGAAGCTTAATATTCTCGGGCCAAGTCCCTACAAAAATTTGTTTCAACAGTTTGTCTTCATGTGGGTACCAAGAAAAGTGGTAAAACCATAGGTTATAAAGAAAATTCATATGTCAATATGAATGGTGATTTACAATTGAACAAAACATCACGTGAGGTTTCTTTATTATTTTCTATTCATTATTTTATAAAGAAGTTGTTATGGTCCAAGATTTGCATCAAGCGAAGTATTATTGCTATGCTAGTCACGTGAGTTGATGGTATATAGAAAGCAAGTTAAAGTTTGGATGTGCAGCTAGTTTTTGAGGTATATGGACGTGAGAAAAAGAAGATGCAGACGATAAGAAAGGTAATATGGTGTCAGTGGCTAAGTCGAGCCTCTGACAAAAATAAAACACACGCTGATAGGGAAGACGCTGATACGTTGTAATTTAGACGCTGACAGCGTGTTGTCCAATATATGGTTTTTAAGCGCTGACAAGTATCGTCCGATATCGGACAATACATACAGGTGATATATTGGATGACAAAGGATCTCGTTCAGAACTGTCTGTTTAAAATTTTATGGCTCGTTTTTGAAGATTGTGTTTGGTGCAATAAAGTTTTATTTGATTATGTGACAAGGCTAACCTTGCGGTTACGTACCGACTTGGATTAGAAGCAGAACACCGACAGAGGCAGCAGTTGCATAAAATAAGAGGATTATATTGTACTTAGATGATTTTCATTGCAAATTGGAGGTTTCGATGAAGACGATTGATTATTGCTTCTTTGGTGTTGGACTTTTTTCGCAGGTTTGTATTTTATCATATCTTAAAGTCGTGCATCCATGCACTGACTTTAAAGGTAACCTGTTCGTGCTTACATTGTTGGTCATGAAGACTTGTTATATCTAGCAATCTTTTCTTGCTATCACTTGAATGAGTTACATTATCGTGCTCAGTGTCTCACAAAAGGATGAGGATTTTGACAAAGAGATTGAGGTCTGCTTATATTCTTCCTTACTCAGTATAAGTTCGACGTCACATGGATAGTGCAAGATATAAGGTACAAGATTGGGAGATTCCGTTTCTTCAACAAATAGGTTATATTCGCTTTTCTTCATTCGTAATATACAATTAGAGTCTACATGGTTCGTGATTCATTTACATGCACTACTTCAGTGGAAGCGTTTATTAGTTGTTTATCTTTAGAAGACCCCTATTGGATGTGTAAAACCCACATTCTTATAATATGGAAATTTAAATAAAGTATGATATTTGAACATTTTATATGAATTTGAGAGTTTTATGTAAGTTTAATAGTAGAGATTTTATTTACTTAATATAATTTAAAGCATAGTTTAATTCTTTCATAAGTATTAAATAAATAAGACTTAGATAATGAAACCTTTTTATCAAATTATCTTATAACCTATACTTTAAATAAAGACAAAGTATAAATGGACATTTTTAAACTAATGTGAATAAATATTTTAAAACTTAGGTTATCTTTGTTTAAAAAAGTACACACTTTGTTAAATGTACACTTTTTGTAAGACTTGTTAAAATGGGAAAAAGGTAACTTTTTGGTATGTTATAATGGCATTAATATTGAGATGAAACTCCTTCCCCATTTTTGACTAAGACACACGAACTTTTGTAGGTTTTAGGAATGATTTTGATGATTTTTAATGTGTTTTAATGCAAAGATGTAACATATGTTTCAAGGATTGAAAAACCTAGTTAATGTTATTCCTTAATTCAAGGTTTTAACTAAATAGAATTTTGCTATATAAAGTCACCCCATGGCAGGCCTAAAACACACAACAAACACTTTTCACCTTGCCTAAACTCTACCAAAATCTCCTCTCATCTCCATTGTTAAGAAAACCTTAAAACCTTACGGTTGTTCTTGATCTTTCTCCTATCTAAACCTCCATTCTTGTTACTAAACATCCATTATTATTATTTTGTGTGTATAGTGATTATCATATCATTATACACATCTCATGTAAGTCCTTATAATCCTTATGTCACCTTTATGGCTTTTTTATATTTTGATTTAATGCATAAACATGATTTCTAGGGTTTTGAAACCCTATAAATGTGTTTTGGTGATTCAATACCTTAAAAACGCTTTTGTATGTTAGATCTTGTTTTAGACCAGCCTAAATATGTTCTAATATAGTTTTATAAAGTTTTTATAAAGATCTAGCTAACCTATGGTGGTCTAGATCATTAAACCGGCTCATACGTAATAATAACTAAGGGCTGTCCGGATTTTGGGTGATCTTGTAAGGGCTGTAAAACGGGTTTTATAACATCTTTTTAAGAGTTTCAAAATCCTAAAACCATCTACAATGAATCTAGTTTTCATAACAGGTCTTAAAACGTTTTGAAGTGGTTTGGAACTATGGTTACCGTGTCGATCTTTGAAAACAGTCCTTAAAAATCAGAATATGAGTCATCTTGTAAGAGTCATATCTTGAGCCTCGGGATAGCTTTTTGAGTGAATCCGGGGTCTAAAACTATCTACATCGAATTTATTTTTCAAATATGGACTTTAATCAGTGAGTATGGTTTTGGAAAATGGTTTTACAGTCGGATCTTCTAAAACAGTCCCTAAATGACGAGTTTTGGGAAAATGTATAATTAGGGTTTTGAATCACCGAATCATGAAACCTTGTAACATTTTGTGATAGAACAGCATGTAAGACATATTTTTATGTATCTTTTAGCCTTGGTGACACGGGAATAGGACTTGTTTCTTTGTATACGATTCCGTGACTTGTTTGTGCTTTTAAGGTACGGATATTCGGTTTTTTTATTAAAGAACACTCTTTTACTCTTTCTTACACAACTCCATTTGATAAATCCCTATGCCATTGCTATGTTCCCACATCCTTGGTTTCTGTTTTGATATGATCCTTAAATTCTTTGCCTTGTTATGATTCCGTTATTGTTATGCCTTTATATGTTCCCCATTTGAATACTTATATTTTTTTCCTAGTTGTTATGCCTTTGAAATGAACCCTTAAGCCCAAGCCATATTTTGTATCTAGTCATGGGGGTACCATGACCATGTCATACGATGCACCAGTGACATGACACTAACTGGGGCGGTGTGATTAGATCCCCGTCGTTCCCTTTTGGTGCACATAATTATTATATTATTGTGAGTGTGGGTGCTAGTCATGAGCTAGTGCTATTGACATTTGTTTTGCAGGGAGCGTATAGATGCATCCTAGGTATTTGTTTGATATGATATGATTTGATTTAATGTGATAGGTTTGTGTGTGCATTACACGCCGTCACTTTGGTACATAGGAGTCGCAATCCTAGTAAACATATATGATTATTTGGTTGATTTGGATTATGTGATTTGTTATGTGTGCTCGTGGGCTATTCTTGTCTTTCATTAATCCTTTTTATTCATCCACTTAATCATCCTTATGTTCTTACCTTGTGATATCTTCATTAATGTTATCTCTTTTGCCTTAAACCATATTTGTTGTATCCGTTTGCTGGGCGTTTTGCTTAGCCGTTTCTTTTTCCATGCGGCGGGTATTAAGTGGGAGACGGGGCATTGAGAGAGTTTGGACTTACCTAGATTCACCCAAGTTTTTAATAAATCTTAAGATATTTTATGATTTGATACTTTGCATTTTGGACCCCGTTGTTTTGGGGATTTTTGTTTATTAAGATATTACTTTAAGTATTTTGGATTTAATAAAAGTTTCATTTTAGCCCTTTTAAAATATGATGTATCTGATGTGACACCATAGTAGTAGCACTTTGTCTCTTTTCGGAGCGGGGTGTTACAGGATGAGGCAAAAAGGGGAAGAAAATTCAAAGATCAAGGTATACAACTTATTTTTATGTGGTGATATGTTTTACAAGAAATCTTACTTTAAGGGGAAGCTAGTTTCATTCGTGAAAGATCAAGATTTAAAGCTTGGTTTTGTCATCATCAAATAAGGAAGATTGTTAGGAATAAGATTTGATGAGACAAAACAAACAATAATGAAAAAAGAGGACTTATATGCAAATATCTGGAATTACAAGAATATGGAGACCATCTACACAAGGAAGAGGACTAAAGTGCAAAAGATGGAAGGACTTCATTGTAATTAGCTTTCTTATAAGAAAAGTCTTGTATTCTAGTATATATAGAATACAATGACCGTAGGTTTTATCATTCAGTTATTCACAATGTAAACCTAAAGTGTCTTCGTGTTCTAGGCGTGGGATTAAATGTATACACGCCTAGAGGTTGCTTGTAATTGTTTGTTAGTAATACAAGTAATCGTTGGAGAGAATTCGTTTGTTTTTTAAACACCTTGTTTATGTGTCGTGCTCTATTCCGCTATGTTTATCATATGAACATGATGCATTCCTAGTAGCTCAAAGATCCGTGAATCTATAGGATTCCACAATATTCATCTTGTTCTCATAACATCTTGTTCCTATTAATGTTCTATTCCACTATGTTTTATACATATGAACATTGATAATCCTAGATTGAATGGTTCTTAGCCATTAAGTCTAACGATCAATGGGGACTCCACAATTGGTATTAGAACTTGTTGAGAAACTTTGATCTAGAAGAACATTAAATCCTAAAAACACCAAAACCCGAAAACCAGAAAAGATGTCTGCTACAGAATCTTCTTCCTCATCAAACCACAACCTAAAAATCCCCATGCTAGACCTTGAAAATTTTAAGCTATGGAAGTTCAATTTTGAACAATACCTTCAAATTCATGATCACACTCTCTGGGAAATTATTAAATATGGAAACACATTCAATAAAGCTGCTAGGATTGCTGCTGCTATTGTAGCAAGATCAGTTGTTGGTTCAACTGCTGAAGATCGAAAAGAAAGACCTACGGATGGGAGAGCTGTCTCAACTAAGGATATTGCAAATAGAATGAATGACATGAAAAATTTAAGCATTCTCAAACTCTCTTTGGGTCCAAACAATCATAACAAGTATAGAGGTTTTGAGTCTGCCAAAGAACTTTGGGAACCTCTTCAAGTCAAACTATGGTGGTAATGATGATACTGGCCTAGAAAAGTAGAAGCAATTTTTGCATGAGTATGCTGTGTTCAAGGCTCTTCCCAATGAGAAGCTAAGTGAGGTAAGAAGCAGGCTTCTAGACATCGCTAGCATATTGTCCTTTATGGGAACAGAGTATAATGATGTTGATATCATTACTACTTTCCTTAAAAGTCTTGGTGATGCATGGAAAATTGAAGCAAGGTCTATCATTGCTACCAATGCCCACAAGAGTTCTACTTTTGATACGTCTACAATAAGCTAAAGATTGTAGAGAATGAAATCTTGTTGGATCATGGAAGCAAAACATGGCTTTCATCTCAGATAGTGAAGCTCGAGTTGATAAGAGAGAATCATATGTGCATCCTGTTACTGGATCACCTTGTGTCAGCAGTGGATCAACCTTTGTCAGCGCTTCACATTCAGACGCTGATACATACAATGTTGACTCACCAATGATTAAACCTGCTGGTATTGATCTAGAAACAGTGTGTGCATACATTACTGCATTGCCTAATGGTTCAGTGATTACATATGAGGACCTTGAGTAAATCAGTGAGGAGACTTTGGAAGAGATGGATATTAAATGGAATATGGCACTTGCAAGCATAAGGGCCAACAGATGGAATAGTAGATTCAGAAAGAAGATGACCTTCAATGCTAAAGACACTACTGGGTTTGATAAATCCAAGGTTGAGTGTTACAACTGCCATAAGATGGGTCACTTTATGAAGGAATGCAGATCTCCAAGAAGATCTGATGTTGGTAAGCCTTCAAGCCACATCATCAAGGTTGAAGACACAAAGGCTATGGTTGCCATGCAAGACATTGATGGTGTTGGATGGGACTGGAGCTTTTTGGCAAAGGATGTAGAAGAGAATAATGCCTTAATTGCAGAGAAGGAAGAAGAAGAGCATGTTCACTTTGCTCTTATGGCATATTCCTCGTCTTCATCAGCTAATGAGGTATATGATGATACTTACTATAGTAAAGGCTGTCGTTTAAACACTAAAAAAATTAACAAAGAAATTTTAAAGTTAAAATCAGATGTTTTTGATGAAAAATGCAAGCTAACTAATTATCAAATGGCACTTGTTCAAACTGAAAAGACTGTATAGGAATATAAGAAAATGGAATTTGACCTAAAAGATCAAATTAACATTTTGTCTCATGACCTCAAAGTTATTGTTGAACTTAGGGACGTACTGAGGAGTTCCAAAGGAGAGATACAACTTAAGTTAGATGAGACAATTAATTATAAAGAGAATGTAGGTCTTAAGATTCAAAAGTTTGATAAAGCCACTCAAACCCTAGAAAAATGTGTAAATGGATAAAGAGATTCTAGGGATATGTCTGGGATTGGGCTAAAAGAGTATGTTGTTGTTCCACCACCTATAGAAACTTTCATGGTGTCCTGAGAAAGGATTTGTCTTGGACTGGTATACCAGAACTCCAAGAAAAGGAATTAATTCCTCCACTAAGAGTTCTTACTCCAGTAGAGGAGTATAAGCAGAAAGTGACTGACTTGGAACAATGGAAGAAAGGCAATCCTACATTGTTTGTTAAAGGTGGAATGCTTAGTGAGAGTCCACTTGAGTCTACACCCATAACTGTGACCAACCTTTCTACTGGAAAACCTGTTGATCTTGGTTCATATGTTAATAGAAAACCTAGTGTTAAGTATGCTGAGATGTATAGAAAACCTAGGTCACCACAAAGCCAAGCTAGTGTTAATGGGACAGGGTTCTTTCAATCTAGACCTAAGGTTATGTCTAGAAAAGCATGTTACTTATGTGCAAGTTTTTCTCATTTGGCCTATAAATGTGTCAGTGGTTCAAAAGTCAACGCTGACAATAGGTCAACCATGGTCAAACCCAGACCTTATGTCCAACAAAGTCCACAAGTTACTAGACCAGATCCATTCTTTACTAAAGGGACAAATAATCATGGACAAAGGCCCTTTCAAAAGACCAATACATGGTCTAACAGACAATGGGTTCCTGTAGCAAACCCTAAATTAGGCGCTGATAAGTACAAACTCAGCGCTGACAAGAACAAATTTAACGCTGACAGGAATGTTTCCAACGCTGATAGACCTAGTAATAATAGGTACTGCCTAAGAGAAAGGGGTCTAAAGCTTCATCTAGATTGACTTGGAGACCTAAACAAGATCAAAACCCTAATTCTGATGGGATTTCCATGACCTATAACAGGTTTAATTATATTTCAAAGGTCATAACTAAACCAATTAGGGTCAACTGTGTGTTCAATCCTCTAAGGGATGAACAAGAAGTTGTTATAAGGACTAAATATGTTCTTGTTGAACAACCAAATGAATCCAAGTTTGTTCAGGCTTGGGTTCCCAAAGAAAACTAATTTGTTTTCATTATGTGTAGGGCATTTAAAAGCAGGTAAATGATTATGGATATTGGAATAGTGGATGCTCTAGGTACATGCCGGAAAATGAAGATTACTTAACGGACTTTAACCCTATTAAAGATGGTGACAAAGTGTACTTTGGAGGAGGATATGGTACAATTTCTGGCAAAGGCACTCTTATCACCAATAATTTGCGTTTTGAAACATCTTTCTGGTCAAAGAACTAGATTATAATATGTTTAGTGTGTCATAAGTTTGTGACGACAAAAATAAGGTTCTTTTCACTAATACTGAATGTTTCGTGTTAAGCAAAGACTTTAAGATGCCTGATGAGAAGTTTATTGACTATAGAACACCTAGGCATAAGGACATTTATAATGTTAATCTTAGTGGAATTAGGATGAAAAACAATTTGTCATGTCTATATGCTAAAGCTTTAGTAGATTAAAGTAATCTATGGCATAGAAGGTTAGGGCACATAAACTTTAAGAACATCAATAGACTTGTGAGACATGATTTAGTTAATGGTTTGCCTGCAAAGGCTTTCCACAATGATCATTCCTGTGTTGCATGTCTTAAAAGCAAACAAAACAAAGTCTCATTTAAGTCTAAACTTGTGCAATCTAGTTCTAAACCACTTCACTTACTGCATATGGACTTATTTGGCCCAACTAATATAGAAAGTTTGAATGGTAAATCCTCTTGTTTTGTTATAATTGGTCATTTTTCTAGATTTACTTGGACTTTCTTTTTGGCTTTAAAAATTGGAACTGCCATAGTTTTGATTAACTTTATTACCTAAATTGAAAAGAAGACAGGGAATGAGGTTAAGATACTTATAAGTGATAATGGTGGTGAGTTTAGAAACCAATTGTTAGATTGAAGAATTAACTCCTATAGAAGCAGCTAGGACAATGTTGCCTGATGCTCATTTTCCCATTGCTTTTTGGGTTGAGGCTGTGAATACAGCCTGCTATGTTCAAATTAGAGCATTGGTCAACAAAATTCATAATAAGACACCTTATTAGCTATTTTGGAATAGGAAACCTAATATAGGGTTTCTTAAACCCTTAGGATGTCATATAGTGATACTGGATACTAGTGATGCCTTAGGAAAGTTTAATGCTAAAGGTGATGAAGGCTACTTTATGGGCTATTCAGTGCAGAGCAAAGGATATAGGGTTTACAATAAGAAAGAAAAACGTATACTTGAAAAGGAACATGTTAAGTTTTTAGAGAGTAAACCTAGTGATCATGAGAGTGGTCCAAATTGGTTCTTTGATCTAGAGCCTTTATCTAGGACATTGAATTATATGCATGTTACTAATCCTGACATTGTAAAAAAGGATTCAAATGTTGTGGAATAACCTATTGTTGAAATTGTAGGTAAAAAGGTTGACAAGGTAGAAGGATCACATGCAGTCAAATCAGACCACATACTTGAGTATGTTATCATTCCTATATGGACTGATGGATTTGCACAAGCTGCTGTTGCTGATAAGGAGAAAGTTGGTCCACAAGAAAAGCTAGTTGATGAAAACATGCATGAATCTTCAAGCACTAATTAGACATAGCCTTTAAATGTTGGTCATCGGCAGGAGTAGCAAGAAGGTATAAAAACTCTTTGGCAGCATTGTTGGAGTTTACCCTAACGTCCTCATTCAACCTCCAGTCCGGAATAAACTTGGGGGGGGCTCAAAATCCTCTCCTACAAACATACAAAGGGATCAAAATTAAGAAAAACACAACAATAAGAGATGAGAGGAAAGAAAATAGAAACTTACCAACAACTTGTGAGTCATGCTCAGCATGGGGCGATGATTGATCGCTCACTTGCACAATCGAAGGAGATTTTATTTATGACCAGAACCTTCAGCCGAAGTTTGAGATGGTGGTTTCACAACGCTAATGGGTTATGTAGAGTGGGTTTTTGGGAGTCCGCCTCAGAGTTGGTATGAACGGTCCAACGAATTTTCTTCTTCACCATATGATCAGATGTACTTCCCTCAACTGCAGAAGGGGTCTTCCTTACCTTCGGTTTCTTGTCTTGTTTTTGCTTGGCTTCCATAATCCATGCCGAGTGTTAGTCCATCGCTAGCTGAACAGGTGTCAGCATGGGACCAATAGGTAGAGGGTCAGTTACACGAGGAATAGGCTGCTCGTTCTCTCCATAAGGTTCAACAATGTCAACAAGACCTTCGTCGAAGGAGGGCAAACTTAGGAAGTCCGCAAAGCTCATCTATGCAGAAGAAAAAGGACGGAGGCGAGGCAAGCATAAGCAAGCCCGTGTAAGTGATAGTGAAGCAAAACAAATGAAATAAAGACATACCTTTTTTGTCAACATCTAAAAGTATCTGACGCAGCTCCGGATGACGGTAAGGGAAAGAAAGACCAGCGAGAAAAAGAAGGACCTCGTGAGGAAGATGACACAAAATAGGTTTCTTCCCAAGAGATTTGGAATGAGAAATGTTATATGAAGGAGGATTCTCATCAATAATCACAGACTTACGATGCCTCCAAGGCATAGCAAAGGGTATGGCTCGACGCTCTATCAAAAAGAATTCTCTCTTCCACTTTTAAGGCTTGAGGTGGTCTCGATTAAACATTTCCCATACTCCCCCTCGCATCTGCTCTCAAAGGAAAACCAATGACCCTGTTTGCTCAGTCTATAAAACACTCTGAACAAGGTAACAGATATTGGAATCCACAAGCTAAAGCAATGTTGTTCAAACATCATGACCCTATTCACACCTATAGGAACCAATTGGGAGATATGTACCTTGAAGTATTGAATCACATTCAAGAAAAAAGTAGAGAGAGGAATCCGAAGGCCAGCATGGTCAAGGAATTGACGATATATGCCAATAGCAGAGTCACGAAGGCGATCCATGGTCATATCCGGATCGGGAGGCGGGGTCTCAAAAGCGAAGGAATATTATACTTACAAACTACCACCATTAACTCGTCACTAGTCATACGAGATAAACGTATGTGCATACCACACTTTGGACCACGCTTCACAGGAGGATCCACTCTTGACTTCATAATCTCTTTCCCCATCATCAGGAACAGGCAAATATACAACTGAAAGAGATAACAAGTGAAAAAAGAAACTTACCTATGAAAATTAAGAAGGAAGCAGGAATGAAGAAAACAACAATGGCGAAAACAGGAGGAAATCAAAACTAATGGAAAATATATATAGGGGGTATAGGCGATAAAATCGATGTAACACTATTCATCTGCGAATTACGAGGACAAGGATCCATCGTAGAATTCGAAAGTGCAGGATGTTGGGAATAAATTATAGCCAGTCTACTTGAGCGCTGACAAGAGTAAAACAAGCGTTGACAGGAGTAAAACAAACGCTGACAGATCAAGCGTTGACAAGACAAAGTCAAGCGTTGATACATTGAAGACAAGCACTGATGGAAGGATATGATCTACACGTTTATTATAATTGTAAAACCCGCAAAATAAGGTAATTATTTAATTCTTACTTTTCAAATATTTTTGAAGTATTTTATAATCTTAAATATTATTACGTTTAACGGTTTTAAGTTGAAATCGATATTAAATATTTTATTTTTATATTTTGACGAGCAACGAGGACTACTAGTGATCGCGATACCGACGGATGCCCATAATTTTATATTTCATTATCGATCGTTTAGATATTTAATATTTTCGACGACATCGTTTTAATTTCGTGTCGAGTCATTATATTTTATTTTTCGTGTGCGTTTAAACTTTTTAGTATTTTTACGAAACCCGAGTCCCGTAAATATTTTCAAAAATTGACTAGTGACAATTTCCCACCTTTTTGCTAATTATTTGCATTTTAAACCAAAACTTTTGCCAAATTGCACATAATCCCTCACCCCACTAACAAAAATTAAATAAATTAAACATACACACACACACACATATTTTTTTCACTTTCAAAATTTCTCTCTCTCTCTCCTTTTTTTTCTTCTTTTTGCCAAAACACCCAACACACACCCAAATCCATACATTTTTCAATTTATCTCAAGATTAAGGTTGAATTTAGCTAAACCAAGCATAGACCCATCTCTATTTTTGATCAAGGATCACATAGGTATAAAAATTTCACACATGCAAGAACTTTTTATTTTTATGATGTTGGTAGGTGGAAGCCATGGTCATGCATGGTGTTTTTAGCATGATCCATGGGGATTTTTGCTAGAAATCTTGTTAAAGACTATATTTTGATCCAAACATTTTTGTTTTTGTTATGATTTTGATGTTATGGTGGATGTATGATGATATTAGAGTATAGGAATGACCATTTCTATGGTTGGTTGTGGTCAAAAAGTTGATTTTGTACAAGATTTTGGTACCCATTTTATAGCAGTAGGTAAACTGAAAAATCCGAACTTTTATGTTTTGAAAATGACTAAACTTATAGCCTAGGGTTGTAGATAATTTCCTTAGCTTCAATTTGATATAAGGTAGAGCTTCTAACTGAAAACGAGCGCGAAGTTATGGTGTTTTGAATAATCGTGTACCGGGAGACGAGTATCGACACTACATATAGTTGTTGTCGATATTTGGATCGAATCACGGGACTCTAAATTGATGTTTTAAAATGTGTAACCTACTGATAATGAGGTATTTATTTATTAGGTTGAGTTTACTTTAAAACTCGAGTGTCGGTTTTGTTAACGGAGTCGTTTAAATAAGTTAAAACGGTCGTATGAAAAATTAACGCAAATCTGTCTGGATTTTGTGGTTTGAAAATGAGTTGAGTAAAGGACTTTAAAAGTAATTTCATTTGATAAACTTGTAGGAGGACTTTCTATATATAGTAAGTTAGCTTTTCGAGTCGTTTCATAAACGGTTGACAAGTTTAAAAAGGGATAAATAAGCTAGTACATGTAGTATGTACCGGCGGATTTTGTTAAAAGTATAAAATAGTAAAGTAAATGAGTAGTAAAGTATAATGAAGTTATTTATATCGTTTACTCGCGAGTGTAATGTGGTTTAATGAGTTCGAGTTTGATTTTATTAAGTATCATTTATTTCTCGAGTCTATTATTAAAGTACGCACCTTATTTTCTAGGTTGCGGTTATCGTGACTATCGGGCATCTACTATCGTCAGCGATTGTCTTCAACTACTATAAGTACTAAGGTGAGTCTATAGCCTCGTTTGAGCTCATTCAAATATTTTAAAACCCGCGAGGGGGAATACATGTTTTGTAAACTTAGAACACAAGATTTTTATGGTATGCTTGTCCCTTTATGAATTGACCCGTGGTTGCCTTTAAATTGCATTAAGTGATTGCCTTTGTTAAAGCCTCAATTATGGACCGTTAATTAACCTATGATGGGTTAAACGCTAGTAGAATTAATAGATCTATGGGGGAAGCCGCCCCGGTTCATTGTTTGTGGACTTGTCATAGAAGCTTAGGCCTGACCTCCACACTGTTTGAACATATTGTATTGAGAAGTCAGGTATACGGCAATGTACCGATAATCTGGAGGTAACTGACAATTAATAAATCTCTCGTCTTATTAGACTGATATGGGAGTGTCTAAGGGCTTGGTTCCATGAGCTTATTGCAATTTATGCTAAATACAATTATTATTGTTGATGGAAATTATTAGATGCTTGTTGCCTTTAAGCATGCCACAAACTTATAATCTTTGCTTGTGTTCAAAATGATTATATAAACCTATAGATTCACTCGGCATTTTTGCTGATGATTTTCTCACATGTATTTCAGGTAATCAGGAAGGCTGAAGCTTAGAAGCCACGAGAATGAATGTTGTGCACTACTTTGTATATAAACTCTTTGAATATTTGTCGTTCCTTTTGTTCAAAACAATTTAAATCTTTTGTTTTGGTTGTACTTCGGTTACGATGTCTTGGGACTACGCTACTCTGACAAATGTTTTAAGGAACGATAAATTTAAAACGTCTCTTTTCGAGTCGTTCTTTATAAATTATGTGTTGTAGTATCATTGTTTAGCACCCAAAGATGTATTCCGCTGCGTGTAATTGGGGGTGTTAAAGATTGGTATCAGAGCCATGAGTTATAGAGAACTAGGTCTTTTTCTAAAAACCTAAACTATAACTGTCGGTTTTTATTTTTCAAAGAGTCGGTGCACATGATTTCGCGTGACTTCAGGTTCAAGCTACTTCTGGGATTAAAACTTTAGTATACATTATTATGTATGCCTTATTGCTAAGTATTTCTAAATAAATACTATAATCCTTTATCGATATATATATTAATATCGTTAAACTTTTCGATAAGAGTTATCATTTATTAATGATTTACTTAAATAAATTTCTGGAATTTTTCCTGTAAATATTTTGAAGGATTTTCTATATTTATTTAAAATTTTGGAAATTATCCTATTTCATTTTATTATGACCTTATACCCATTTTGTGAAATTTACCACCGTCAAATTACGTCTTCGATAAGGAGGAAGCAGGTTTCACTACTGCAAGCGAGACACAGTCAACTAAGCCATGTGGATCCCCACGTGACTAGTGTTTATTATTAAGTGTCGTTGTACTCTATTTGTCTTTAAGATCATTCCTTGTTGATCGATGATAAAAGTTTCCTTTGATCCTTATAACGATTGTGAATCCTTGTATTGATAATGTGTATGCATTTGATGATTGATTTTGTACATGATATGACTATACCATGAATACAATTAACTCATTCATTTTATCTTCTCTTTGTGATGTGACAGAATCATGCCACCTAGGAGAATGACAAATGATGCCATTGCAAGGCTAGTTGCTGAAGAGATTGCGAAAGCATTAGCTGCTGATAGAGCTGCGCGTGTTAACACTAAAGGAGCAGGTGGCTTTGGAGGTGCGGGTGCTGGAGGTGAAGGTGAACCTGCTGGACTTGAAGCTGCTGGGGGACTAGGTGCATCTAAGAATCCTGCAGATGAGGTTGCTCAGGCTGCTACTGCGGTTAAAGAATGTACTTTTGTTGGATACATGAAGTGTGGACCTACTACATTTCAAGGAACAGGTGGAGCACTGGAATTATTCAGGTGGATTGAGAAAACAGAAACAACATTTGAGATTAGTGATTGCTCAGAAAGGAACAAGGTTAAGTTCGCAGTTGCTACTTTTAAGGATCGAGCTTTAAGCTGGTGGAAGACTCAAGTTGCTACAGTTGGTTTAGAAGCTGCAAACAGGAAACCTTGGGACGAAATTAAAAGGTTGTTGAAAAAGGAGTTCTGTCCAGAAGAAGAGTTATCTGCTTTGGAGGATGAGTTGAGGCACCTGAAGTTGAAAGATAACAACATTGCTGCATATACTAGCCGATTCAATGAGTTGGTTTTGTTGTGTCCAGATGCTTTTGCCACTGAGAAGAAAAAGATGGATCAATACATCAAAGGGTTGCCTGGGTACATTAAAGGTGAGACAACTTCATCTGGACCCAAGAAATTTGTTGAGACTGTAAGAATGGCTCATATACTCATGGGGCAGAAAGTTAAAGATAGAGCTGAGAGAGCTGCTGAAGGTAGTAAAAGGAAATGGGAGAATTCTCAGAGTGGTAATCAAGGTAGTAACCGCCATAGGCAGTACAATCAGAAGAGAAATGATGGGGCTAGAGCTGCGACTAACAAGAATGGTAATGCTGACTATGGGGGACCAACCCAGAAATGTAAGAACTATGGTGTTTGTCACTTTGGTAATTGTCCACCAAGGTGCACTAAATGTGGAAAGGTTGGTCATGCTGCGGAGAAGTGCAAGCCATGGATCCCTGCTACTGGAGCGAATGCTATTCCGATCAGGACTTGTTTTGAATGCGGAGAACGTGATCATGTTCGTCCCAAATGCCCGAAGTTGAAGAACAAGAAGGCAGGTGAAGCTGCTGGGGCAGTTTATGTTGTTAAGGATGCGGATCAGGCACAAGGTCCAAATGTGGTGACGGGTACGTTCTTACTCAACCATCGTTATGCTAGTGTGTTGTTTGACTCATGATCTGATAGGAGCTTTATAAGCACTTCCTTTAGTCGTTTAATAGATATTGAGCCAACAAGCCTAAATACTAGTTATGAGGTCGAGTTAGCTGATGGACAATTAGTTAGTACTACCACTATATTTAAGAAGTGTCCTTTGAAATTAGCAAATCATTTGTTTGAAATTGATTTGATGTCGATAGAGTTGGGTTCATTTGATGTGATTGTTGGTATGGATTGGTTGGTTGCTCATGATGCGGTAATTGTATGTGGGGAGAAAGTTGATCACATAGCGGTTAAGGGTAAGGTGTTAGTAGTTAAAGGTGATGTCGGTAGATCTCGTCTGATGGTGATATCTTGTATCAAGGAGAAGAAATATGTAGAAAGAGGTTGTCACCTGTTCTTGGCTCAAGTAGTGGAGAAGGAACTACCGGTTAGGCGTGTGGAAGATGTTCCGGTTATTCGTGATTTTCCTGAAGTATTTCCCGATGACTTGCCAGGGCTTCCGCCTCAGCGAGAAGTCGAATTCAAGATTGATCTAGTACCGGGAACTGCACCGGTGGCGCGTGCACCTTATCGTTTGGCACCGTCTGAGCTGAAGGAGTTGGCAGATCAGTTGAAGGAGTTAATGGAGAAGGGGTTCATTAGACCAAGTTCGTCACCTTAGGGAGCTCCTGTATTGTTCGTGAAGAAGAAGGAGGGATCGTTCAAAATGTGCATAGACTACCGATAGTTGAACAAGTTAACTATTAAAAATCGTTATCCACTTCCTAGGATCGATGATTTGTTCGATCAACTTCAAGGTTCGTGTGTGTACTCGAAGATCAACTTGAGGTCGGGTTATCATCAACTTCGTGTTAAAGAGGAGGATATACCTATTACAGCTTTTCGGACGCGTTATGGACACTTTGAATTTCAAGTGATGCCGTTTGGGTTAACTAATGCACCTGCGGTATTCATGGACTTAATGAATCGTGTGTGTAAACCATATCTAGACAAGTTTGTGATTGTATTTATCGACGATATCCTGATTTATTCCAAAAGTCGGGAGGAGCATGAAGCTCATTTGAAGATTATTTTGGAGTTGTTGAAGAAGGAGAAGGGTTGTATGCGAAATTCTCCAAGTGTGATTTTTGGTTGGATTCAGTCCAATTCCTTGGGCACGTGATCGATAGTAGCGGTGTTCATGTTGATCCTTCCAAAATTGAAGCTATTAGAGATTGGGATAGGCCTACGACCCCGACTGAAGTTAGACAATTCTTGGGATTAGCTGGGTACTACCGGCGATTTATAGAAGGGTTCTCTTTAATTTCTAAACCTCTTACTAGACTTACCGAGAAAAACAAGAAGTATGAATGGGGTTCAGAAGAAGAAGAAGCATTCCAAACTTTGAAGCGGAAGCTGTGTTCTGCACCAATTTTGGCTTTGCCTGACGGAGCTGAAGACTTTGTGGTATATTGTGACGCATCACGTAAGGGTTTTGGTGTTGTGTTGATGCAAAGGGAGAAAGTGATCGCGTATGCATCTCGTCAATTGAGGAAGCATGAGGAGAATTATACTACACATGATTTGGAATTAGGAGTTGTTGTCTTTGCTCTTAGACTTTGGAGATACTATCTCTACGGTACAAAGAGTGTGGTATATACCGATCATAAAAGCCTGCAACATATTCTAGATCAGAAGGAGCTCAATATGAGGCAGAGAAGATGGGTAGAATTGTTGAGTGATTACGACATTCAAAATTGCTACCATCCCAGTAAGGCGAATGTAGTTGCCGATGCACTTAGTAGGAAGGATAGAGAAATAACCAAAAGGGTTAGAGCTTTATCCATGAAAACTTATTCTGATTTATCTAATCGAATACTTAAAGCTCAAACCACGGCGATGGAGGAAGAGAATTTGAGAAATGAAGACTTGGGTAGAAGGATGACACCTATATTCGAAACTCGTGATGACGGAATTTGGTATTTCGAGAATCATGTATGGTTACCGGTGTATGGAGGACTGAGATATCTAGTTATGCACGAATCTCATAAGTCTAAATATTCGATTCACCCAGGATCAGATAAAATGTACCAAGACTTGAAGAAATGTTACTGGTGGCCGAATATGAAGGCTAACATTGCTACTTATGTTAGTAAATGCTTGACGTGTGCTAAGGTGAAGTTTGAGCACAAGAGACCTTCGGGTTTACTACAAAAACCTGAAATTCCAGAATGGAAATGGGAGAAGATCACTATGGACTTTGTTTCGAGACTTCCGAGGACTTCTAGTGGTTATGATACGATTTGGGTGATTGTTGATCGGTTGACTAAGTCGGCTCATTTCTTGCCGATAAAGAAAACTGATGACTTAGACAAACTTACTCGGTTGTATTTGAAGGAAGTTGTTTGTAGACATGGAGTTCCTTTGTCAATTATTTCTGATCGAGATAGTCGATTCACATCTGAGTTTTGGAAATCGCTTCAGCGAGCTTTGGGGACTCAGTTGAATATGAGCACTGCGTATCATCCGGAAACGGACGGACAAAGTGAGAGGAGTATTCAAACCTTGGAGGATATGTTACGAGCGTGTGTAATAGACTTTGGAGGTAGTTGGGATCGACACTTACCTTTGGTGGAGTTCTCATACAATAACAGTTATCACGCAAGTATCAAGGCTGCGCCTTTTGAAGCACTTTACGGGAGAAATTGTAGATCACCAGTTGGTTGGTGTGAAGTTGGAGAAAGTCAATTGACGGGTCCTGAATTGATTAGAGAGACGACTGAGAAGATCGTGCAAATCAAGAATCGTTTATTAACAGCTCGTAGTAGGCAGAAGAGTTATGCGGATAAGAGGAGAAAACCATTGGAATTTGATATTGGCGATATGGTTATGTTGAAAGTATCACCTTGGAAAGGAGTAATTCGATTTGGCAAGCGAGGAAAGCTTAGTCCACGTTATATTGGTCCATACAAGATTATTGATCGAGTTGGCCCTATGGCATATAAGTTGGAATTGCCAGAGAAGTTAAGTGCTATTCACAATACTTTTTACGTTTCTAATCTTAAGAGGTGTTTGGCGGACGAGAATCAGATAATTCCACTTGAGGAGATTCAACTGGACGACAAGCTGCATTTTATTGAAGAACCGGTGGAGATTATGGATCGAGAGGTGAAACGGCTTAAGCAAAGTCGGATCCCGATAGTGAAAGTGCGATGGAATTCCCGACGTGGACCCGAATACACTTGGGAGCGAGAGGACTACTTCAAGAGAAAGTATCCGCATTTATTCGTTGACGGACCTAAGGAGAAGTAAGCCCTGGGACGGTGCTCTCCTAAGGTGGTGAGGATGTAATGTCGACGTATAGTCTGCAGTCGGCCCGGCCCGACAGGCCCGCGGCCCACACATACCTAACTTATCCTTCAAGAAACCCTAGCATTATATAAACAGGGGTAGGGGTCTCATTATAATGAGGTTCTCTCTCTTAACCACACTTCTTATACAATATATCAATCAAATACTAACTTGACCGTCGGAGGTGGACCCCGGGGCTCCGGCCTCGGGTCCACGTCTAACCGGTTCTTCTTTGTTTGCAGCATTACTCAGGACCGGGGAAGACGACGAACGGCCCAGGAGAGTCGTCAGCCCGGCCTAGCCAAACTATGCTCCAACAAGTTGGCGCCATCCGTGGGACCCTGACTAAACAATGTTTCGTGGTCTCATACTATTGAAAAGCAAAGGTCCACTTTATCGAAAATCGGTAACTCCGCACCTTTCTTATTTTTTTGCTTTTCATTCATTCTATTCGCCAGGTGCAAAGATTGCTTCTTTTTTCGTAGTAAGCATTTGTTGTTTTAAAAAATAATCTATTAGATCAAATCGTGGTATCAATCAAAAAATTTAAAGTGTTAGAATACTGCCATGACTATAATTAAACAAACCAACCCATTAATTGGTTATGCCATCTCCAAAAAGTAAGGGAACTTATTATGGTAGTATATATCTTTTGAATTACTAGTATCTTTGTGTATAGCAATATGCCATGCGCTTATTTGCTGTATCTAAATCAGATTTTATAATTTATCAAATGGTAATATTGCATGACGATAAACACCGTGTATGTGAAAATCGGTAACCCTTAAAATCTTTCTATTTTTTCTCAATGTGAACTATATCTTTTGGCAAAGATGGGCGAATATTTTAAGGTAAATATACAAGGATTCTTTATTTTATTTTAATTTTTCTTTTAAAAAAAAAAAGTATGTCCTTCTACGATAGTCCATAAGATTGGGCGGGTTTTATTTTATTTTTTCTCTGCGATCGCTCGTCCTTTTTTACGATTAGATCGTACGTCCGGACCTCGTCCTTTTACGATTAGATCGCATGTTTGAAGATGTTGTTTCTATTAACAAAATATCACGCGATTTTCAAAATTAGTAAAAGATATTTTTAATATCTTATTTTTTAAATTGGTAACAAGATATTACCCATATTTTTTTTAAGTTTAAAAAATATGTTGTCAATATTTTTCTATATTTATCAAAGATATTACCTGCATCTTTTAAATTGGCAAAGAGATATTACATATATCTTTTGATTTGATTAAATATATTTTTGGTATGTCGGGACACGACGTAGTAATATCGTGATTCGCGATCATGGCCCGTCCATCCGCACTCATTTGCACATTCAATCATTATTTTATTTTTTATTCATAGTTATGGTATGTCCAGCAGTGCTCGTCTGTATGTTCGGTCCTATTTTATTTTTCATCGCGGTCATGAGCCGCATCTTCCGTGACTATTCCGCAAGTTCGGGTATATTATTTATATTAATAAAGGATATTACACATGTCATTTAAATTGCTACAGGATATTATTTATCTTTTTTCTATTTGAATATGCTATATTCCGGTATCATTTATTTATAAAAGATATTATATATCTTTTAAATCGGTAATAGATATTACATATATCTTTTAATATATTTTTCTATTTTATTTTTTATCCGCGTATGGTCCATCCTTCCGCGTTCGTTCGCACGTTCGAATATCTTTAGCCTCCGGGCGTACATGTACATATCGTTCCCATGCGGAATAAGAGGATTGAGTGAACCTAATAATTCAACTTGTCGTGTAAGAGGGTTGCAAACCCAACGACCACGGATCATGTATCCTTGTTAGACACCTTGCTATCAAGACGTTGTAGTAAGTTACGCAAACCACATGACTCATGATGGACTTGCAAAAGACACACTGTGCACGTCTAACAACATTTTGTCAAAACTTTGACCGTCCTTATGGTAGTAGCGGTACGCCGCACGTAATAGCATTGCTCATCCAATAAGTTAGTTAAGATACGTCTTATACTATGTGACAATTCGCGGTTATGGCAAGACCCATCCGCGTTGGTTCGCACGTTCTAACCCGATTTCTATCTTTCGTACGCGGCTATGGTACGTCCATTCGCGCTGGTCTACGTGATCGTATTTTTTTTGAATACTTGATTAAGTTTAATATTACTAATCGAGTTTAGCACCATTAAACTTGGGGGGCTACCAGGGTATAATCATACCACTATTTCCGTGCATGACGCGTAAATATCTTTGGATATATTTCTTTGCCGCAGAGGTCCGCCTTCTGCTGGGTTATTCCTTTGCCATGGAAGTATCTCTTCCATTGGCTTATTCCTTCGCCGCGGAAGTACTTCTTCCGCGTGCTTCTTCCTTTGTCATGGAAGTATCTCTTCCATTGGCTTGCTCCTTCGCCGCGGAAGTACTCCTTCCGCGCGCTTCTTCCTCTGCGCCATGGAAGTATCTCTTCCATTGGCTTGTGCCTTCGCCACGGAAGTATCTCTTCCGTCGGCTTATTCATGCGTCGTGGGAGTATTCTTCCACGTGCTCGTTATCACTCACCGTGGAAGTATCTCTTCCTAGTGCTTCTTATCTTCGCCGTGGAAGTATCTCTTCCACGTGCTTATTATCTTTGCCGTGGAAGTGTCTCTTCCACGTGCTTCTTATCTTTGCCGTGGAAGTATCTCTTCCACGTGCTTCTTATCTTTGCCGTGGAAGTATCTCTTCCACGTGCTTATTATCTTCGCCGTGGAAGTATCTCTTCCACGTGCTTGTTATCTTTCGCCGTGGAAGTATCTCTTCCACGTGCTTGTTATCTTCGCCGTGGAAGTATCTCTTCCACGTGCTTGTTATCTTTCGCCGTGGAAGTATCTCTTCCACGTGCTTGTTATCTTTCGCCGTGGAAGTATCTCTTCCACGTGCTTGTTATCTTTCGCCGTGGAAGTATTCTTCCACGTGCTCGTTATCTTTCGCCGTGGAAGTATTCTCCCACGTGCTCCTTATCTTTCGCCGTGGAAGTATTCTTCCACGGTCTCATTATCTTTTGCCGTGGAAGTATTCTTCCACGGTCTCATTATCTTTCGCCGTGGAAGTATTCTTCCACGGTCTCATTATCTTTCGCCGTGGAAGAATTCTTCCACGGTCTCATTATCTTTCGCCGTGGAAGTATTCTTCCACGGTCTTATTATCTTCGCCGTGGAAATAATTCTTCCACTGGCTTATTATCTTCGCCGTGGAAGTACTCCTTCCACTGGCTTATTGTCTTCGCCGCGGAAGTACTCCTTCCACTGGCTTATTGTCTTCGCCGTGGAAGTATTCCTTCCACGTGCTTATTATCTTTGCCGTGGAAGTATCTCTTCCACGGACTTATTGTCTTTGCCGTGGAAGTCCTCCTTCCACGGTCTTATTATCTTCGCCGTGGAAGTAATTCTTCCACTGGCTTATTGTCTTCGCCGTGGAAGTACTCCTTCCACTGGCTTATTGTCTTCGCCGTGGAAGTATTCCTTCCACGTGCTTATTATCTTTGCCGTGGAAGTATCTCTTCCACGGACTTATTATCTTTCGCCGTGGAAGTATTCTTCCACGGTCTTATTATCTTTCGCCGTGGAAGTATTCTTCCACGGTCTCATTATCTTTCGCCGTGGAAGTATTCTTCCACGGTCTTATTATCTTCGCCGTGGAAGTAATTCTTCCACTGGCTTATTATCTTCGCCGTGGAAGTACTCCTTCTACTGGCTTATTGTCTTCGCCGTGGAAGTACTCCTTCCACTGGCTTATTGTTTTAGCCGTGGAAGTATTCCTTCCACGTGCTTATTATTATTGCCGTGGAAGTATCTCTTCCACGGACTTATTATCTTTGCCGTGGAAGTCCTCCTTCCACGGTCTTATTGTCTTCGCCGTGGAAGAACTTCTTCCACTGGCTTATTGTCTTCGCCGTGGAAGTAATTCTTCCACTGGCTTATTGTCTTCGCCGTGGAAGTACTCCTTCCACTGGCTTATTGTCTTCGCCGTGGAAGTATTCCTTCCACGTGCTTATTATCTTTGCCGTGGAAGTATCTCTTCCACGGACTTATTATCTTTCGCCGTGGAAGTATTCTTCCACGGTCTCATTATCTTTCGCCGTGGAAGTATTCTTCCACGGTCTTATTATCTTCGCCGTGGAAGTAATTCTTCCACTGGCTTATTATCTTCGCCGTGGAAGTACTCCTTCCACTGGCTTATTGTCTTCGCCGTGGAAGTACTCCTTCTACTGGCTTATTGTCTTAGCCGTGGAAGTATTCCTTCCACGTGCTTATTATTATTGCCGTGGAAGTATCTCTTCCACGGACTTATTATCTTTGCCGTGGAAGTCCTCCTTCCACGGTCTTATTGTCTTCGCCGTGGAAGTACTTCTTCCACTGGCTTATTGTCTTCGCCGTGGAAGTAATTCTTCCACTGGCTTATTGTCTTCGCCGTGGAAGTACTCCTTCCACTGGCTTATTGTCTTAGCCGTGGAAGTATTCCTTCCACGTGCTTATTATTATTGCCGTGGAAGTATCTCTTCCACGGACTTATTATCTTTGCCGTGGAAGTCCTCCTTCCACGGTCTTATTATCTTCGCCGTGGAAGTAATCCTTCCACTGGCTTATTGTCTTCGCCGTGGAAGTACTCCTTCACTGGCTTATTGTCTTCGCCGTAGAAGTATTCCTTCCACTGGCGCATTCTTTTCGCAACGAAAGTAATCCTTCTACTGGCTCATTCTTTTTACCATGGAAGTACTCCTTCCATTTTCTCATTACTTCGACACGGAAGTACGTCTTCCGCTGGCTTATTGTTTTCACCGCGGAAGTACATCTTCTCATCGTTTGCCATGGAAGCAGGTCTTCCACTGGCTCATACTTTTTGCCACGGAAGTACGTCTTCCGTTGGTTCATATATTTTTTATGGAAGTACGCCTTCTACGTTAAATTACTTTGCCCGACTATGGAATGATTTTTCAAAAATTTACATTTTTTGACCTTAACTGGACGGGGCCTGATCAACCGTGTTTAGTGCAGGAAAAATCGTGAAAATTTTTAAGTCATTATCTAAGTCGTGGTCATAAGACGGAAGAATACTTCCGCATCAACTTGCCACAGAGGTACGCCTTCTGTTGTCCTTAAGCCGAATAAATTATTCGCATTATGCTGCATCATTAGTGGGTATAAAAGGTACGCCTTTAAATATTCACGATGCAGCATACGGGTTCCACCTCCACATTCACAAAACCTTCTAATCATCCTCACGTTAGGGATGAATAAGAATGATACCTTGCCAATGCCAGTGTTACCCCGGCTATAGAACACGTTTTCTTTTTACGGGGTCTTTACCGTCAAGTAACGGGAAACCAAGCATTCGAGCACAACCACCCGTCTTACGTATACGTGTTTTCCCATTTCTTTCGACGTGGATATGCTTACAGGAAGCAAATATGGTGTAAAGTCTAGTAACCTCGGTGGCAATCTCGCATACTAGACTGGGGGGACATGATGACGTATATGACTACGCTCACTATTCGCAACCCCAACCCATCATCTTTTTGCTAAAGAGAGTCCATTACGAGTGGAGCCATATGTTACGGACGACCCACGAGGATGTCCTAGCAGCAAGCCGCACGCGGTTGTTTAGTGAGCATGATGCACGAATGAGTCTAGCATAACATGATCATGGACCATATCATACTAGACTGGGGGACATGTCGACGTATAGTCTGCAGTCGGCCCGGCCCGACAGGCCCGCGGCCCACACATACCTAACTTATCCTTCAAGAAACCCTAGCATTATATAAACAGGGGTAGGGGTCTCATTATAATGAGGTTCTCTCTCTTAACCACACTTCTTATACAATATATCAATCAAATACTAACTTGACCGTCGGAGGTGGACCCCGGGGCTCCAGCCTCGGGTCCACGTCTAACCGGTTCTTCTTTGTTTGCAGCATTACTCAGGACCGGGGAAGACGACGAACGGCCCAGGAGAGTCGTCAGCCCGGCCTAGCCAAACTATGCTCCAACATTTCAAATATTTTTGAAGTATTTTATAACCTTAAATATTAAAACCCGCAAAATAAGGTCATTATTTAATTCTTACTTTTCAAATATTTTTGAAGTATTTTATAACCTTAAATATTATTACGTTTAACGGTTTTAAGTTGAAATCGATATTAAATATTTTATTTTTATATTTTGACGAGCAACGAGGACTACTAGTGATCGCGATACCGACGGATGCCCATAATTTTATATTTCATTATCGATCGTTTCGATATTTAATATTTTCGACGATATCGTTTTAATTTCGTGTCGAGTCATTATATTTTTATTTTTCGTGTGCGTTTAAACTTTTTAGTATTTTTACGAAACCCGAGTCCCGTAAATATTTTCAAAAATTGACTAGTGACAATTTCCCACCTTTTTGCTAATTATTTGCATTTTAAACCAAAACTTTTTCCAAATTGCACATAAGCCCTCACCCCACTAACAAAAATTAAATAAATTAAACATACACACACACACACATTTTTTTCACTTTCAAAATTTCTCTCTCTCTCTCCTTTTTTTTCTTCATTTTGCCGAAACACCCAACACACACCAAAATCTATACATTTTTCAATTTATCTCAAGATTGAGGTTGAATCTAGCTAAACCAAGCATAGACCCATCTCTATTTTTGATCAAGGATCACATAGGTATAAAAATTTCACACATGCAAGCACTTTTTATTTTTATGATGTTGGTAGGTGGAAGCCATGGTCATGCATGGTGTTTTTAGCATGATCCATGGGGATTTTTGCTAGAAATCTTGTTAAAAACTATATTTTTATCCAAAGATTTTTATTTTTGTTATGATTTTGATGTTATGGTGGATGTATGATGATATTAGAGTATAGGAATGCCCATTTCTATCGTTGGTTGTGGTCAAAAAGTTGATTTTGTACAAGATTTTGGTATCCATTTTATAGCAGTAGGTAAACTGAAAAATCCGAATTTTTATGTTTTGAAAATGACTAAACTTATAGCCTAGGGTTGTATATAATTTCCTTAGCTTCGATTTGATATAAGGTAGAGCTTCTAACTCAAAACGAGCGCGAAGTTATGGTGTTTTGAATAATCGTGTACCTGGAGACGAGTATCGACACTACATATAGTTGTTGTCGATATTTGGATCGAATCCCGGGGACTCTAAATTGATGTTTTAAAATTTGTAACCTACTGATAATGAGGTATTTAATTATTAGGTTGAGTTTACTTTAAAACCCGAGTGTCGGTTTTGTTAACGGAGTCGTTTAAATAAGTTAAAACGGTCGTATGAAAAATTAACGCAAATCTGTCCGGATTTTGTGGTTTGAAAATGAGTCGAGTAAAGGACTTTAAAATTAATTTCATTTGATAAACTTGTAGGAGGACTTTCTATATATAGTAAGTTAGCTTTTCGAGTCGTTTCATAAACGGTTGACAAGTTTAAAAAGGGATAAATAAGCTAGTACATGTAGTATGTACCGGCGGATTTTGTTAAAAGTATAAAATGGTAAAGTAAATGAGTAGTAAAATATAATAAAGTTATTTATATCGTTTACTCGCGAGTGTATTGTGGTTTTATGAGTTCGAGTTTGATTTTATTAAGTATCATTTATTTCTCGAGTCTATTATTAAAGTACGCACCTTATTTGCTAGGTTGCGGTTATCGTGACTATCGGGCATCTACTATCGTCGGCGATTGTCTTCAACTACTATAAGTACTAAGGTGAGTCTATAGCCTAGTTTGAGCTCATTCAAATATTTTAAAACCCGCGAGGGGGAATACATGTTTTGTAAACTTAGAACACAAGATTTTTATGGTATGCTTGTCCCTTTATGAATGGACCCATGGTTGCCTTTATATTGCATTAAGTGATTGCCTTTGTTAAAGCCTCAATTATGGACCGTTAATTAAACTATGATGGGTTAACCGCTAGTACAATTAATAGATCTATGGGGGAAGCCGCCCCGGTTCAGTTTTTGTGGACTTGTCATAGAAGCTTAGGCCCGACCTCCACACTGTTTGAACATATTGTATTGAGAAGTCAGGTATACGGCAATGTACCGATATTCTGGAGGTAACTGACAATTAATAAATCTCTCGTCTTATTATACTGATATGGGAGTGTCTAAGGGCTCGGTTCCATGAGCTTATTGCAATTTATGCTAAATACAATTATTATTGTTGATGCAAATTATTAGATGCTTGTTTCCTTTAAGCATGCCACAAAATTATAATCTTTGCTTGTGTTCAAAATGATTATATAAACCTATAGATTCACTCGGCATTTTTGCTGATGATTTTCTCACATGTATTTCAGGTAATCAGGAAGGCTGAAGCTTGGAAGCCACGAGAATGAATGTTGTGCACTACTTTGTATATAAACTCTTTGAATATTTGTCGTTCCTTTTGTTCAAAACAATTTAAATCTTTTGTTTTGGTTGTACTTCGGTTACGATGTCTTGGGACTACGCTACTCTGACAAATGTTTTAAGGAACGATAAATTTAAAACGTCTCTTTTCGAGTCGTTGTTTATAAATTATGTGTTGTAGTATCATTGTTTAGCACCCAAAGATGTATTCCGCTGCGTGTAAATTTGGGGGTGTTAAAATATTCTAGATTACTTCTAGTAAAGATAGGAACAACAATGTATTTTCTATATTTATCTTTACCTAGAATAGTTGATACGTAGATTATTGTACAAGGCTTCTTATGTCTATAAAAGAAGACCTTTAGGTTATTGTTCTATATAAGTTTTTATACGTAAAACACTTTCATTGTAAGCAAGTTTGATATCATTAATCAAAGTGAAAGTTTGTTTACATCTTGTGTGTTCTTGTTTAAGTGTTAATTCCGCATAACAGGTAGATTATCATATATATATATACAAAGGTTTCTCTAAGTGTATTACTTGATCTAATCTCGCATACATAAAGCTTAATCGATCTAAGTTTGGGATCAACAAGTGGTATCAAAGCTTGTTGAGGAACTTTTGATCTTAAAGAACACAAGAACCCTAAATACACCAAAACCCTAATTTTCACAAAAACCCTAAAAAACATCATGTCAAATCCAGAAGTACCCACCTCCTCCTCACCTTTACCAAACATCAAGATTCCCATGCTTGATGCTGCCAAATTTGAATTATGGAAATTCAACTTTGAGCAATATATAGGGATCTATGACTACACTCTCTAGGAGATTATTGAATATGGAAACACATTCAATAAAGCCCAAAAGATTGCTAATGCTATTGCTGGAAGAGCAGCTGTTGCTGGATGTTCAGAAGCAGATAAGAGAGAAAAGCCAGAGGATGGTAGAGCTGTGGCTGCTGAAGACATAGCAAAGAAAAGGGTTGATATGAAAACCCTAAATATTCTGAAACTCACTTTGGGACAAGAGAACCAGCATAAATACAGAGGTTATGAATCTGCTAAGGACCTTTGGGAAGCTCTTGAAGTTGCATATGGTGGCAATGAAGATACTAAGGAAGAGAAGAAGAAACAACTCATGCATGATTATGCTGTCTTCAAGGCTCAACCTAATGAGAAGCTTAGCAGTGTAAGAAGTAGATTGCTTGACATTACAAGCAAATTGTCCTTCATGGGGACACAACTTGGTGATGTTGACATTAATGCCACTTTTCTGAAAAGTCTTGGTGAGGCATGGAAGATTGAGGCAAGATCTATACTTGCCAACAACACTCACAAAAGTTCTACTTTTGATGATATCTACAACAAACTGAGGCTGTTGGAAGATGAAACTCCTTTGGAGCATGAAAGCAAGTCTACCAACAGTAATATGGCCTTATTTTCTCATAGTGAAGGTCAATTTAATCAGAAGGACTCTTACATGTATCCAGTTACTGGATCATCATGTGTCAACGCTGGAACATGTCCTGTCAACGCCTCATACTCAGACGCTGACACATACAAAAATGACTCACAAAGAGTTAAACCTGCTGGTTTGGATCTGGATACTGTATGTGCTTATATTGCTTCTTTGCCCAATGGTTCAGTGATTACATATGAGGACCTTGAGCAGATAAGTGATGAGCACTTGGAAGAGATGGATATTAAGTGGAACATGGCTCTTGCTAGTATAAGAGCAAACATGTGGAATAGAAGGTTTAAGAAGAAGATGACCTTCAATGCAAAGGATATAGCTGGATTTGATAAATCCAAGGTTGAATGCTACAATTGTCATCGTATGGGCACTTCATGAGGGAATGCAGATCTCCTAGAAGATCTGATGCTGGCAAACCTTCAAGCCAAATTGTTAAGGCTCAGGATCCTAAGGCCATGGTTGCAGTTCAAGGAATTGATGGTATGGGATGGGATTGGATCTATTTGGCTAAAGATATGGAAGAGGATAAAGCTTTGGTTGCTGAGATTGAAGAAGAAGAGCATGTTCAATATGCTCTCATGGCACACTCCTCCTCTTCATCAGATAATGAGGTATACGATGATGCTTTTTGTAGTAAAGGTTGTAGGTTAAATACTGAGAAACTTAACAAAGAGGTGTTAAGATTATTAGATGATGTGAGTACTGAAAGATGCAATCTGTCTAATTACCAACTAGCTCTCACTCAAACTGAGAAGACAGTTTCTGAATACAAGAAAATGGAATTTGACTTAAAAGATAAAATAAATATATTAAAACATGAGTTAAATGCTGGTAATGATATTAGGAGCATCATGGAAAAGGTTAATGGTGAGCTACGAGCTAAGTTAGATGAGGCCATTAAGAATAAAGACAACGTTGGCCTTAAAATTCAGAGATTTGATAAGGCCACACAAACCCTAGGAGAATGTGTGAATAAACAAAGGGATCCTAAGGACATGACTGGGATTGGGATGAAAGACTACTCTGTAGTTCCACCACCAGTTGGTGACTTCTATGGTGTCCAACAAAAGGACCTATCTTGGACTGGTTTACCAGAACTCCAAGAGGAGGAATTCATTCCTCCACCAAGAGTCATTACCCTAGTTGAAGAGTATCAACAGAAGTTGACTAACTTAAATGAATGGAAGAAAGCCAACCCTACCTTATTTGTTAAGGGTGGCTTGTTATGTGAAAGTCCTAATGAGTCAACCCCTATTAAGGTTACAAACCCAATCACTGGTAAGGTTGTTGACCTTGGCTCAAACACTGTTAGAAATCATAGCATTAAGTATGCAGAGATGTATAGGAATACTAGGTCTCCTAAGAGCCAAGTTAGCAATGATGGAACATGCTTATTCTCTTCTAGACATAGGGTTGTGTCTAGAAAATCCTGTTACACTTGTGGTAGCTTTTCACATTTAGCATATAAGTGTGTCAACGCTTCCAAAGTCAACGTTGTTAGAAAGTCAAACGTTGTCAGACCCAAACATTGTGTGTAGCAAAGTCCACAAGATGTTAGACCTGCCCCATTCTTCACTATAGGGTCTAACACTCATGGACAAAGGCCATTTCAAAAGACGAATACTTGGTCTAATAGGCAATGGGTTTCTATAGCAAACCCTAGGTTCAACACTGACAAGGGTAATTTCAGCATTGACAAGACCAAATCCAACGCTGACAGAAACGTGACCAGACCTAAATATTTGCAACCACATGGTAAGGGGTCTAAAGCTTCTTCAAGCTTGACATGGAGACCAAAGAAAGATCAAAACCCTAATGATAATGGGATTTCAATGACCTTCAGTAGATTTAATTATATTTCAAAGGTCATTACAAAACCTATTGGGGTTAACTAGGTATTTCATCCAAAGAAGGATGAAATTGGGGTTGTTATGAGAACTAAGTCTGTTCTTGTTGAACAACCAGATGAATCCAAGTCTGCTAAGGCTTGGATTCCCAAAGAAAACTAACTTGTTTTCTTTATGTGCAGGGCATTCAAAAACAGGTCAGTGATTATGGATATTGGGACAGTGGATACTCAAGGCACATGACAGGGAAGGAAGATTATCTGACTAACTTCACTCCCATCAAGGATGGTGATAAGGTGTACTTAGGAGGCGGATATGGTACTATCACAGGCAAAGGAACACTTCTCACGAAGAACTTGCGTTTTGAAAACGTATTTTTGGTAAAGAAACTTGATTACAATCTTTTTAGTGTATCACAAGTCTTTGATAACAAAAATAAAGTTCTGTTTACTGATACTGAATGCTTGGTGTTAAGCAAGGATTATAACATTCCTGATGAGAAATGTACTGACTATAGAACACCTAGACATAAAGACATATATAATGTGAATCTGAATGGGATTAGAATGAATAACAATATGTCATGTTTTTATGCTAAAGCTTCAGTAGATGAGAGTAATCTATGGCACAGAGACTAGGGCACATAAACTTTTAGAATATAAACAGGCTTGTGAGACTTGGTTTGGTTGATGGTTTGCCTGAAAAGGCCTTCCACAATGACCACTCTTGTGTTGCATGTCTTAAAGGCAAGCAACACAAGGTCTCATTCAAGTCTAAACAGGTGCATTCTAGTACTAGACCTCTTCACTTGCTTCATATGGACCTATTTGGTCCAACCAATATAGAGAGTTTGAATGGTAAATCATACTGATTTGTCATCACATATGACTTTTCTAGGTTTACTTGGACTTTCTTTTTAGCTATGAAGAGTGATACAGCTGACACTTTAATTGATTTTATCACTCGGATTGAGAAGAAGACTAGTAATGAAGTTAAAATGCTTAAGAGTGATAATGGTGGTGAATTTAGGAATTAGGTGTTAGATGATTTTTGTGCCAGGAAAGGGATTACTAGGCAATTTAGTGTTGCCAGAACCCCACAACAAAATGGGGTTGCTGAGAGGAAAAATTGAACCCTAATTGAAGCAGCCAGGACTATGTTGGCTGGTGTTCATTTCCCTATAGCTTTTTGTGCTGAGGCTGTTAATACAGCTTGCTATGTTCAAAATAGAGCATTGGTCAACAAGATACAGAACAAAACACCTTATGAATTACTTTGGGGAAGAAAACCTAATATTGGTTTTCTTAGACCTTTTGGCTGTCATGTAGTTGTCCTTGATACTAGTGATGCCTTAGGTAAGTTTAGTGCAAAAGGTGATGAAGGCTATTTCATGGGGTATTCAGTGCAGGGCAAGGGATATCCGGTTAATCTTAAAAAGGAAAAACGTATACTTGAAAGAATACATTTTAGGTTTTTAGAGAGTAAACCTAGTGATCCTGAAAGTGGTCCAAATTGGTTGTTTGACTTGGAACCTTTATCTAGGACTTTAAATTATATGCCTGTCACTAATCCAGACATTGTGAAGGTAACTTCAAATGTTGTGGAAAGAACAAGTTGTTTATGTTTCAGGTACACAGGTTCATGAAAAGGTTGGATCACAAGCAGAAAAGTCATCTCCTATACTAGATTATGTCACAATTCCCATATGGATAGATGCTTTTGCTGCTGCTGCTGCTGGAAAAGATAATGGTGGTCCCCAAGTACCACCAGAAAACAACATGCATGGTCCTTCAGGCGCTGACAAAGGCAAATCTAGCGCTGAAAGGACAAATTCAGACGTTGATGGCTCAAACGTTGACAACAACATTTCAAGCGTGGTTAGCCCAAACGCTGACAACCAAGGTTCAGGCGTTGACAACACTTTTGCGCATCTTTTCTCTTCTACTTTTCAACAAGGTGAACCTTCAAATTTATATGAAGAGGTTCATCCTCATGTTGATGAAAGAGAGTCTGAAGAAGAGGATATTGGCAACATGGATAATGAGATTGAAGACACCAGACTTTTTGAAGGAGGAGTTCTCACTTCTACTATGAAGAATCACCCTACTTCTCAAATCATTGGTGATATTATGACTCCCGTTCAGACTAGAAGGTCTCATCAAGGTCTTGGTGGATTTATTGCCAATATTCACAAGAAGGTTGATACCCCTCTTGTGCAAGCATGTTTGTTTGCCTGTTTTCTATCACAACAGGAACCCAAGAAGATATTTGATGCTATCAAAGAACCAAGTTGGGTGGAAGTAATGTAGGATGAGCTTCACCAATTTGCAATTCAGGATGTTTGGGAGCTGGTTGATTGTCCCAGATATGTCAGACCTATTGGGATAAGATGGGTTCTAAGAAACAAGAGAGATGAAAGAGGTATTGTGGTCAGAAACAAGGCAAGATTAGTGGCTCAGGGATATACACAAGAGGAGGGGATAGACTATGGGGAAGTCTTTGCACCAGTTACAAGGATTGAAACTATAAGGATCTTTCTAGCCTATGCATCCTGCATGGGCTTCACTGTCTATCAAATGGATGTCAAGAGTGCCTTCCTCTATGGAACAATTGTTGAGGAGGTATATGTGATGCAGCCTCCTGGTTTTGAGGATCCAGAGAATCCAGACAAGGTGTATAGAGTCAAGAAGGCTATGTATGGACTTCATCAAGCCCCAAGAGCATGGTATGGTACTTTGTCTACTTATTTGGTGGACAATGGATTCAAGAGGGGTACCATAGATCAGACACTATTTACAAAGAAGAAGGGTAAGGATGTTTTACTTGTTTAGGTCTATGTTGATGACATCATCTTTGGATCCACATATCCAAAGATGAGTGAGGATTTCTCCAAGCTTATGACAGACTAATTCAAGATGACTGCTATGGGGGAGATGAACTTCTTTCTTAGGTTACAAGTTCAGCAGAAAGAAGATGGTATCTTCATCTCCCAGGATAAATATGTGGCAGAGATCTTAAAGAAGTTTGGCTTTTCTCCACATGAGAAGAGGGCTACTACTCCTATGGATAGAGAACACCTTGGGGAAAGATTGGAGATGGAAAGGATGTGGATGTCAGGCACTATAGATCAATTATTGGTTCATTAATGTATCTTACAACCTCCAGACCTGACATCATGTTTGTTGTGTGTGCTTGTGCACGCCATCAAGTGACTCCTAAAGAATGTCACCTTTATGTTGTCAAGAGAATCTTTAGGTACCTAAGATGTTATCCTAGTCTTGGCTTGTGGTACCCAAAGGATTCACCATTGGATCTTATTGCATATTCAAACAGTGACTATGGAGGTGATAAGTTTGATAGAAAATCCACAACTGGTGGATGTCAGTTTCTTGGGAGCAGGTTAATATCTTGGCAATGCAAGAAACAAACAGTGGTGGCAAATTCTACAACTGAAGTAGAGTATGTGGCTGCAGCTGCTTGTTGTGGACAAGTTTTATGGATTCATAACCAGCTGTTGGACTATGGGTATAATTTCATGCATACCAAGATATTTGTTGACAATAAGAGCACCTTATGCATTATTAAGAATCCTTTACATCATTCTAAAACTAAACACATAGAAATTAGACACCATTTTATAAGAGATTATTTTGAAAAGGGTTTAATACAACCAGATAGGGTTGACACAGAAGAAAATGTGTCAGATTTACTAACTAAACCATTTGATGCTGGAAGGTTTCAATACTTGGTAACAAGTATTAGAATGATCAATCTCACATAATATGTGTTTTGGAGTCTTTTTGTAAAAGTATGTACAGGATAATGCATTGTTATTGGTCTTTTTGAGGATTTAGATTTTCCACTATATTTTTGTAACACTGACAAAGGGTGCTTGAACGCTGATAAGTGTTTTTGTGACGTTGTCAGCAATATATTTGTCTAACGCTGACAAAGCTTTTCTTAACGCTGATAAGTGTTATCGGGGCGTTGTCAGCAACAATGTTAGTTTTGTGGTTTTCAATCTAAATGTGCAGGTGGTGTTAGCAGTATACCATTGGATAAAGAGTTGCTTATGGATCATTGGAGAAGCATTTGGACATGTTTTTATTTATGGATGATGGTTAGAATTTTTAATTCCTATCTTGACATAAATTTTTTATGTTCATGCCTATTTTTAGCAACGTATGTATCACAATTTAAGGGGAGGTTTTAGGAACCTTTAGGATTTTTGGGTATCCATATGATACTCTTATCATAATTCTAGATTGTGTCCACAGGTGAGTATGAGTTAGTTTTGCTAAATCATGAGGCACTATAGCATGCAAAGTTGATATACTATGCATGCTACCAAGACATTTTTGGCCTAGAATTGGTTGTGGTCTGTTGGGAGACTTGGGAATGATTTTATCATGGGTTATACCTGGGAGTAACAAAGAGTTTTATAAGGTAACTTAGTTGTTAAGAGTTTTGGTTAGCAAGGGACACTAGAGGACTGTTATGTCTATCTTGCATAAGCAAGTGTGCATAACTGGACAGTGCTTGTCACCCTATAATAATTATCAACTTTTTGGTTATCTTCTCTACGATAAACTACTTTGTTAAAGTCATTTTTCATTTTTAAACATTTTTTTTGGACGCTGACAAGTATTTTTCCAGACGTTGTTGTGACCAATTTAGACGCTGACATGGCTTTGGCAAACGTTGACAAGAAAATAGCCGTTGGGTGTTGATAGGTTATTTTTTACCGTTGACACTCAATGGGACCTACCCAGTTGTTACTTTTTGACATATTTTTGGGCCGTAATTTTTGGAGCAGATAACTCTCATTTAATGCATGAGATAAATTTATTCTTTTTCAATATTTTCATGATTGCATTTTGAAAATACTTGCCTATTTTTGGGCCAATCGCATGCATTTTCTTCTCATATATATTTGGCTCCTTTTTTAAACAGGGTACCTATTATTCTTGTCTAACACAATTTTCTCCTATAACTTCATCTTTCTCAATCATTCATAACAGCTTTCAACAATGGCACCAAAGTTTAAACCAAGTGATTTGGAATTGGGGTTCAGAAGTCAACACAACATGGTTGCATATCTTGAAGCTGATGCTACTCTGTTTCCCCAATACACACAAATGGTGGCGTATTTGAACGCATCCCCTTTTAGGTATGCTCTTTCTCATGCTCCACTAATTATTGTCACACATATTAAACAGTTTTGGAACAATGTCAGTTCCTCAACAGTTAATAGAGTAAATACATTATCTTCTATTGTTCATGGGCGCACGTGGGTGGTCACTGAAGCTTTGGTACGCCAAGCTTTGCATCTTGATGATGCTGATGGTATAACCACCCTCCCCATGACTAAAATAGAACAAGGACTAAGGGCTTTGGGTTATCCTTTTCCTGATGAAGGAACCTTAAATAAATATCATAAACAGGAGTTTCCCCCAGCCTGGAAGTACCTAATACATGTCCTCTTACAATGTTTGAGTCCCAAGTATACTGCACACATTGAGATCAATAGATATATTGCAAGTGCTATTGTGAGCATTGCTACTGGGCAAAAGTTTAATTATTCCAAAATGATTTTTGAGGGCATGTGTAAAAATAAAGGGAACAAAATGACTTTAGCTTATCCCAGATTTTTACAAATTGTTTTTGATGTCCAAGGTTACTGCACAAGGGATCATGATGATTTTTATGAGATCCATGTGCAAAAGAAAGCAATTTTTATGAAGATGAACTCACCCCCACATCGTGACCTACCCCTAACCCCTGCTATGATTGTTGTAATTGAAGCAGCACAACCCCAACCAGACCCCCAACCCCAAATTGAGCCAATACCTGAACCTTTACCTTCACCACAACATATGCAAATTGACCAAGAACCCTTCGACGCTGACACATTAAATGTTGCCGTTGATGTGCCTATTTTAAACGTTGACACAAATCCTTCTCAGACCCAGACACCCCTTAATCAACCCACATCCACCCAATCCACATCATCATCTCCACCAACACAATATAGGTTTCAAAAACGCTAAAGGACTACTGGAGTGTTCTCCTCTAGTGGTCCTAGCCATGTAGCAGCGAGAACCACCACCACAAGTGTGGTTGGTGCTATGGATGAGGCTGGGACTATTGGTTCTGGCTTAGAAGCTGGCCAAGATAGTCCTACCATAATTAAGACCTCATCCATGTCAACTGAATCTAACTTGGGAGGTCAAATACCCATTATAGAAGAGGGCATATTGGAACCAATGACTTTGATGGAATAGACGGTATTCTGCATGAGCTTGCAAAAGCAAAATGCAGACTTGGTACAAGTTGTCAGCACACAAGGCCTTGAACTGAAGCAATTGAGGGAGAGGATTGTTATTTTGGAAACAGCTGAGTCAAGGAGAAGGCAGACAAGGGTCCTTTTGTAACAATCGAGAATTTTAAATCACTAGATTAACGTAAAACGAGATGTGTACGGGTTTGACTTGTGTGTCTATTGAAAGTCCCGATTGTTTCTGCGTAAGTTGTGTACAAATTTAAAATGTTATAGTTGACGTTCATGAAAATTTCTACTCAGATGATTTTCAGTCTACTTATGATACGTGTTAGTGATCACTATTAAACGAACCGATTTTTTTTATAAAATCAACGTTTATAATTTAGGAGATTCGATACGTAAGTTTATCTATTTACTTTTTATGTATCTATAACGTAATTAGTAAACTATTATCCGTTGTTCACCACAAATCAAACTTAATCCTTCTTAATTACACAAATAGAATACTAAATATATGAACTTGCAAATAAAAGAAAAACCATTCTCCCTTTTTTGGTTTCCATACAAAAGTCGGTCCCCAACCTTACCTTGCAAACCCACGTTCCAAAATTCTTCATCCAACATTTTCTTCTCTTTTCAAAAGTTGGTACTTCACCCAACTCATAAATACCTTGTACTTGTTTGTTTCCATTTTGCTTCTTTACCCAACATACACCCACTATATATGTTGAAACTTCAAAAACCTCCATGTACCACAACAATGTGATTAATGCTTAAGCTTTGGAAAAACACAACCATGTCCTTTCCTGCCTTAAGACGTGACCCCCTCTCCCTTTATCTCTTCCCCAAACCTTTCTCCCTGTTTCATGGTACTTGTTAGTTAGCATCTCTAGTCACAAACCAACTAAGACCTTAGAAACCCTAACTATGTCGAACTACTCTTTACTACTTAACTTCCCCTATAAATAACAACCTTTAGTTATCACAAAACACACACAACAAACCTACAAAATACGAACTTTACTCTCCCACTATTGGGATTTTGCCGTTGCCAAAGCAAAAGAAACGAAGAGTAGTAGATTAAGTTCAAGTGTAAATCTCACAAGCATTAGTTCCTTGTTTCACAATACCTCCCTTCGTTTCTAAGGACCAAGTGTAAGACCTTTTCCCTTGTTTTGTTCTTAAAAACTAGATTTGGTTGATATAAAGCTTGCATAAAGAAACAGGAAAACTTAAGGAAACGTCATGGGAGAAAGACGGATCTAATTTACAAACGATATTTCATAAAGAATGTGGGTGGGTTTTATTTTATTGTCGGGCTTACCATCAAACATGCAAATACATCGTAGGATAACGAGACCACCTACTATGGTTAGGAAGTTAATCGGTACGTACACCCACAACAACTAAGGTATCTTAAGGAATATGACTTATGTGAACGTATATGCATGCGAAACGTAAGTACCAAAGACTCTTACGATAGAGACGTGTTATAGTAAAAAGAATGACGACCATGTGTTAGACCTAAGAGAAACTACATACGGGGAAGTGTGAAAACAAATAAAGAAAACGAGAGTAATTTTATGTGTGCTCGAACAAGGATAAAAATGTATTCATAAATATGTGTAAGCTAATAACAGGGAACAACCTAAATGAGAAGATTGAAAATGCATGGTTATGTCTTGTAGGTGTCTCGTGTAAGTGTTTAAATTATGTGTCTGCATGTAGCGTGAGCAAGGAACAAAAGGAGTGTGATGTCAAGATTTTAAAAGATGTGTTTTACATAAGTGAGTATTGAAACAAAAATGAACAAGAAGATATGAAGCTTAAGTGTGTCGTGTGTATGTATAGTGAATGCATGATGCGTTTACCACAGAGAACACATAATGAAATAACACTAAATCATATTGTACTAAAAGGCATGTCATTAGGTGAGCTAAGTAATAAACCCAAGTATACTAGTCCTTGCATAACATAAGAGCAAGAGGATGCTTTGAAAAGGGTATTAAACGAGTATGATTCTATGTTAACTAATAGACCTTTCCTTTAAAATGATATAGGGCTGTATGAGTAAAGCTTTTGTTGCCAAACATTATGAAGTAGTATGTTGGGTAATGCGTGCGTGTTGTGTATGTTTTAAAACCAGGAGGAAAAACCAGATTCTAAGTAAAAATGTATGATGGAAACCCACATAGGGAGTTACAAATTAGGTAAAGGTAACAGTTCAAATGGTATTAAGAATGGAGCGTATAGAGAGGCGCACCACAGAGACCAAACAAAGAAAGTAACACCTTGCTGTGCAAACCCATGCGTATGTGAGTAACGTGCAGACGAGATTGAATCACTCTTTTGCTACTGTTGGGTGTTGTTTCGTTTAGAAAGTAGGCAAGAAAAACAATAGTCCTTTTCTTTATTCAAGCAAAAACAAGCTACCAATAAACAAGTATAACATGAGGTACTTTCTGTGAATTGTGTAAGTGCTATGGCAGAGACAAGGACAAACCTAGACTAAACAACGCAATGGGTGTGGCGTGTGTTGTACATGAGCAAGCACAAGACAAATGGAAGGCTATTATACATACATCTTAAATGAAGTGTGTACAGGCGTGTACTGCAACTAAGTAAGTGTGAACACAAAACAATGCATCACCCTTAATATATATATTACTAGTAGTTAGGCATGGGTAAAAATAGAACAAACATGGGTTAATAGCTTTCATTGTACAAGTTCACTATGACCCAATAGCCTCCCTTTACGCTACTTTTTAACATGACAAACAAGCTCGCTTAATTTAACTAAAAATATGACAAAAATCTCGACGCGGCCTAGTTTATAACGGTGTTTTTCGTTCGACCTAGGGACCATAAATAAACTCGGGGTGCGTGTTCAAAGGTGCTAGAAACCACATAGTTAATTTAGTTTAACTTGATATAATACTTATCTGGGTAACCTATTTTGGTCTAATATTTGTAATATTTAGAGATTAAACCGAAGAGCAATGTTTGTCAATTATTTATGACCTTGTGACCTAGTTATTATAATGGTAACTCGTTTATCTTATAGACTTATAATGAATGAGTTGTTGGTTCTCGACCTTGACCCCGTGGCCACATTTTATAAATTTGAAAAATGTGTAAAACGCTTTATAATTTAAATGCAAGTATATAATATCAACCAAGTGGTTTTGTACATTATTATTTATTGTATTTAGCCTAAGTACGGATATTTTACTTAGGTTACGAGTAGATTGTTTGCGCATCGTTTTGCGTGCCTTGATATTCCGTGCTATCCTTGTTGATCATATTTACCTACTTCGTCGAGGTGAGTTTCATAGCCCCACTTTTAATTGCTTTGACTATTTTGGGGTGAGAACATTGCTTTTTTTTAACGGATGAACATAATTTCTGTAAACTCATACGTTTGCCTACATGATGTCTAAGTAGTGATATCCCTAGATGCTTTAGCCCACTATCGTGAACCGTTAATTACTTTGTGTAAGCGCGAATGTTATCGATAGATCTATCGGGATTAACCTCCCAATATAATTTGGTTGTGTGACCAAAGTTAGATACACTTACATTTGAGAATTTACAAATGCTTCAGGATAGGCATTTGCTCGGGCACTTATTATATCTTGTTGGTTTAGGTTAACGCTTCGGTGTCACGAGCTTAGACGTAGGTGATTAAAACATATACTTTTGATTATAATCTTGTATTTGTTATAAGATTATATGCCGGTTGCCTTGTAAAATCTTATGGTTCATCACACTATTTAAACTTAAACCTATGAACTCACCAACCTTTGTGTTGACGCTTTAGCAATGTTTTTCTCAGGTATTAAGACGGAGGAGTGACGTGGTTATGCATGGGAGATTTTTAAATGAAAATGGTCGTGACGAGTGTATGGATATTTGGATCAATGTTAAAGTCTTTTGAAACAATGTTTTATTATGATCTTGTGTAATTCGCTTCTGAAACAAGTTTTATACTTTTAAATTAAATTAAAACGGCTTTTAAATAGTCGTTCTTTATATCTATGTCTTGTGATAGTCATGACCGTCGCACCCCATTGTGTTGTATTACTCTGATAAATTGGGGGTGTGACAGATTGGTATCAGAGCCGTAGTTATAGAGAACTAGGTTATTTTATAAAATGATTTTTATAAACGTGAGTCAAAAATTTAATTGTTAGAAAAATAATTCTAGACTATAACTAACTCTCAAAAATCTCCAAGAACCACTTCACTCCACGTCTTCGATACAAGTAAGTTGTGACTTGATATAGTTTATGATTTTTGCAATGATAAGTTTTGAATTTGATTACTACGTGTTATTAGCATTAGGTATTCCCTTCCCATGTTTGAGTGATACCCATAGGGAAATGTAATAAAACGATTTTTAAAACATCCTTGTATGGATTGTTACGATACGCAAATTGTTTGTGCCATATTCATTTGAATGGTTTGTGCCATCTTTGTTTAAATGGTTTGTGCCATATTTATTTGAATGGTTTGTGCCATATATATATATTTTCCTTTGAGATTAAACGTACGCATACTTATATTTTAGATAGTCTGCGGGACTATTATCGACTATCGAAACGTTTTGTGATTCATATCACTATACACCGAATTAAAAATATCGCCATGATTCCTAGAACGAAAACTATACGAGTATATTTACTTACCATGTGTTTGGTAGTATGTTAATTTGTAGTAATACTTGAATCAAGCGATGCTATTATAAATGTCGAGAGAAGCAACTATTTATTGGCTTCGGTAAATTGTTACTCCACTAAACATTTATAATAGACACGGTTGAGGAAAAGTGACCTACATTAATTTATGGTTTCGAAATTGAAATTGAATGCGTAAGTTATCATATCAAATTATTATTTTGAGCACGACCGAGGAACGACAACGTCACTATTTAAGATGACATATGATGACAAAACACTTATTACATGTATTACTCTTGTAATGCTCCAAAGAATACTACAATTCAAAGAACGAATAAATTTTGCAATATATGAACTATCCATAAATACGTTGACGCGTAAGTAAAATGGTTATCGAAGAAAATTTTTATTGGAAATAAATTACGCGAAGACAAATCAAAGTTTTTGTTAGTCCATTGGTTGGGACTAAGTTATCATGACTTTATTATAAATTTCCAAGTTACGATATAGATATAAATTAAAGGGTTTACCCTTGGTTAAACAATTATGCCAATTTCAACATCAAAGGGATTATCGCGTTGCGCGATGTTTGAGAACCCTAGATGCGAAAGGTGGGCGTATATTGAGATCTTAAATAAAAGGTATAAATATACAACAATGACTGTAAAGTTAATCTAAGATTGCGAGCAAAACGCTAGGCGAGAGCAAGATAAAGGAAACATATAAGGTATAACGAAACATATTCCAAAATCAGAGAAATTCTTGTAATAAAATTTAGTAATTGCTCGAACTGAACATTTTGAACGATTACGGATTAAAAACATATGGAAAAATTCTTGTGATAAAATTTTGTGATAAAATTTTAGTACTCGACTAGTTAAAATCAAATTAACAATTTTTCAAGGTGTAAAAATTGTCGAAAGTGTGCGAACTAGCAATACTAAGTTAAGGAAAGACTTATGAATGAACAAGAACTAGTACGGGCTACGTAATAGCCATAAGCCGACTAAACCTCAAAACACACTTACTCATCCGAGTTGCAGGTAATAGACGTTTAACAAGAGGAAATTGCACAAAAATAAACGTCGGAATATACCTAAATTGAGGAAAGAATTAATTAAGGATAATTGTATTTATCCATTCGTGCATAATCACTACTAAGAGAAAGTACAAATAATAAGTATGTGGAAGAGCATGTTAGAGGACTTTAACATTCCACGATTCACTTATTGTTTACCATGTAAGGACTACTTGGACATTTAAGTAAACTTATGGATCGATGTACGAGAACTTACTTTAAATAAAAGAAAATTTACAAGACATCATACAACTCATTTCTATTTTTAGGACTTTAGAAAAATACTCCACTTTTACCCATCTAATAACGGACGTTTCACATTTGGTGACAGGCAAAAAAGGAAAAATGCCTCTCATTCCGTTTGTCATTTTGCAATCCGAATCCAACAAGGAAATTACCCCCATCCGGAGCGTAATCACAATAAATTCGGATGATGAGCAAGATTCGCCAGTCATGATGCCAAATGTCACTACGAGATTTCCTTCTATCGTCCCAAATATTTCTACTACTACCACTATGCCAATCCCCACTCCTATACCTTCAACAATGCCTGAAACTTCTAGAAAAAGAAACCGTTCTTCATCACCACCACCTAATGTTGCTTAGTCCCTAGAAGACGAGCCTACTTCGGAAGCACTCGGATTCGATGCAGAACACCTGATAGGCCGTCTGGAGGATGTAGAGGGCGATGTGGATTTCCTTACCGCGCAAGAGGAGGACAATGACTTAGTGATAGCTGAGTTACGAGAGTCTCTTAAGGCTGCTGAGTGTGAGATCGCAATCTTACAAATGAGGAACAATGATGCCGAGGCTAGGCAAGCTGCGGATCATGCCCAGATTCAAGAAATCCTACACCATCTAGGTCTCTAGGATTTTCTCGCCTTTCTAATAAAAGTATTATGTTTTGTAATGCATGTATGACGTGTTGTCAAGACTAAAAGAAGCCATTCATTAGTTGAATGGAATTTTGTACTCTATGCTTAAAAACTATGTATGGAACGTAGTTCAAGAATGAAATGTACGAATTCTTATGATATGATCCCTTGATAACTGTATTACAATAATTGTGAGAAAAGCTTGGTCAAATTCGAACAATCGTAAGAATTGATAACAATGAAAGAACTAACAAAATATACATCGTTTGTGCGATAATGTTATACAGAAAAATTGAAATGACGGAACAAGGTTGCAAGGACCTCAAAGATGTCGTCCCTCGTCAATACCAAAATGCCATTAGGGCCGTTGATGCGTTTGAAGCTAGTATCCGCATGGTTGACCGAACCATGGATCCTAGTGTTTACGAAAAAGCTAAGGAAACAAGTGCTACTCCGGTTAACACTTTTGGACCTCGAAAGACCCCTTCAAAAACTAAGGTAAATCATACCGTTAGTGGAAGAAAAGGGCCTTATGGGAGGAAATGCTATATGTTGAAGAACCACTCAAGGTTTAACACCATGAAGCAAGGTGCCGAAAGGTTTAGCCCTCACCCTATGACTAAACCAAAGAATCACTCGTTGAAAGCGCCACGTGTTCACCAAGGAAAAACCTTACCACCCTTTACTTGTTGCGCAAGGACAAATTTCCGGGAGGATGTTCCTAAAACAACTCCCATCTTGAACAAGAAGTATCTCGGCAACCTTCCATATTGCCGCAAGTGTGACTACCACCACAAAGGTAGTTGCGCGAACCATTGCATGCTTTTTGATGACTTTGGGAACTTGGAGGGTGATTGCCGAGTGGTAAAGTCCCATGAGAAGAATATGAAGGAACGCTACATGGAGGAATGTCGTTTAAGACAAGAAATACTTGAAATCGCCCAAGAAGGGAGCTCGAGGGAAAAGAGCGTCCAATACCCCACCAACGTTTTACATCGTTTTTCTTTCAAGAAAGACACGCCGACAATCTTCAAGTATCAACCCAAGGGTTTCTACCCTCGTCATGGATAGAGCGTGGAAGTTTATGTATTATTAATAAGTGTGTAAACACTTATCCTTTTGCCACTAAAATCATGTAAAAACAAGACCGAATCATGTGTTTATTATCATAAATGTCGGAATTACGCGTGGTTTTGTGTTTTGTGTGATAAATAGGTACAAATTATCAAAAGAAGAGAAAACACGGGATTTCACGGTAAAATGTCGAAGAAAAGTCAAGAAAAAGTCAAAGACAAGATCAAAAGACCTAAAGTGTGCCGAAGATCACGAAAACCGACAAAGCCGACTTAATTTTGAAGAAATGATCAAGAAAACCGAGATCGAGCTCGACTTTAGCGGATTTCATTATTTATCAAAGAAAACGGGCCAAGTGGGTCCCACATATGGAAATTGGCGCCGCTGCCGCTTCGCTCGTACGATTGACGATTTTTTCGTGAAGACGTTTGGATTTTGGGATCCGTTCATCCTTTGAACGTTACGTTTCTTGCACAAAAAAAATCAAAAACACAAAAAAAATCAAAAACATAAAATTACAAAAAATTAAAAAATCACAAAAGCAATTTCTTTCCTAAGAATTGCAACAAAAAAATTAAAAAATCCAAAAGTAATACTTTTTCCTAAAAGTATTACACCAAAAATATTACGTATTAGTGTTAATTTTTATTTCGATTTCTTTCGATTTTTATTGTGAATATATATTTTTCTAAAAAATACAAAAAGATTTTTCATTTTATTATATTATATTACGTAGCACAATAAAATTACCTACTTTTCAAATAAGCCTTAGTTGGGATTTCATCACCTAACTATTGTATTCGAATTCATAACGAGAAAAAAGGGCAAAATAGATAAATACTAGTAAGACGTTTGAACTCGACATATACAAACTATAAGGTGGGTATAAGGCGACGCGCTATAAAAGGCCGTCTAAGGAAAAAGGTTTTTAAGTGCTTTGTGCCACCTCGTTTCCCCACTCGCTTGTGTGTATATTGAGAGGGACGACTGATTATTGGTTTGCCAACTCAAGTAGTATTTACATATATATTTTTGTAGCTTTTTCATATTGCTCCTCGAGAGGGAAAATCCTTTTCCTCTCAAAGTCGACCGAGGTCACCTACCTCATTCCAAAGTTTTAATTGTATGCGCACTCGCGCGCATACATACATACCGATTGGTGTACCAAATACTTCTAATTCTTCTAAAAAGAAGAAGAAGAAAAACAAAAAGACCGTCATTAAAGCCGATCCCGAGAATCGAGCTTTCAACAATACGATGGCAACAGATAATCGACCAATGATTGAGATTTCTACAATCTCACGTTGAAGGAAACGATGACGCGATTGTGGTGCCGAATATTGGAGCTAATCATTTCGAACTTAAATCGGGTTTTATTCAAATGGTTTCCGCTACACCATTTTTAGGCCGTACTAATGATGACCCACACGCTCATATCAAACGTTTCATCCAATTAGCTAATACCGTCAAATACAATGGGGTGCCCCAAGAGGCCGTTCGCCTCCAACTTTTTCCTTTTTCCCTCGAGGGACAAGCCCGAATTTGGCTTGATAAGGAACCACCCCAAAGTATTACCACATGGATCGACTTAGAGACCAAGTTCATTAACTACTTTTTCCCACCATCACGGACCACTTCCTTAAGGAATGAAATAATCAATTTTGAGCAAAAAAATGGGGAAACGTTTAGTGAGGCTTGGGATCGTTTTAAAGATCTTTTGAGAAAATGTCCACAACACGGTTTTACTAAAGTTCATCAAATCAACACGTTTTATAATGGTTTAACTCTAAACGACCAAGACTCACTTAATAGTGCCGCGGGGGGCAATATTGTTGTGAAAACCATGAACGAGGCTTGGGCCATTATTGAAAACAAGGCAAAACTACAAACCAAAAATGTTAGGGCTAATATGGCAAGTGCTAGTACGAGTAATAATGAGGTGAATGATCAAATTAAGGAGCTTACTTCAATTGTGAAAACCCTTGCTCTAAGAACCGACGCCCTCACTACACATGTGCATGCCGTGAAAGAAAAGAGTGAGACGTGTGAGAATTGTGGTGGACCACATTCATACTTTAATTGTGACAAGGTTTACAATGATCAACAAGAAGTTTATGCTTATAATAACAATGAAATTGATCGGGTTCAATTCAAACCAAATGTTGATGTTAACCATTTGTCTTACAAGTCTAATAACTATTTGGCTCCCCCGGGTTTTGTAGCACCACAAAGACCACCCCCACCCGCCCAAAATAGAAACCAAGGTCCTCAACAGGGTAATTTTCAAGGAAATACTAATCAACGGGGTTTTAATCAAAATCAAGGGAATTTTCAAGGGCAAAACCAAGGGTTGAATAATCAAGGATATAATAACCAAAGTTTTCAAAATCAAGGATTTAATCAAGGTTCTAATCAATATCAAAACCAAGGTTTTCCTAATCAAGGTTATAATCAAATGAACATGCATAATCCTCAAATGGACTTGGTTTTACAAAAATTATCCGACCTTGAACGAATGATGAGAGAGATGTAAGAATCGACCGATAAGAAGTTTTTGACTATGATTCAAACCTTTCGTCCCCAAGGTACCCTTACCTCGAACACCGTGACAAATCCTAGGGCTAATGTTAATGCTATCACTACTAGGAGCGGTAAAACCACCGTAGAACCTTCCCCACCTAACCAAGGACCCGAGATTCCTTCTTCTTCGACACAACCTCCTTCTTCTTCCACTTGTGACATACCTCCCGTTATGCATTCGTCTACACCTTATGTTCCACCGATACCCAAATTTTATACCCCGCCTTCGGTTCCAAAACCGGTTCCTTCACCTTCTATTTCTACTCCTCCTCCTCCAAAGGATGTGAGTGAGCAATCCACTCCAAAGCCTTCATCTCAACCCAATATACCTTATCCCTCAAGGTTTGGGAAAGAGAAATTGAAGAATAAGGATGATATTCAAGTTTCGAACTTCCTAAAAATGTTCAAACAATTGAACTTTAATATCACCTTTGCCGAGGCGCTCGCTCACATGCCTAAGTACGCTAAGATGTTTAAGGATCTTTTAAGTGATAAGGAAAACTTGCTTGATATTTCCAATACCCAATTGAATGAGAATTGTTCCGCGGTTCTTTTGAGAAAATTACCGGTTAAGTTAGGAGATCCCGGTCGATTCCTTATTCCTTGTAATTTTCCGGGTGTTGAGAATTGTATGGCCTTGGCGGATCTCGGAGCGAGTATCAATCTTATGCCATTGTCCGTGTGGAAACAATTATCTTTACCCGAGCTAGTCCCCACTCGTATGACATTGGAATTAGCTAACCGTATGGTTGCTTATCCGGTGGGGATAGCCGAGGATGTTTTCGTAGGAGTCGACAAATTCACTTTTCCCGCCGATTTCGCCGTCGTCGACTATGAAATGGATCCCCGTGTTCCCTTAATTGTGGGACGACCTTTCTTGAGAACCAGGCGTACATTAATCGATGTAGCCGCGGGTGAACTTATCATGAGGGTCGGGGATGACAAAATCGTCTTTAACATGGGTAAACTTTCCAAACTTCCCGATGAGCCCGAATCCGTGAATTTCATCGATGTTCTCGACGAAGCATGCGAAGAACATTTTCACGAGGCTTGTAAGAGCGGGATTTCTCCTTTACCTCATGTTGAGACCGTAGCTTCTATTGCTCCTTCATTGACTCCATTTGGAGAAAGTGACTTAGATGAGTTTGAAGCTAGCTTGGGTCCTCTCGAGATTAACTATGATAATTCTCCCACCAATTGGGATGAAGACATTCGTACCATTGAGAGACTTCTCAATGAGGACAATATCTCTCCACCTTCTCCTAAAGAAGTTACAAATGATGATCCTACTTTGACTAAGCCTTCCATTGACAATCCGCCGGATTTAGAGCTTAAAGATTTGCCGTCTCATCTAGAGTACGTTTTCTTAGAGGAGGATAATAAGTTGCCCGTCATTATTGCTAAGGACTTAAAAGAAGATGAAAAATCCCGACTTATCGATGTGCTTAAGAATCATAAGAAAGCAATTGCTTGGAAAATCTCCGACATTCGCGGAATTGATCCTAATTTTTGTACTCATAAAATTCTCATGGAAGATTACTTTAAACCCGCAATCCAAAATCAAAGAAGGGTTAATCCAAAAATTCATGAAGTCATTAAGAAAGAGGTTATCAAACTTCTCGATGCCGGAATGATTTACCCTATCTCGGATTCGCCATGGGTTAGTCCCGTCCATTGTGTGTCTAAGAAAGGCGGAATCACCGTTGTTGCCAACGAAAACAACGAGTTGATTCCTACTTGACTTGTAACGGGTTGGCGAGTTTGCATCGACTATCGTAAGCTCAATGATGCCACTCGTAAGGATCATTTCCCTCTTCCTTTCATGGATCAAATGCTCGAGCGTTTAGCGGGTAATGATTTCTATTGTTTCTTAGATGGCTTTTCTGGATATTTTCAAATCCCTATCGATCCAAAAGACCAAGAGAAAACCACATTCACTTGTCCCTATGGAACATTTGCTTACAAAAGAATGCCTTTCGGCTTATGCAATGCTCCCGGGACTTTCCAAAGGTGTATGATGGCGATATTTCATGACATGGTTGAAGAAACTATGGAAGTCTTTATGGACGATTTCTCGGTCTATGGTGATTCTTTCTCTTCTTGCCTTGCTAATTTAGAACGTATGCTCCAACGGTGTGAAAACACTCGTCTCGTTCTTAATTGGGGAAAATGCCATTTCATGGTAAAAAAAGACATCGTCCTCGGTCACAAAATTTCCAAATCCGGTATCGAAGTCGACCGTGCTAAAGTTGACGTCATTTCTATGTTACCTCCGCCTACCACCGTCAAAGGAGTTAGAAGTTTTTTAGGCCATGCGGGATTTTATCGACGTTTCATCCAAGATTTCTCGAAAATAGCTCGTCCAATGACTCATCTCTTAGAAAAGGATGCTCCTTTCATCTTCTCTAAAGAATGTCTCGACTCTTTCGAACTTCTTAAAGGTAAATTAACTAAGGCACCGGTCTTAGTCTCTCCAAATTGGGAGTTACCTTTCGAGCTCATGTGCGATGCTAGTGATTTCGCGGTAGGAGCGGTTTTAGGTCAACGAGTTAACAAACATTTCCAACCCATTCATTATGCTAGTAAGACAATGACGGGGGATCAATTGCATTATACCACTACCGAAAAAGAGCTTTTAGCTGTAGTGTATGCTTTTGAGAAATTCTGCCCCTATCTTGTGCTTTCCACCACCATCGTTTACACCGACCATTCCGCCTTGAAATACTTGTTGACCAAGCAAGATGCTAAACCAAGACTCCTTCGTTGGGTTTTCCTCCTACAAGAATTTAAAACTGAAATTCGTGATAAAAAAGGAGCGGAAAACCTAGCCGCGGATCACCTTAGTAGACTTGAGGATCCTTATCAAGGGGAATCTCCGAATCAAGAGATAAATGAATCCTTTCCCCTTGAGACCTTAATGTCTATTAATTCCAATCTTGATGATACCCCATGGTTTGCTGACATTGCAAACTATTTGGCGGTTGGTGTTCTTATCGAAGGGTTAACGTCCCAACAAAAGAAAAAATTCTTCAAGGACGTTAAAACGTACTATTGGGACGACCCTTATCTTTTCAAGCAATGTGCGGACTTAATCATTCGTAGATGTGTTGATGGACCGGCGGCTTTACAAATCCTTGAAGCTTGCCATAAAGGACCTACCGGTGGTCACTTTGGGCCTAATTACACCGCTAAAAAAGTGTTCGACTCCGGATTATATTGGCCCTCCATTTATCATGATGCACATGAAATGGTTAAACATTGTGATGCTTGCCAAAGGCAAGGCAAGATCACACATAAAGATGAGATGCCTCAAAATTTCATCCAAGAATGTGAAATCTTTGACGTATGGGGCATCGACTTTATGGGGCCGTTTCCATCATCGAAGGGAAACAAGTACATCCTCGTAGTCGTTGACTACGTATCAAAATGGGTTGAAGCAAAAGCTTTACCCACTAATGATGCGAGGGTGGTTGTTAACTTCTTGAAACAATTGTTTGCTCGACTCGGTGTGCCTCGTGCTATTATTAGTGATCGCGGGACTCATTTTTGCAATGATCAATTCGCACGAGTCATGGCTAAGTATGGTGTCAATCACCGACTTTCCACCTCGTATCATCCTCAAACTAATGGACAAGCCGAGGTTTCTAACCGTGGTCTTAAGAGAATCTTAGAGCGAACCGTGGGAGAGCATCGTGCTTCATGGGCCGATAAATTAGATGATGCTTTGTGGGCTTTCCGTACCGCTTATAAGACACCTATAGGTTGTACCCCTTATCTCCTTGTATACGGAAAGGCGTGCCACCTCCCCATTGAGTTGGAGCATTAGGCTTATTGGGCCTTGAAATGGGCTAATTTTGATCTTAACAAAGCCGGTGATCATAGGAAAATCCAACTCAATGAACTTAATGAACTTAGGAATGAGGCTTATGAGAATTCATTAATCTACAAGGAGAAAACTAAGCTCATTCATGATTCCAAGATTAAAAACCGAGAGTTCCATGTTGGTGATCAAGTTTTATTATTTATCTCTCGGTTGAAAATCTTTTCGGGTAAACTTAAGAGCCGTTGGTCCGGTCCATTCACCGTTGCCCAAGTCTTCCCTTATGGCACCATTGAGTTATCCCAACCAAATGGGCCCAACTTTAAGGTGAATGGACAACGGGTTAAGTTTTACTATGGAGAGGACATCTCTCACGAGATGATTCCATCCCTCTCCACATTTCCCTTGAATTAATTCGGGAAATCGAGTCGAGCTAGAGACTCGTGATAAATAAATCAAGCACCGTATAACTAGGTTAGATTTTTACCTTTACCATCCTTTCCACCCTTTTTCACCTTCATCCATTGTCCGCCAAGTAAGTGTAGGGGGGGAGCCAAGTAGGTTGTTTGTGTGTGGTGATTGTGTGCAGGGACATGTGCTTTGATGATCCACTTTTGGTACTTTTGACACGACCCATGATCCCGTGTTCCCGTGTACCCGGTTCTATCAAAACTATTGTGATTCATACTTGTATATAAATAAAACGAATAAATGTAATCACTTTAGTTGTCCCTTCCTTAGCTCGATTTTAAACAACGTACTCAATGTCCTAAGTGTAAGGGAGTTTATTCGCCCACATGCTTAAACATTGAGGACAATGTTTATATCAAGTGTAGGGGGGACTTCTATCGAATTTTAGTGGCCTTTTCCATGATATTGACCCCATTTTACCGGAAAATTTAAAAAAAAAAATTCAACATTTTTCAAATTTTTGATCTATTTTGGCCTAGTAGTATTTTTATTTATTTTCTTTCCTTTTATTATCGCATCATAATAATTTCCATTTCAAGAATAAAGTTAAAAAATAAATAAATAAATAAAATGGTTTTAACAAGTTTAGATATCTTTGATATATTAGGCCCGTCGTGAATATTTTGACTCAACCCGAGTTTACTTATATAAGTTTACTCTAGCTAGTATCCTTAACCATATTGACCTTAATTGGTTTATTAGGCTAAGCATCCACGAGTCTCATTCCTTGAGATTTTAAATTGTGGAGAACGAGAGATGGTAGAGTTAATTATAAGTTCGGTATTCTTTCATTAACTTATGTGAGTTAGTTATGAGCTTTTTCTCCCATCACTTGTTAATAAATATATTTGCAATAAATAAGGTTGTACGATTTAAAAGGTTACTTAGCTTCTAGCACAAGATCGTTTAAAAGTTTCTCGGTATTAATTAGAGTTCATAGCCAAGGCATAACTTATTGAAATGGGACGCGAAGATTGGCTTATCCAAAAAGGCCCTAAGAAGGCATGAGGATACCCGAGTCCAAAAAGGCCCTCACAAGGCATGAGCATTCACTTTTTTCTAAAGATCCTAAGATGATGTGAAGATCATTAATCCAAATCAATATGAAGGATCAAGACACAGGACGAGAAGCAATTACTCCCCTAAAGATCATGGAGAAGTCTATGCAAAAAGACCCTAACAAGGTATGAGGATAAATAGATCCAAGTCCGAAAAGGAGGCGGATCGTTGTATATCAAAATCCTAAATAAAGAAGAGGATAAATGAAGAAGTCGTGGTCAACGTTTGAAGCATCTTTCACTCCTTATGAAGATGTATACCAAAATGAAGAGAAGGCCATAATTTCAAGATCGTCTCTCAAGATTTGAAGTTTGAAGTACAAGACAAATATCGGTCCGAGAAAGGTCTCAAATCGTGAAACGAGTTATGCCAAGATATGAACTTTTTGAGGTTTCGAGAAGCAGTTTTAAAAGATTTTGTCCTTTAGCTAACTATTGATTAAATCGTCCCACTTTATTTTCGGCCTTAATAAATTATCGAAATAAGTCAAAAAAATGCATCCTCGTGATCATTCAAGACAAAGATAAAATACAAGAGATACACCGTAGGAATAAGGGGGTCTAAGTGATTAACTAAACCACATGAGGAAGTGTTTGTTGTGCTAACTTGTAATAACAATGATCTCGTTTTTGAGCTTGGTATGGGGAACGTGAAACTTGAGGGTGATTTATATTCATGACACCACAGCCCTAATCTAAGTCTTAGATTTCTTTACGAGTTTCTTCCATCTAATAATTTCCAAGTTAAATAAAATAATCATTTAATTTTTGTTTCCTTTTAAGTTTTTATCTTATCGTCATAGTACTAGTGGTAATAAAGGCCGAGATGGATTGATTATGAGAAAAATGTAAATTATGCTTTAAAACTATGCATTGCATGGGGTCATTGCAATGGTCAAGTGTAGGGGATTTAATAAGTGTGTAAACACTTATCCTTTTGCCACTAAAATCATGTAAAAACAAGACCGAATCATGTGTTTATTATCATAAATGTCGGAATTACGCGTGGTTTTGTGTTTTGTGTGATAAATAGGTACAAATGATCAAAAGAAGAGAAAACACGGGATTTCACAGTCAAATGTCGAAGAAAAGTCAAGAAAAACTCAAAGACAAGATCAAAAGACCTAAAGTGTGCCGAAGATCACAAAAACCGACAAAGCCGACTTAATTTTTAAGAAATGATCAAGAAAACCGGGATCGAGCTCGACTTTAGCGGATTTCATTATTTATCAAAGAAAACGGGCCAAGTGGGTCCCACATATGGATATTGGGCCTTTAAGCCCATTTATGGACTTAAGAAGTTAATTGTTTGATCAAAGCCCAATAGGCCCAAAACCATAATCAAATAAACGGCTGGGAGTATTTAACAAAATGGGTCCTAGCCCAATTAAGAGAATTAAAGATCGGATCACAAGCCCATATCAAAAAAATGGAACGGTTATTCACATACAAGTAAATGTCTATTTACTTTTGGGAAATATCTGGTCATCTTTCCCTGGTCAACCCTCAATTCCCACACAAACGTAACTCTTCTACCCACCCACCCCCCCCCCCCCCCCCCACGTGTTATCCACTCACCAATAACCCAATAAATAAACAAAAAATTTTACCCCATCCCATTTACACACAACGTTACAAACGAAGTTATCTCTCTCGCACTTTCTCCTTCCCCTAAAAAACGCATCTCCCTCCCAAACCCTAATTTTTACACAGTAAAATTAATTCACTCAAATTTGGGCATTTTACCCTTATGGGTTAATTCACACCAAGGAGATTAAATCCCCCCAGTTTTCGGATCCTCCACTCAAGGTGGTCCTCCATACGTGGCCAAATCATGAGACTTGATTGGCTAGGCCACCTCACCATACACCTATCAAGCAATTAATTCAAGCCACCTCACCAATCAACAAAAACAAGAAGCACACATCTTGCCACGAGGGCAATCCGTGGCTACAAGGTTGATTTCTAGCCGTTTGATCAAGAATAAAGAAGAGAGAGAAGAGAAAAGAAGGATTGGATGGCTAGGATCCATTTGCTTGGGCACCAAGGAGACCTAGAAGGTTCGGGGTTACCCTAAAAAAATCCCCTTTATCATGTAATTGTTATGCTTTTTCTTTATTTTTTAATTTTCAGTAAAAAGTTAGATTAGGGTTTTTAATATTGTAATTTCTTTTTTTCCAGTATTGTAAGTTGATTTTAATTAATGAAAAATTCAATTTAGTTTTAATTCTCGTCTCATTTTAATTCCAGTACTTTTGTTTCTTTTTAATCTGTTAAAAAATTGTGTTACTGTTCTCGCATTAATTATGATATAAAAATAAAAAATAAAAAAAATAAAAAAATAAATAAAGAAAAGTGATAAAATCTTCCCCTACTGGGAAGATTTCAAGGTTACTGTTCGTGAATGTTTTGTTCGAGATAAAGGTGGCGATTGGGTTTCGAATCAAGGTGGTTTTTGTTTGGCGTTTCGTTTCGGTTTAAGCTCGCTCAGCGCGACGCTTCTTCTCAAAGGTTTCGACAACTTGTTTGAATCTTCTTTTAAATTTAATGTTAAGTGTTATGTTTATGTAGTTTATTGATTAACTGCTGGTTGAATTTATTTGGTATTTTAGGATTTGAGTTGTTAAGTTTGGCTTATTGATAATTGATATTCTGCTTATTGTTCTTCGGTTGAGTTTGGATTTGCTTAGCTTATATTTGGTTATTTGTCATTGTTTGGACGAGTGGGAATTTTGTGGATCTGCTTATTTAATTTTAGGTTTCTGCTACTGTTAATTTAATTTTAGGAATTAAATTTTATGATATATTTGGCTAAGATAAACTTTGGTATGATAATTCACTTGGTTATCAGTTTATGGGAGAGATTGTATTTGCTTATTTAGATTTGTATTTGGCTGATTTGAATTTAGCTTAATTAGGTTATTTAGAAGTGCTTATTGGAATCTGCATATCTATCTTTAACTGTTTCGGTTCTTTTGTATTTGGCTGATTGTATTCGCTTATTTGGAATCTGCATATCTATTTTAGTTTTCAGCTTATGTTGGCTTATTTGGTTCCTGCTTAGTTTGGTTCGGCTTATTGTGTCTTGTATAGCTTATTTGTTTTTCAGCTTATCTGCCTATTCTGCTTGTTTGTTTGACTGGTTAGTTTTTATTGTCTGTTGGGTGTTTGCTTATTATCCATCTGCTTATCTCAGACCCAATTGGTCTGAGATATTTTGATGTCCAAAATAGAAGTTCCAAAAAAGTATTCAAAATATTTAGCAAATTTGTCTGGGGTGAGATTCGAACCCCAGACCCGTCGTATAACAGCCCAACGTCCCACCCAGTGCACTACATCTCTTTTTGTGTTTTATCCCTCTTAATTGCATTTATATAGCGTAAAAATAGGGATGGTAGTTTTAATATATACTAGTTTAAATCAATTTAGAATTTATTAATTTTATTTAAAAAGTTTATTTCAACTTTCTTTTATTCAGTTTTTATAAAAAAATAAAAAGATAAAAAAAAATAAAAAATATTTTTATTAACTTTTCTTTTTACTTTAAATTTGTTTCCAATTTATTTAAAATAGATTTACTTTTATTTTTAAATTTAAATTAGTTTAAATATTTTTATTTCAAATATACTTTCAAATTAATTTAAACATTCACTTTTAATTTCAATTAGTTTTAAGTTTATTTTCAAATTAATAGTTTTAAATAGTTAAAATTAAGATAGTTTTCTTTAAATTAAATAGATTTTATTATTAAATAGTTAAGTTTAAAATATAAAAATATTGACACCAAAAACAAGTTAAGTTGAAACGTTAAACCGAAAATCAAATTCGAGTCGAATCGAGGAAAAACGAACAACATTAAAAAGGGTAACAAAATCCATTTTTCAATTATGAACTAGTTTACTTTTATGCAAATCAAGTGACTCGACGTACGTCGATGTTACCACCAACAAAACATAACTATGTAACCGTACTCCAAGTTTTCAATTAAATTGTGTTGTTTTATTTTTAAAGCCTATTTTATTTAAACAACGAGAAAACTTTATTTTTATTTTTCATGTGTCGTAGAAAAACTCATCCACCAAAAATTTTACTTAAGAAAGAGCTTTCTTCTACAATATTTTCTTTACCTATCGAAGAGAAATAAATAAGGTAATTTTTCACTAAAAGATTTTCGAAAAATATTCTTTGGAAAATATTAACTTTTTTTTACTATAAGAAATCACCACCGGAAACACTTATTAGTGGGAATCATAACAATTGTGATAAGGTAAGTTGAAATATTAGTAAAGGTATTATTAATCAAATGCCGCAACTAATAGCAAAGTATTTTATTTTTTTTGGTAAGAACTACCATGTAAAGTTTTGGAACTTAGTTTGACGACCAACTCAATGTGGAGAACAAAAACTATTGATAAACTTGATGAGAACTAGTATAAATAATTATGAGAATTATTTTGTCGATTGTGAAAAGTGAGCATTGGTAACAAATGAAATGCACTATGGACTAACTTTTTGGTTATGGAAGTGAATAACGATAACCAACGAAATGCACGATGGACTATCAATATATAATTACAACCTCAAAGATTCAAATTATGATGAAAAGGAGGATGCAACCGTTGGCCCCGAGACGTACGTAGCCTGATCAACTACGTATGATTGTGGTCGAACGCGAGTATGCTCATAGTAGTCATCTTCAAAATGAAACATAAAGTACTAGTAAAATATATTCAAGTTGCCTTACTCGAAAAAGAAAGATTTATTATGTGCTATGAACGTCGAACATTTTTACACTGTCTTAAGTAAAAGCGTCGAGTACGCGATACGAGTAAGCCTAGTATAATTATTTTCTTCGCCAATATTACATACAAAAGCGTATATGACACGCAAACACTAAGAGCGCCACTTATTTTTGGACGACAATTAAACTCAAATAGATTAGAGTTGGAAAACTGAAAACAAATTTTAAATATTAATGTAAAGAAGCGAGACGCCATTTGAGTAAAACTCAAATTTAACGGATATCGGTACACTACCATATAATAATAGAAGATCAATCAAACAATTTGGTTGTGAAATCGATGAGACGCCTAAATAAGAAAACCCCAAATTTAACGGATATCGAGACCTTACTATACGTGGACCAATGTTAAGCGACAAGTAGGTCGAGATAAGCGTACTCTTGTACATAAGAAAATGGAAACCGAGAACACCCGGACAAAAATCTATGTTTCTTATGTGTGAGCAAAACACCGTGCTCATAAAACTAAAAAGGATATAAACTATTGTTTGTATAAAATACGAACCCTCACGGATCACAAATCGATTTAACTTTGCACGACTCATCTGTTTTTTTTACCTCCATGAAAAGGAGATAAACGAGGAGGAACTCGAACTAAATTAATTGATTTACGAAATCATCTAAAAAGGAAATGTCGCCTAGAAGGAACAAATGTCTTAACCATCATGTGTTAGGACGACCATTCGCTCTAGATTTTTGGAAAAACCGATTCAAGAAACCTTGATGCATACACTACTTATCACCACCAAGTAGACGATCAAGGTGAACGGAATTAACCAAACAATGTGAATGAATTTCAAATGTGCGATGTTATCCTTAGTATTAGTTGGGATAAATACTCAAGACTAATATTCGCACGACTATAAGAATCTATGCGAAAAATGACAACACACGACGCTTTAAGGTAGAAGTAATACGCGAGGCGACGCAAAAAAAAATATTAATGAGAAAACTCACTAAAAAAAAAACCTATATCGTCGAGGAAATTCGACATACATGAAACATTTACTACTATAAGCATTAAGGAACACTATAAGATCATGTACAAATCGAAAGAAATTTTAATTCATTCTAATCCTAATAAGATTACAGGAACATTAATCTTAGCAAGAAACTAAGGAAAACGATGGCGGGGAACGCCAAGAGAAGTAGATAAAATTTTGGGTTACCTGTTGTTTTGGTAACGACATCGACATGCGAGTTTTTGGGGACAAAAACTCAATTTAACGGATATCGAATGTAACAATCGAGAATTTTAAATCACTAGATTAACGTAAAACGAGATGTGTACGGGTTAGACTCGTGTGTCTATTGAAAGTCCCGATTGTTTCTGCGTAAGTTGTGTACAAATTTAAAATGTTATAGTTGATGTTCATGAAAATTTCTACTCAGAAGATTTTCAGTCTACTTATGATACGTGTTAGTGATCACTATTAAACGAACCGATTTTTTTTTATAAAATCAACGTTATAATTTAGGAGATTTGATACGTAAGTTTATCTATTTACTTTTTATGTATCTATAACGTAATTAGTAAACTATTATCCGTTGTTCACCACAAATCAAACTTAATCCTTCTTAATTACACAAATAGAATACTAAATATATGAACTTGCAAATAAAAGAAAAACCATTCTCCCCTTTTTGGTTTCCATACATAAGTCAGTCCCCCACCTTACCTTGCAAACCCACGTTCCAAAATTCTTCATCCAACATTTTCTTCTCTTTTCAAAAGTTGGTACTTCACCCAACTCATAAATACCTTGTACTTGTTTGTTTCAATTTTGCTTCTTTACCCAACATACACCCACTATATATGTTGAAACTTCAAAAACCTCCATGTACCACAACAATGTGATTAATGCTTAAGCTTTGGAAAAACGCAACCATGTCCTTTCCAGCCTTAAGACATGACCCCCTCTCCCTTTATCTCTTCCCCAAACCTTTCTCCTTGTTTCATGGTACTTGTTAGTTAGCATCTCTAGTCACAAACCAACTAAGACCTTAGAAACCCTAACTATGTCGAACTACTCTTTACTACTTAACTTCCCTTATAAATAACAACCTTTAATTATCACAAAACACACACAATAAACCTACCAAATACGAACTTTACTCTCCCACTATTGGGATTTTGCCGCTGCCAAAGAAAAAGAAACGAAGAGTAGTAGATTAAGTTAAAGTGTATATCTCACAAGCATTAGTTCCTTGTTTCACAATACCTCCCTTCGTTTCTAAGGACCAAGTGTAAGACCTTTTTATCCCTTGTTTTGTTCTTAAAAACTAGCTTTGGTTGATATAATGCTTGCATAAAGAAACTGGAAAACTTAAGGAAACGTCATGGGAGAAAGACGGATCCAGTTTACAAATGATATTTCATAAAGAATGTGGGTGGGTTTTCTTTTATTGTCGGGTTACTATCAAACATGCAAATACATCGTAGGATAACGAGACCACCTACTATGGCTAGGAAGTTAATCGGTACGTACACCCACAACAACTAAGGTATCTTAAGGAATATGACTTATGTGAACGTATATGCATGCGAAACGTAAGTACCAAAGACTCGTGCGATAGAGACGTGTTATAGTAAAAAGAATGACGACCATGTGTTAGACCTAAGAGAAACTACATACGGGGAAGTGTGAAAAAAATAAGGAAAACGAGAGTAATTTTATGTGTGCTCGATCAAGGATAAAAATGTATTCTTAAATATGTGTAAGCTAATAACAGGGAACAACCTAAATGAGAAGATTGAAAATGCATGGTTATGTCTTGTAGGTGTCTCGTGTAAGTGTTTAAATTATATGTCTGCATGTAGCGTGAGAAAGGAACAAAAGGAGTGTGATGTCAAGATTTTAAAAGATGTGTTTTACATAAGTGATATTGAAACAAAAATGAACAAGAAGATATGAAGCTTAAGTGTGTCGTGTGTATGTATAGTGAATGCATGATGCGTTTACCACAGAGAACACAGAATGAAATAACACTAAATCATATTGTACTAAAAGGCATGTCATTAGGTGAGCTAAGTAATAAACCCAAGTATACTAGTCCTTGCATAACATTAGAGCAAGAGGATGCTTTGAAAAGGGTATTAAACGAGTATGATTCTATGTTAACTAATAGACCCTTCCTTTAAAATGATATAGGGCTGTATGAGTAAAGCTTTTGTTAACAAACATTATGAAGTAGTATGTTGGGTAATGCGTGCGTGTTGTGTATGTTTTGAAACCAGGAGGAAAAACCAGATTCTAAGTAAAAATGTATGATGGAAACCCACATAGGGAGTGACAAATTAGGTAAAGGTAACATGTCAAATGGTATTAAGAATGGAGCATATAGAGAGGCGCACCACAGAGACCAAACAAAGAAAGTAACACCTTGCTGTGCAAACCCATGTGTATGTGAGTAACGTGCAGACGAGATTGAATCACTCTTTTGCTACTGTTGGGTGTTGTTTCGTTTAGGAAGTAGGAAAGAAAAAAAGTCCTTTTCTTTATTCAAGCAAAAAACAAGCTACCAATAAACAAGTATAACATGAGGTATTTTCTCTGAATTGTGTAAGTGCTATGGCAGAGACAAGGACAAACCTAGACTAAACAACGCAATGGGTGTGGCGTGTATTGTACATGAGCAAGCACAAGACAAATGTAAGGCTATTATACATACATCTTAAATGAAATGTGTACAGGCGTGTACTGCAACTAAGTAAGTGTCAACACAAAATATTGCATCACCCTTAATATATATATTACTAGTAGTTAGGCATGGGTAAAAATAGAACAAACATGGGTTAATAGCTTTCATTGTGTTCACTATGACCCAATAGCCTCCCTTTACGCTACTTTTTAACATGACAAACGAGCTCGCTTAATTTAACTAAAAATATGACAAAAATCTTGACGCGGCCTAGTTTATAACGGTGTTTTTCGTTCGACCTAGGGACCATAAATAAACTTGGGGTGCGTGTTCAAAGGAGCTAGAAACCACATAGTTAATTTAGTTTAACTTGATATAATACTTATCTGGGTAACCTATTTTGGTCTAATATTTGTAATATTTATTGATTAAACCGAAGAGCAATGTTTGTCAATTAGCTATGACCTTGTGACCTAGTTATTATAATGGTCACTTGTTTATCTTATAGACTTATAACGAATGAGTTATCGGTTCTCGACCTTGACCCCGTGGCCACATTTTATAAATTTGAAAAATGTGTAAAACGCTTTATTAATTAAATGCAAGTATATAATATCAACCAAGTGCTTTTTTACATTATTATTTATTGTATTTAGCCTAAGTACAGATATTTTACTTAGGTTATGAGTAGATTGTTTGCGCATCGTTTTGCGTTCCTTGATATTCCGTGCTATCCTTGTTGATCATATTTACCTACTTCGTCGAGGTGAGTTTCATAGCCCTACTTTTAATTGCTTTAACTATTTTGGGGTGAGAACATTGCTTTTTTTAACGGATGAACATAATTGCTTTAAACTCATACATTTGCCTACATGATGTCTAAGTAGCGATATCCCTAGATGCTTTAGCCCACTATCGTGAACCGTTAATTACTTTGTGTAAGCGCGAATGTTATGGATAGATCTATCAGGATTAACCTCCATATCTAATTTGGTTGTGTGACCAATGTTAGATACACTTACATTTGAGGATCTACAAATGCTTCGGGATAGGCATTTGCTGGGGCTCTTATTATATCTTGTTGGTTTAGGTTAACGCTTCGGTGTCACGAGCTTAGACGTAGGTGATTAAAACATATACTGTTGATTATAATCTTGTATTTGTTATAAGATTATATGTCGGTTGCCTTGTAAAATCTTATGGTTCATCACACTATTTAAACTTAAACCTATGAACTCACCAACCTTTGTGTTGACGCTTTAGCAATGTTTTTGTCAGGTATCAAGACGGAGGAGTGACTTGGTTATGCATAGGAGATTTTTAAATGAAAATGGTCGTGACTAGTGTATGGATATTTGGATCAATGTTAAAGTCTTTTGAAACAATGTTTTATTATGATCTTGTGTAATTCGCTTCCGAAACAAGTTTTATACTTTTAAATTAAATTAAAACAGCTTTTAAATAGTCGTTCTTTGTATCTATGTCTTGTGATAGTCATAACCGTCGCACCCCATTGTGTTGTATTACTCTGATAAATTGGGGGTGTGACACCGTTTATCTGAGGAGGATTCTTACAAAGGGGAGGAAGCTACTACAGAGCCTGTTAATTTGAGTGATAAAGGCTCACATGAAGCTGCTACAGAACCATTTGTTGAGAGTGCAAAAGGTTCATATGATGAAGAATCTTTGGGTGTTGCTGAAGCCCTTACTAGTTTGAAGAAATAGACAGGTTTTGATACGTCTCTAGTCTCTCATACAAACTTAAATTTGTCATTTACAACCATGTTGAAGGAAATTGCAAGAGGCGCTAAGACAGGTAATTTGAGCGTTGACAAGAAGAATTTGAACGCTGACATGAGTATCTTGGGCGCTGACAAAGCAGAATTGGGCGTTGACAGACCTGCAAATGAGGTTGATGTATTCTAGTCATCATCCATCATCAAAGAGGTTTCTTCACAGGTATTACCATATACCTTACCAACAGTTGATCCATTAGATAAGGGTAAGGGTATTATGGTAGAAGAAGTTGTTCCAAAGAATGCAACACAAATTGAGTTTGATAGAAGGTTGGCTGCACAAATTGTGGAACAAGAAAGAAAGAAGGTGGATGAATCACCTTTTGTTGTCACTTCAGAAGAGCAAGAAGGAAGTGATGAAGCCAGTTCAGACTCAAGTGTTATGATCATAGAACAACCAGAATGACTTGAGTATGGTGATGAATTGGCAAAAGAGAAGTTGAATGAGCTGAAATTGCAGGTTGATTTTGATATGCCAGAGGTTGTTCAGATGTACCATGCTTGAGAAGATAGGTGTATGGAGAATCCACATTTGACCATTTCAGATCAGATATGGGGTTTGGAGATTCTTCTCAGAGTACAAAAGGATTGCAAGGTCATTCTGAAACACAAAGCAAGCAATGTTCTCTCAAATTTGAAAAGGGATAGATGGGAGTTGTACTGCATGTTGCTTAGATGTCATGGAACATGGTGGACTTAAAAGAAGTTGATTGCATTGACATTTGAAGAGTTGGAGTGCAGAGCTTATCCCATTTGGGTTAGAGTACAGGGACTTCCTCTTGAGTTTCCCAAAGATATGGATCCATTACATCCAAGTGAAGCTGTTATAAGAAAGAGCCTCAAGCTCTCACCATTGGAAGCTTCAGATATGGTGCAAGTGTTACCACTTGATTCCAGAAACCCTATTATAAGCTATGAAGAAGATGAATGTGGGTTTTGGAAGATTGGCAGGTATGGAAAAGAGGTTCACACTTTTACCACCCTTATATCTTTGTTTGCAAGTTGTGATAGAGAAGACTTGGTAGACCTATGGAGGTTGTTAGAAGCTAAGTATGAGACTGAAGCTCCCACTTCAGTAAATGCAATAAAACTGTGGTCAACATTCCAAAGAATGTGTGGACCAAGAGATGAAGATCCTGCTATTTGGAAGGATCTTGAAGATAATCTCAGTGGTCTTCAATGGAGATTATATTCAGCTGCTGGTGTTTATTATTTGAGTTCTACAAAGTTTGCTGAGTATCTACTTGTAGATGGCCAGTATTTCATGTCCAAGGAAGTCTTGGAGAAGATGAAGAACACACAGCTGGAAATTGATTATTCAAGTGACGTGGCCAAAGATTTGATCAGATTTATTTATTACCAATATGAGAAGGTTTGTAAGATTCCTCCTAGTCCTTAATGTTTATTCAGAAACTTGATCACTGGAGTAGATATCAAGTTTAGGGGAGGATTGTTGGGAATAAATTACAGCCAGTCTACTTGAGCGTTGATAAGAGTAAAACAAGCGTTGACAGGAGTAAACCAAACGCTGATAGATCAAGCGTTGACAAGACAAAGTCAAGCGTTGATACATTGAAGACAAGCACTGATGGAAGGATATGATCTACACGTTTATTATATTCTAGATTACTTCTAGCAAAGATAGGAACAACAATGTATTTTCTATATTTATCTTTACCTAGAATAGTTGATACGTAGATTATTGTACAAGGCTTCTTATGTCTATAAAAGAAGACCTTTAGGTTATTGTTCTATATAAGTTTTTATACGTAAAACACTTTCATTGTAAGCAAGTTTGATATCATTAATCAAAGTGATAGTTTGTTTACATCTGGTGTGTTCTTGTTTAAGTGTTAATTCCGCATAACACTTAGATTGTCATATACATATACAAAGGTTTCTCTAAGTGTATTACTTGATCTAATCTCGTATACATAAAGCTTAATAGATCTAAGTTTGGGATCAACACAGGACACATGGAACCATCCCTGATCCCACCAAAGAAAGACAGGGTCCAAAAAGGAAACATGCCTGAACCGATTCAGAAAACAGAACAGCCCAGTGATTAGCACCAGACCAAAATGAGATGGACCTATTTAAAGTATCAGCCCATCATAACCATGATGAACTAATACTTGGGGGGACATGTTCGCGTATGTCTCCAGCACATGGCCGAAGGCATGCCACTATCACCGAAGGAGTTTCCACGTAGGAAAGAGACAGCAGAAAAGATCCCCCATATCTCGGGAGACCTTGTTTTACCCAACATGCAAGGCTTTATCCAATGGATCCAGCCATGAACCGCCGTCTGCTTTACACTGTTTTTGACCATAAGGTAATGTTCATGGTGCATGTCTCGATGACATGACTACTCAGCTAGGTATGCTTTAACTTTGGGTATAAATACCCCAATGCATTTAATACACACAACAACACATAGTACATCACATTGCATTCTACTTAATATTATTCCTCTGATATTCCACACCGGATACCACTCCTGTGATAGTTACTTACTCTCACGCCGGAGCTTGGTCTCGGGTTCACACCTGGGACGAATTAATGTGCGTTCTATTATTGTAGGATAGGCCTAACCTACAAGCATACCATACACGAGACCGAAGCTTAATATTCTCGGGCCAAGTGCGTGTAGAAATTTGTTTCAACGGTATGTCTTAATGTGGGTACCAAGAAAAGTGGTAAAACCATACGTTATAAAGAAAATTCATATGTCAATATGAATGGTAATTTACAATTGAACAAAACATCACGTGAAGTTTCTTTACTGTTTTCTATCCATTATTTTATAAAGAAGTTGTTATGGTCCAAGATTTGCATCAAGCAAAGTATTATTGTGTGGATGCAATAAAGAATTATGCTAGTCACGTGAGTTGATGGTATATAGAAAGCATGTTAAAGTATTGGATGTGCAGCTAGTTTTTTAGGTATAAGGACGTGAGAAAAAGAAGACGCAGACGATAAGAAAGGTAAGATGGTGTCAGTGGCTATCGAGCCGCTGATTTAACACCCCCAATTTACATTGCGCAGCGGAAAATACACAATTGGGTGTTATTAACAAACTTCATTTCACAACTCTTTAAATGACCCAAAAATAGTATATTTAAGAATAAATATGGAAATAATTTAAATCAATATCTAAAACCTTCAATCCCGAGTAAAATCAGTTAAAAATATATCAGAGTAGCGTACAGGTTCCCCTAGGATCTTAATCAAAACAACAAACCTTTTACCAAAATATTCGACCATTTACTGTATGTTTACGACAACAGGGAAAGAAATCTGTTTTAGACCAAATTACTACAAAAGCAATCCCACAATCCTTCTCCAGCAAGCTCCGCAAATCAAAAACTTCAACTACCTGAAATACATGCTTAAAATCATCAACACAAAGGTTGAGCAAGTCTATAGGTTTTACAAAACATAATTGAACACATCGTAAAATTCATTCACAATTGTTTAATAGAACTGTGGCCATACAATCTATCAATCAGGTATAATATATAATATAGCAAAAGCTATCGAATTGTATTAAGCTCATGACACTGACCCCTTAACTTAGTCACCCACGCCAAATGCCAGCATGACTAGAAAAATTACCAGTGCCCCTACTAGGGTATTAATTTCAAAAATACCAATTCTCATTCACGTAAAATTATCCTTCCCAGCGGGTTACTCAGCGTAATGCCCTGGTCTCAAATAGGGTTGTCAGCCCAATAGTACTATTATTAGAATAAGCGGCTATTCCCAACTCGCAACATCAAGTCAGAAGATAGTTAACGGCTCATGAATTTAGGGTCTTATGCAGTTAGGTACTTATACAATTCATTTCATCAAAGGCAACATCGGGTCCAACAATTACTTATGACATTTGTTCATTTTACTTCAAATAGCATGCATCCCCCTCGCGGGTTTTAAAATCATTAAAACAAGTAGAAAGCGAGGATATAGACTCACCTGAAGTAATAGCAGTAGTAAGACGATCTTTGACGATAGTTGATGCCCGGTAACACAAAAACCGCAATCTATCAAATAAGGCGCGTTCATAAATAATAACTCGAGTAAAATCCATACTTAGTAATATCAAATTCAAAATAATAAAATCAAAACCAATACAAAATAAAAATATTACAAGTGCCCCTTTTTTATTTAATTTTATATTTTTTTACTATTAGTTAACTCCGTCGATAAAAATCTACCGGTACACACCAAATGTACAAGCTCATTTACCCCACTTAAACACGTCAAATTTTTATGATACTAATCAGTAACTTCACTTACTATATATAGAAAGCTCTGTTAAAAACTCATCAAAAGATTTCACATTTAATGTTCCCTGCCCGACTCATCTTTGAACTACAAAAATCAGACAGTTTTACGTCAACAATACTTATAGTCTTTTAACACATTTTATTTTTCTCCGTTTATGAAACCGACACTCAACTTTGAAAATAACTCGACATCCTCACACTTAACCTTAAAAATCAGTCCATGTCACTTTTCAAAATCCATTTTATAGTCCCCGAGTTCGAGCCAAATATCGACAACAATTATATATTGTGTCGGTACTCGTCTCCCGGTACACGAAATAATCAAACTAACGTAACTTTTCGCTCGTTTGGAGCTACAAGTCCTACCTTATACCAAAACGAAGGTAAAAACCTCCTCTACAACAATATCTAACTAGTTCATCTCAAACTTAAACTCATATTCTCAGAAAATTAAATTTAATAATCTGCTATAAAATACATTTTTAAATATCACCCAAAATCAAATTTTCACCACATTTTAACCTTATTTTTACCACTATAAGCATTCCTACATCACTAGTTCATATCATAACACCTTAAATCATCCTGGATGATCCAATCATAAAAACCCAACTCAAAAATAATAACATGCAATCAATAAAACATATACATATGAACATAAACACCTACATATAACAAGAATTTAAGATCAAACATCAAGAATTTCATCCAAAAATGGGTTTTATAAAAATGTTCATGCATGTGGCTAAATTTCATACCAAAAGATGGAGAATCAAATAACTAAGATGGGTCTTTGATTGCTTTTAATTGAATCAAACTTGATTTAAAAATCTAGGGGTGTTTGTATGATGAAGGGTGGACGGGAAGTTTGAGAGAGAGGGGAGGAGAGATGAAATTTTTTGCATGTGGTGGATTGTGTGTGTATTTGGTTATTTAATTTTCCTTTTATATGGAAAAAGTTTAGGGTAGTTTTTGCCAATTGTGATTCTTTTGGACCAAAGTGCAAATACTTTGTTAAAAAGCGGGAAATGACTATTAGTCACTTTTGAAAATTTTTACGGGTCTCGGGTTTCATAAAAATGCTTCTCAAAACTTAAAACGCACACAAAATATGATATTATATAGTCCCGGCACGACTTAATACGACATTAAAATAAAAACGTCAAAATATTAAATATCGACATGTTTAAAATAAAATGTAAAATTTCTCGGGCATCCGTCGATATCGTCATCACTAATAATCCTCGCAACTCGTCAAAACGTAAAAATAAAATTTCAATCATCATCCAAATCAAATTACAAATCGTCATGAAAATCAACCTCGTCAAAAATTTCAAAAATATACGTAAAAATATAATTAAATAATGACCACGATTTTGGGTTGTTACAGCTGACAAGAATAAAACACACTATTATAAGGAAGACGCTGACACGTTGTAATTTAGACGCTGACAGCGTGTTGTCCGATATAAGGTTTTTAACCGCTGACAAGTATCGTCTGATATCGGACAGTAAATACAGGTGATATATTGGACGACAAAGGATCTCGTTCAGAACTGTCTGTTTAAAATTTTATGGCTCGTTTTTGAAGATTGTGTTTGTGCAATAAAGTTTTATTTGATTATGTGACAAGGCTAACCTTGCGGTTACGTGCCGACTTTGATTAGACGCAGAACGCCGATAGAGGCAACAGTTGCATAAAAGAAGAGGATGATATTGTACTTAGATGATTTTCATTGCAAATTGGAGGTTTCGATGAAGACGACTGATTATTGCTTCTTTGGTGTTGGAGTTTTTTTCGCAGGTTTGTATTTTATCATATCTTAAAGTCGTGAATCCATGCACTGACTTTAAAGGTAACTTGTTCGTGCTTACATTGTTGGTGACGAAGACTTGTCATATCTAGCAATCTTCTCTTGCTATCACTTGAAGGAGTTACATTATAGTGCTCAGTGTCTCACAAAAGGATGAGGATTTTGACAAAGAGATTGAGGTCTGCTTATATTCTTCCTTACTCAGTATAAGTTCGATGTTACATGGATAGTGCAAGATATAAGGTACAAGCTTGGGAGTTTCCGTTTCTTCAACAAATAGATTATATTCGTTTTTCTTCATTCGTAATGTACAATTAGAATCTACATGGTTCGTGATTCATTTACATGCACTACTTCTGGGGTAGTGTTTATTAGTTGTTTATCTTTAGAAGACCCCTATTGGATGAGACAAAAAGGGGAAGAAAATTCAAAGATCAAGGTATACAACTTATTTTTATGTGGTGATATGTTTTACAAGAAATCTTACTTTAAGTGAAATCTTGTTTCATTCGTGAAAGATCAAGATTTAAATCTTGGTTTTGTCATCATCAAATAGGGTAAGATTGTTAGGAATAAGATTTGATGAGACAAAAAAAACAATAATGAAAAAAGAGGACTTATATGCAAATATCTAGAATTACAAGAATATGGAGACCATCTACACAAGGAAGAGGACCAAATTGCAAAAAATGGAAGGACTTCATTGTAATTAGCTTTCTTGTAAGAAAAGTCTTGTATTCTAGTATATATATAATACAATGACCGTAGGTTTTATCATTCAGTTATTCACAATGTAAACCTAAAGTGTCTTCGTGTTTAGGCATGGGATTAAATGTATCCACGCCTAGAGGTTGCTTGTAATCGGTTGTTAGTAATACAAGTAATCGTTGGAGAGAATTCGTTTGTTTTTTAAACACCTTGTTTATGTGTCGTGTTCTATTCCGCTATGTTTATCATATGAACATGATGCATTCCTAGTAGCTCAAAGATCCATGAATCTATTAGATTCCACAATATTCATCTTGTTCTCATAACATCTTGTTCCTATTAATGTTCTATTCCACTATGTTTTATACATATGAACATTGATAATCCTAGATAGAATGGTTCTTAACCATTAAGTCTAACGATCAATGGAATCCATAATTGGTATCATAGATTGTTGAGAAATTTTGATCTAGAAGAACAGTAAACCCTAAAAACACCAAAACCCTAAAACTAGAAAAGATGTCTGCTACAGAATCTTCTTCCTCATCAAACAACAACCTAAAAATCCCCATGCTAGACCCTGACAACTTTGAGCTATGGATGTTTAATTAACAATACCTTCAAATTCATGGTCACACTCTCTGGGAAATTATAAAATATGGAAACACATTCGATAAAGCTGCTAGGATTGCTGCTGCTATTACAGCAAGATCAGTTGCTGGTTCAACTTCTGAAGATAGAAAAGAAAGACCTACGGATGGGAGATCTGTCTCAACTAAGGATATTTCAAAGAGAAGGAATGACATGAAAACTTTAAGCATTATCAAACTCTCTTTGGGTCCAAACAATCAACACAAGTATAGAGGTTTTGAGTCTGCCAATGAACTTTGGGAAGCTCTTAAAGTCAACTATGGTGGTAATGATGATACAAAAGAAGAAGCAACTTTTACATGAGTATGTTGTGTTTAAGGCTCTTCCCAATAGGAAGCTAAGTGAGATAAGAAGCAGGCTTCTAGACAACACTAACAAATTGTCCTTTATGGGAATAGAGTATAATGATGCTGATATCATTACTACTTTCCTTAAAAGTCTTGGTGATGCATGGAAAATTGAAGCTAGGTCTATCATTGCTACCAATTCCCACAAGAGTTCTACTTTTGATGACGTCTACAATAAGCTAAAGATTGTAGAGAATGAAATCCTATTGGATCATGGAAGTAAATCTACCTCTAGAAACATGGCTTTCATCTCACATAGTGAAGCTCAAGTTAATAAGAGAGAATCATATGTGCATCCTGTTACTGGATCACCTTGTGTCAGTGGTGGATCAACCTTTGTTAGCGCTTCACATTCAGACGTTGATACATACAAGGTTGACTTACCAAGGATTAAACCTGCTGGTATTGATCTAGACATAGTGTGTGCATACATTGCTGCATTGCCTAATGGTTCATTGATTACATATGAGGACCTTGAGCAAATCAGTGAGGAGAATTTAGAAGAGATGGATATTAAATGGAACATGGCACTTGCAACCATAAGGGCCAATAGATGGCATAGGAGATTTAGAAAGAAGATGTCCTTCAATGCTAAAGACACTGTTGGGTTTGATAAATCCAAGGTTGAGTGTTACAACTGCAATAGGATGGGTCACTTTATGAGGGAATGCATATCTCCAAGAAGATGTGATGTTGGAAAGCCTTCAAGCCAAGTCATCAAGGTTGAAGACACAAAGGCTATGGTTGCCATGCAAGACGTTGATGGTGTTGGATGGGACTGGAGCTTTTTTGCAAAGGATGTAGAAGAGAATAAAGCCTTGATTGCAGAGAAGGAAGAAGAAGAGCATGTTCACTTTTCTCTTATGGCACATTCCTCGTCTTCATCAGATAATGAGGTATATGATGATGCTTACTATAGTAAAGGCTGTCGTTTAAACACTGAAAAACTTAATAATAAGTGTGAAAACACTTATCCTTTTACCACTTATTTCCAATAATAACAAGACCAAAACGTGTGATTTATGTCGTAAAAGTCGGAATTATGCGTGGTTTGTGTTTTTATTGTGTTTTAGGACCAAAATATGAAAAAGGAAGAAAACACGGGCTTTCACGGGCTTTTATCGAAGAAAACGGGAAAAGACGAAGTCAAAAGACCAAGAGTGCTTAAAGAACGGATGTCCAAGAACTATTCTGGAGATTTATCGAAAAACAAGTCTAAAGACGGAAGTTTAATGAAGTCAAAGAACTTAAGTCTAATAGAAGAAGAAAATTAAAAGACAAGTTCAAATCCCGAGACTACAAAGACGAAGAATTAAAATCGAGTCGAGAAGAAAAAGAAAGAAGAAAGCACCACACATGCCTCCCACTTCCCTATAAATACCCTCCTAATCACATTAGGAGGGGTTTAGCTAGTTTTTATTTTCTTAAGTTTCTTTCTAGTTTTTAGAGAGAGAAAGTCTTAAACTTTCTCTCACTAGTTCATCTTTTTCTTTTAATCTTTCAAGATTAAACACTTTTTGTATTGCTTATTTCATTAATCAAAGTTCTAGTTTAAGCTTTAGATCCTTATTCTCATTCGTCATTTCTTGATTTATTTTACTTTTGATCCGAATATCATACTTCATTCGTATGATTTTATGATTTCGTGGTTAAAGGTTTGATCTTTTGGTTTACACACAAGCTTTTACACGTTTAGGTCATAAGCTCATAATGCTTATTGGCTTATTCGAATCTTAGCTTATTGATTCTCGGATTTTGCTAAAAGATTTAATAAGTTTAAAGTTCATTTCATAAAGTTCTTAATTTTATGTTTTAGAAGTGTTAAATTTAAGATTTTTGAATTGCTTAAGATCCGTTTGGATCTGCTTATTGCGTTTGCTTATTGAGATTTACTCTTGCCACAAATTTCGGAATTAGTTACATCCCATCGCAATCTTAGGGTTTTGCCACACATTCCGACGGTTTTATCCACTTTCCGATAGCTTTGGTTTTCGATCGCAATAACCCATTAGGGTTTTACTTTGCGATCAGTTGGTTAACCCCCTTATTCCGATCTGGGTTGCGATCGCACATTGCGATCGCGTATTCCGACGGGTCTTAAGGTCTTGGTTAAGACGAAGTGCTGCCTGTTTTTCGATAGAGTCATTGCGATAGAGGCATTCCGATAGGTGTGCCTATTGCGACAGAAGTGCTCCTTAAGTATTCCGATCTGAACTTAATTTTTCCGATGGTTAATTTTAGTGATTATTCCGATGGTTGCTATTTTGGTGTATTCCGATGGACATGAGTTGTTTTATTACGATTGATTAAGTTTTTAAGTTTTAAGAATTTCCATAAGTATAATTTAAGTTTAATTTTGTCAAGGCTTTAAATTACTCAACGACACTTTAATTACTTGCTAGTAGTCTAGAACAAACAAACCAAATCATTCTCTTGATTCACCAAAAGACAATTGAGTCGCACTTAAGACCGGTTTTCAATTCGAAAAGATTCAGAACTATAACGAACTTGAACTTTCATATAGGGTGTAAAAAGCCTTATATTAAATGGCGCCGCTGCCGGCTCTTTTCGTTAAGATAAACGGTTTCTAGTGAGAGACGCATTGAATTTTGGGATCCGTTCTTTGAACGTTATTTTCATTGCTATAAGAATTTCCAAAAATCCATAAAAATTATAAAACTCTTCAAAAATACAAAAACATTAAAAAACCTATAAAAACTAAAAAGATTATATAGATATTCCTTGTGTATATTTTTCTTCTGCAGGTGCATGCGTACTAGATCTTCCAACTATTCTGAGCCCGAGACTCTTGAAGATTTAGATATGGCTGGTGTTAACAATAACAATAATCACCCACCTCAAAATAATTTGAATAACAACAACAACAACAACAACAACAACAACAATGTCCTTCTACCTGATTTACGAACCATGGAGGAATTGTGCCAACCCACCATGAACGGACGCGGAGGCCCGATTGCGCCAATGCACGTCACGGCTCAGGAGTTTTCGTTGAAGCATCATATGATACAACAAGTGCAAACGAACCCGTTTCGTGGAATTCCGGATGATGATGCCAACAAACACCTCGACAAATTCATTACCATTACCCAAAGCATGAAGTGCCCCGGTGTTTCTATGGATGACCTTCGACTTCAACTTTTTCCACACTCGCTTTCTCACCATGCCGAAAAATGGTTTGACCGTCTTCCTAAGAATTCTATTCATACGTGGAACGACATGACTCAACGCTTTTTATCGCGCTACTTTCCCCCATCCATGGTCACTAGCCTTCGTAACCAAATCAGTGGATTTATGCAAGAGAATGATGAATCGCTTTTCGATGCTTGGGAACGTTACAATGATTTGATCGACCGCTGTCCTAATCACAATATGCTCCCCGTCACTCTCATTGACACCTTCTACAATGGTCTCACCTTTCGTGATCGTGACACGATCAATGCCGCCGCCGGTGGTACTTTTATGAAAAGGAGACCGGAGGAGTGTCGAGAGTTGATCGAAAACATGACTACTCACCACAAGAATTGGGATTCATCCGCATCCTCAAGATCTAACTCGAGAGTAAATGTTTCTTCTACTACCTCCAATCCTGAAATGTCTGAAATTTCTCGACAACTCGCTGAAATGAACAAGAATTTCATGGCCATGGCCACAAACCACTTTCAACAAGCTAAAGCTGTTGCTATTTCTTGTGACACATGTGGTGGCCCTCACTCTTATAATGATTGTCCTTCTACCCAAGGCAATTATTCTGAAAACGTTAACGCAGCTTACGGCACTTATTCCACGGGAGGCTATCAAGCTCGACCTCAAGGAGACCGTGGCTTGCTAAGTTATCGATCCAACAATTATCTTGCTCCTCCCGGTTTTCCTCCTGCAAACCAAAACCAACAACAAAGCTACAACCGCAACAACCAATCCCAACCTCGTGCTCCAAATCAGTATCAATCCCAAAGAAACCCATACCCAACTCAAGGAAATTCTCACGCTTACCAAGCTCCACCTCTCAATCAACCAATGGCAGTAAGTCCAGACGTCGAGACATTCATGAAGACCAATCGTGAGTTGGTAACGAATCTTCAGAGTCAATTTGTCAACTTGAAGAATGACATGGTGAAACAAGGGAGCGATATACGAGCCGAGCTAAGGAATGACATGACCAAACACAGCAATGATATTAATGCCAACATGCAAAACTCTTTTAACAATCAAGCTCTTCACCTTCGTGATATGATTGGTTCGCTCATCCAAAGTAATCAACCCTCTTCTTCGGGTACTCTTCCGAGTAATACCGTTGCGAATCCAAGAGGGGAGATGAAAGCAATCACCACTCGCAGTGGAAAAGGTTATATGGAACCCGAGCTTCCTACACCTCCACCCGTGATTGTGAACAAGGAACACGAGCAACTTTCTTCACCTCCTTCACCTTCTATCCCCATTTCCCCACCACCCGTGGTTGTGAGTGATCCTATTCCCTTAAAGCCTTCTTCTTCATCCAATATACCTTATCCTTCAAGGTTGAGGAAAGAGAAGCAAAAGAGCAAGGATGATATTCAGGTTTCGAACTTCCTTAAAATGTTCAAACAATTGAATTTTAACATCTCCTTTGCCGAGGCTCTCGCTCACATGCCCAAATACGCTAAAATGTTTAAGGACCTTCTGAGCGACAAGGAAAAGCTCCTCGACATTGCCAACACCCAACTTAATGAGAACTGCTCTGCAGTGCTCTTAAGGAAATTGCCAATCAAGCTTGGTGATCCGGGTCGTTTTCTTATCCCTTGCAATTTCCCGGGAGTAGAGAATTGCATGGCCCTAGCCGATCTAGGTGCCAGTATTAATCTCATGCCTCTAAGTGTTTGGAAGCAATTATCTCTCCCAGAGCTAGCCCCCACTAAGATGACTTTGGAATTGGCCAACCGTACGGTTGCTTATCCAGTGGGGATAGCCGAAGACGTTATTGTAGGAGTCGACAAATTCACCTTCCCCGCTGATTTTGTTGTCGTCGACTACGAGATGGACCCCCGTGTGCCACTTATTGTTGGTCGTCCATTCCTTAGGACCGGTCGCACTCTTATTGATGTTGAAGCCGGAGAGCTTATCATGAGAGTGGGAGACGACAAAGTAGTCTTCAACATGGGAAAGTTGTCTAAACAGCCTTATTCATATGAGAGCGTTAATTGTATTGACGTTCTTGATGAGGCTTGTGAAGAACACTTTAATGATTCTTGCAAAAGTATTCCTACCTCTCTTCCCACTGTTGAGACCGTGTCCTCCATTGATTCATCGTTGTCTCTATTTGGAGATAGTGATTTATTCTGGAACAATCTTGAAGATACCATGGGAGATGTGAATTTAGCTACTAATGATTATCCCACCGAGGGGGATGAAGATATGAGTTTCTTTGACAATCTTCTCACCGAAGCCAATCCTTCGCCTCCATCTCCCATGGTCATTGCTATCGATACTCCGACTTTGAAAACGCCTCCCGTCGAAAATCCTCCGGATTTGGAACTTAAGGAGTTGCCGCCACATCTCGAGTACGTGTTCCTTGACGACAACAAGAAGTCGCCCGTCATTATTGCAACGGATTTGAAAGATGAAGAGAAGACTCGCCTCGTTGCTGTGTTGAAAGCTCACAAGAAGGCTATTGCGTGGAAAATCTCGGATATTCGTGGAATTGATCCTCACTTCTGCACACACAAAATTCTCATGGAGGACGACTTCAAGCCCACTATTCAAAGCCAACGAAGGGTGAATCCAAAAATACATGAAGTCATCAAAAAAGAAGTTATCAAACTTCTTGATGCGGGTATGATTTACCCTATTTCGGATTCACCGTGGGTAAGTCCAGTCCATTGTGTGCCTAAGAAAGGTGGTATCACCGTTGTGCCCAATGTGCACAACGAGTTGATTCCTACCCGTCTCGTTACTGGGTGGAGAGTTTGTATAGACTACCGCAAACTCAATGATGCCACGAGAAAGGATCATTTCCCTCTACCTTTCATGGACCAAATGCTTGAACGTCTAGCTGGTAATGAATATTACTGCTTTCTGGATGGTTTCTCGGGTTATTTTCAAATACCCATCGATCCCCAAGATCAAGAAAAAACAACATTCACTTGTCCCTACGGCACATTTGCTTATAAACGAATGCCTTTTGGCTTATGCAATGCCCCCGGGACTTTCCAAAGGTGCATGTTGGCTATCTTTCATGATATGGTTGAGCAAACCATGGAAGTCTTCATGGATGATTTCTCGGTCTTCGGGGATTCCTTCTCTGCTTGCCTTGCCAATTTGGAACGTATGCTTAAGCGGTGCGAAGACACTCGCCTTGTTCTGAATTGGGAAAAATGCCATTTTATGGTAAAAGAAGGCATTGTGCTAGGACACAAAAACTCTAAAGCCGGTCTTGAAGTTGACCGTGCTAAAGTTGATGTCATAGCCAAATTACCCCCACCTTCAACCGTGAAGGGTGTGAGAAGTTTTTTGGGTCATGCGGGCTTCTATCGTAGATTCATTCAAGATTTCTCTAAAATCGCTCGCCCGATGACCCACCTCTTGGAAAAAGATACTCCTTTTATCTTTTCTAAAGAGTGTCTCCAAGCCTTCAATCTTCTTAAGGACAAGCTAACTAAGGCACCGGTCTTGGTTACCCCTAATTGGGAGCTGCCTTTTGAATTGATGTGCGATGCTAGCGACTTTGCTATTGGTGCGGTTTTGGGCCAAAGAGTGAATAAACACTTCCAACCAATCCACTACGCTAGCAAAACAATGACAGGGGCTCAATCGCATTATACGACAACCGAAAAAGAGCTTTTAGCTGTTGTCTATGCTTTTGAGAAATTTCGCCCCTATCTTGTTTTATCCACCACCATCGTATACACGGACCATTCCGCGTTGAAGTACTTGATGACTAAGAACGATTCTAAGCCAAGACTTCTTCGCTGGGTTTTGCTCCTTCAAGAATTCAACATTGAAATTCGTGACAAGAAGGGAGCCGAAAACCTGGCCGCGGATCATTTGAGTCGACTTGAGGATCCATATCAGGAGGATCATCCGAACAAAGAGATCAACGACTCTTTCCCCCTGGAGACTCTAATGTCTATAAATCTCAATCTTGATGGCACCCCGTGGTTTGCAGACATTGCAAACTACTTAGCGGGTGGTATTCTCATCCAAGGGTTAACATCCCAACAAAAGAAGAAGTTCTTGAACGATGTTAAGACTTACTTTTGGGATGACCCTTATCTATTCAAACAGTGTGCTGATCTGATTATTCGTCGATGTGTTGACGGACCGGCAGCTTTTGACATCCTCCAAGCTTGCCACAAAGGACCCACCGGTGGTCACTTTGGTCCCAACTACACCGCTAAGAAAGTGTTTGATTCTGGATTCTACTGGCCCACCATTTATCGTGACGCTCATGAAATGGTTAAGCATTGTGATGCTTGCCAACGTCAAGGCAAGATCACACATAAGGATGAGATGCCTCAAAATTTCATACAGGAATGTGAAATCTTTGATGTATGGGGCATCGACTTTATGGGGCCATTTCCATCATCCAAAGGGAACAAGTACATCCTCGTCGCCGTCGACTACGTCTCTAAATGGGTTGAAGCTAAGGCTCTTCCTACGAATGATGCGAGGGTGGTGGTGAACTTTTTGAAGCAGCTTTTCGCTCGATTTGGCGTTCCTCGTGCTATCATCAGTGACCGCGGGACTCATTTTTGCAACGATCAATTTGCACGAGTCATGGCAAAGTATGGTGTCAATCACCGTATTTCCACCGCCTATCATCCCCAAACCAATGGGCAAGCCGAAATTTCCAATCGTGGCTTGAAGAGAATATTGGAGCGTACTGTGGGAGAGCATCGTGCCGCGTGGGCCGATAAGTTAGATGATGCTCTGTGGGCTTTCCGTACTGCTTACAAGACCCCGATCGGTTGTACACCCTATCGTCTTGTGTACGGGAAAGCCTGCCACCTACCCATCAAGCTGGAACATAAGGCGCACTGGGCCTTGAAGTGGGCGAACTTCGACATCATTAAAGCCGGTGATCATCGCAAGGTTCAACTCAACAAGCTACAAGAACTGAGGAATGAAGCTTATGAGAACTCGCTGATCTACAAGGAGAAGACGAAGATGATCCACGATGCTAAAATCAAGAACCGAGAGTTCCACGTTGGAGATCACGTTCTACTCTTTAACTCTCGGTTGAAGATCTTCTCTGGCAAGTTGAAGAGCCGCTGGTCTGGTCCATTCACCGTCGCCAAAGTCTTTCCGTATGGGACCATTGAGCTTTCTCAGCCAAATGGGCCCAATTTCAAGGTGAATGGCCAGCGTTTGAAGCTTTACTTTGGTGAGGACATCTCACAGGAGATGATTCCATCCCTCACCACGTTCCCTATGAACTAAAATTAGGTCGAGTCAGGCTCATGACTCGGTGAACAAAAACAAGCGCTTCTCGGGAGGCAACCCGTGTTCTATCCTTTACTGCTTTCACAATAAGTGTAGGGGGAGCCCCGCATATGTCTGTTGTCTTGTTTCTTGTGCTGTGCAGGGATTAAAGCTTTAGAGAGCATCTTGATGACTTTTGACGAACCGTGATACCGTGTTTCCTATCTTCCCGGTTCTATCCTAAACTCTTGTGATTCAATATTTCATATGCTATATGTTCACATTGAATTCACTTTAGTTGTCCTTTCCTTAGCAAGATTGAAACAAAGTGCACAATGTCTTAAGTGTAGGGGAGTTTACTCCCACATGCTTAAACATTGAGGACAATGTTTATCTCAAGTGTAGGGGGGACTTCTATCGAAGTAAGTGGTCTTTTCCATGAATTTGCCCTCATTTTAACCGGAAAATTTGATTTTTCGACATTTTTCAAAATTTTTAATCTATTTTGGCCTAGTTGTATAGTTGCATTTTCCTTTATTATGTTTATTTTCTTCCTTTGCTAGAATAAGTTTTTAATAAAGTGGTTTTAGATTTTTCTTAGTCGTGAACATTTTGACTCAACCCGAGTTTACTTGCCTAAGTTTACTCTAGCTAGTATCCTTAACATGTTTAAGTCAAGTTTTGCTAGGCTTTTATATAGGGAGCTATAAAACGCGAAAGTCTTAACTCTCACGGGTTAAGAACAAGAACTTTTCGCAAGTTCCTATAATTGATCCTAGAGAGTCGTTTATCAAGGGAACTTTAAAATGCGATTTCTAAACTTGAAAAAGTCTAAGAATTTGCAAGATCCTATAGGCGACTCGAAAACCCAAAACTTTGATTTAATAGGCTAAGCATCCACGAGTCTCATTACTTGAGATTTTAAACTGTGGAGAACGAGAGATGATAGAGTCAATTATAAGTTCGGTACTCTTTCGTGAATTTATGTGAGTTAATTATGAGCCTATTCTCCCTCCGCTTGTTAATAAATTTATCTGCTAATAAATAAGGTTGTACGATTTGAAAAGTTACTTAGCCTCTAGCCCCAGATCGTTTAAAAGTTGCTCGGTAATGACGAGAGTTCATAGCCAAGGCATAACTTATGAAGCGGGGCGCGAAGATTGGCAAGTCCGAAAAGGCCCTAACAAGGCATGAGGGCTACATTTTGTTGCTAAAGATCCAAAAGTGATGTGAAGAATCATTTATCAAAAATCAATATGAAGGATCGAGACACACGACGAAAAGCAAAAACTCCCCAAAAGTCATGGAGAAGTCTATCCGAAAAGACCCTAACAAGGTATGAGGATAAATAGATCCAAGTCCTAAAAGGAGGCGGATCGTTGTATATCAAAGTCCAAAATAAAGATTGGAGAAAAATGAAGAAGTCGTGGTCCAAAGATGAAGAATCTCTCAAAAACTTCAAGTGAAGAAATTCCTATTATGAAGAGAAGACCATAATTTCAAGAACGTCTCTCGAAGATTCGAAGTATGAAGTCGCTGCCAAATATCGGCCCGAGAAAGGTCTCAAATCGCGAACCAAGTTATGCCAAGATATGAACTTTCTGATATCCCGAGAAGCAGTTTTAAAAGATTTGGTCCTTTAGCTAACTATTGATTAAATCGTTCACCTTATTTTCGGAATAAATAACTATCGAAATAAGTCAAACAATGAATCCTTGTGATCATTCAAGACAAGAATAAAATATAAGAGATACACCTAGGGATAAGGGAGTCTAAGTGAATAATTGGCCCACATGAGTTCGTGATAGTTTGCTAACTTATAATAACAATGATCTCGTTTTTAAGCTTGGTATGGGGAACGTGAAACTTGAGGATGATAAACGTTCATGGCCGCCAAAACCCAATGTAAGTTTTTAACTTCTTTACTTATTTCTATCTTTTATATTTAATATTTAATAAAGGCCAAGGTGGGTTATTTATGATGGGAAATGTAAACCGTGCTTTAAAATTAATGCATTGCATGAGGGCATTGCAATGGTCAAGTGTAGGGGATTTAATAAGTGTGAAAACACTTATCCTTTTACCACTTATTTCCAATAATAACAAGACCAAAACGTGTGATTTATGTCGTAAAAGTCGGAATTATGCGTGGTTTGTGTTTTTATTGTGTTTTAGGACCAAAATATGAAAAAGGAAGAAAACACGGGCTTTCACGGGCTTTTATCGAAGAAAACGGGAAAAGACGAAGTCAAAAGACCAAGAGTGCTTAAAGAACGGATGTCCAAGAACTATTCTGGAGATTTATCGAAAAACAAGTCTAAAGACGGAAGTTTAATGAAGTCAAAGAACTTAAGTCTAATAGAAGAAGAAAATTAAAAGACAAGTTCAAATCCCGAGACTACAAAGACGAAGAATTAAAATCGAGTCGAGAAGAAAAAGAAAGAAGAAAGCACCACACATGCCTCCCACTTCCCTATAAATACCCTCCTAATCACATTAGGAGGGGTTTAGCTAGTTTTTATTTTCTTAAGTTTCTTTCTAGTTTTTAGAGAGAGAAAGTCTTAAACTTTCTCTCACTAGTTCATCTTCTTCTTTTAATCTTTCAAGATTAAACACTTTTTGTATTGCTTATTTCATTAATCAAAGTTCTAGTTTAAGCTTTAGATCCTTATTCTCATTCGTCATTTCTTGATTTATTTTACTTTTGATCCGAATATCATACTTCATTCGTATGATTTTATGATTTCGTGGTTAAAGGTTTGATCTTTTGGTTTACACACAAGCTTTTACACGTTTAGGTCATAAGCTCATAATGCTTATTGGCTTATTCGAATCTTAGCTTATTGATTCTCGGATTTTGCTAAAAGATTTAATAAGTTTAAAGTTCATTTCATAAAGTTCTTAATTTTATGTTTTAGAAGTGTTAAATTTAAGATTTTTGAATTGCTTAAGATCCGTTTGGATCTGCTTATTGCGTTTGCTTATTGAGATTTACTCTTGCCACAAATTTCGGAATTAGTTACATCCCATCGCAATCTTAGGGTTTTGCCACACATTCCGACGGTTTTATCCACTTTCCGATAGCTTTGGTTTTCGATCGCAATAACCCATTAGGGTTTTACTTTGCGATCAGTTGGTTAACCCCCTTATTCCGATCTGGGTTGCGATCGCACATTGCGATCGCGTATTCCGACGGGTCTTAAGGTCTTGGTTAAGACGAAGTGCTGCCTGTTTTTCGATAGAGTCATTGCGATAGAGGCATTCCGATAGGTGTGCCTATTGCGACAGAAGTGCTCCTTAAGTATTCCGATCTGAACTTAATTTTTCCGATGGTTAATTTTAGTGATTATTCCGATGGTTGCTATTTTGGTGTATTCCGATGGACATGAGTTGTTTTATTACGATTGATTAAGTTTTTAAGTTTTAAGAATTTCCATAAGTATAATTTAAGTTTAATTTTGTCAAGGCTTTAAATTACTCAACGACACTTTAATTACTTGCTAGTAGTCTAGAACAAACAAACCAAATCATTCTCTTGATTCACCAAAAGACAATTGAGTCGCACTTAAGACCGGTTTTCAATTCGAAAAGATTCGGAACTATAACGAACTTGAACTTTCATATAGGGTGTAAAAAGCCTTATATTACTTAACAAAGAAATTTTAAAGTTAAAATCAGATGTTTTTGATGAAAAATGCAAGCTAACTAATTATCAAATGGCACTTATTCAAACTGAAAGACTGTAGAGGAATATATGAAAATGGAATTTGACCTAAAAGATCAAATTAACATTTTGCCTCATGACCTCAAAGTTAGTGTTGAACTTAGGGACATACTGAGGAGATCCAAAGGAGAGATACAACTTATGTTAGATGAGGCCATTAATTATAAAGAGAATGTAGGGCTTAAGATTCAAAAGTTTGATAAAGCCACTCAAACCCTAGAAAAATGTGTGAATGAACAAAGAGATTCTAGGGATATGTCTGGGATTGGGCTAAAAGAGTATCTTGCTGTTCCACCACCTGCTGGAAACTTTCATGGTGTCCTAAGAAAGGATTTGTCTTGGACTGGTATACCAGAACTCCAAGAAAAGGAATTCATTCCTCCAACAAGAGTTCTTACTCCAGTAGAGGAGTATAAGCAGAAAGTGACTGACTTGGAACAATGGAAGAAACCTAATCCTACATTGTTTGTTAAAGTTGGAATGCTTAGTGAGAGTCCACTTGAGTCTACACCCAAAACTGTGACCAACCCTTCTACTGGAAAACCTGTTGATCTTGGTTCATATGTAAATAGAAAACCTAGTGTTTAGTATGTTGAGATGTATAGAAAACATATGTCACCACAAAGCCAATCTAGTGTTAATGGGACAGGGTTCTTTCAATCTAGACCTAAGGGTGTGTCTAGAAAAGCTTTTTATTTATGCGGGAGTTTTTCTCATTTGGCCTATAAATGTGTCAATGGTTCAACAGTCAACGCTGACAATAGGTCAACCATGGTCAAACCTAGACCTTATGTCCAAACAATTCGACAAGTTACTAGACCAGCTCCATTCTTTACGAAAGGGACAAATACTCATGGACAAAGGCCCTTTCAAAAGACCAATACATGGTCTAACAAACAATGGGTTCCTATAGCAAACCCTAATTTAGGCGCTGATAAGTAAAAATTCAGCGCTGACAGGAACAAATTTAATGTTGAAAGGAATGTGCCAACGCTGTTAGACCAAGTAATAATAGGTACTCCCTAAGGGAAAGGGGGTCTAAAGCTTCATCTATTTTGACTTGGAGACCTAAACAAGATCAAAACCCTAATTCTGATGGGATTTCCATGACCTGTAACAGATTTCATTATATTTCAAAGGTCATAACTAAACCAATTGGGGTCAACTGGATGTTCAGTCCTCTAAGGGATGAACAAGGAGGTTTTATAAGGGCTATATCTGTTCTTGTTGAACAACCAAATGAATCCAAGTCTGTTCAGGCTTGGGTTCCCAAAAAAAACTAATTTGTTTTCTTTATGTGCAGGCATTTAAAAGCAGATAAATGATTATGGATATTATGACTGTGGATGCTCTAGGCACATGACGAGGAAGGAAGATTACTTAACTGACTTTACCCCTATTAAAGATGGTGACAAAGTGTACTTTGGAGGAGGATATGGTACAATTCCTGGCAAAGGCACTCTTATCATCAATAATTTACGTTTTGAAAACGTCTTTCTGGTAAAAGAACTAGATTATAATTTGTTTAGTGTGTCACAAGTTTGTGACAACAAGAATAAGGTTCTTTTCACTGATACTGAATGCTTGGTGTTAAGCAAAGACTTTAAGATGCCTGATGAGAAGTTTATTGACTATAGAACACCTAGGCATAAGGAAATTTATAATGTTAATCTTAATGGAACTAGGATGAACAACAATCTGTCATGTCTATATGCTAAAGCTTTAGTAGATGAAAGTAATATATGGCATAGAAGGTTAGGGCATATAAACTTTAAGAACATCAATAGACTCGTGAGACAAGATTTTAGTTGATGGTTTTCCTGCAAAGGCTTTCCACAATGATCATTCCTGTGTTGCATGTTATAAAGGAAAACAGAACAAAGTCTCATTTAAGTCTAAACTTGTGCATTCTAGTTCTAAACCACTTCACTTACTGCATATGGACTTATTTGGCTCAACTAATATAGAAAGTTTTAATGGTAAATCCTATTGTTTTGTTATAACTGACGATTTTTCTAGATTTACTTGGACTTTCTTTTTTGGCTTTAAAAAGTGAAACAACCACAATTTTGATTAACTTTATTACCTAAATTGAAAAGAAGACAGGAAATGAGGTAAAGATACTTAGAAGTGACAATAATGGTCAGTTTAGAAACCAATTGTTAGATGCCTTCTGTGTTAATAAAGGGATTACTAGGGAGTTTAGCATAGCTAGAACCTCACAGCAGAATGGGGTGGATGAAAGGAAGAATAGAACTCTCATAGAAGCAGCTAGGACAATGTTGGTTTATGCTCTTTTTCCCATTGCTTTTTGGGCTGAGGCTGTGAATACAGCTTGCTATGTTCAGAATAGAGCATTGGTCAACAAAATTCATAATAAGACACCTTATGAGCTATTTTGGAATAGGAAACCTAATATAGGGTTTATTAAACCCTTAGGATATCATATAGTGATACTAGATACTAGTGATGCCTTAGGAAAGTTTAATGCTAAAGGTGATGAAGGCTACTTTATGGGCTATTCAGTGCAGACCAAAGGTTATAGGATTTACAATAAGAAAGAAATACGTATACTTGAAAATGTACATATTAAGTTTTTAGAGAGTAAACCTAGTGATCATGAGAGTGGACCAAATTGGTTCTTTGATCTAGAGCCTTTATCTAGGAACTTAAATTATATGCCTGATACTAATCCAGACATTGTAAAAAAGGATTTGAATGTTGTGGAAGAACCTATTGTTGAAATTATAGGTAAAAAGGTTGACATGGTAGAAGGATCACATGCATTTAAATCAGACCACATACTTGAGTATGTTACCATTCCTATATGGAGTGATGGATTTGCACAAGCTGCTGCTTCTGATAAGGAGAAAGTTGGTCCACAAGAAAAGCCAGTTGATGAAAACACATATGAATCTTCAAGAACTGCTAAGGGCAAATCCGACGTTGACAGGTCAAATTCAGGCATTGATGGCTCAAATGCTGACAACCCATTTGGCCATTTATTCTCTTCCAATACTTTTGAACAAGGTGAACCTTCCATAGTTCATGAAGAGGTTCATTCTAGTGATGATCGAGGAGGATATGAAGATGATATTGGCAACATGGAGACTGAGATTGAAGACAACACACTTATTGAAGGAGGAACACTTACAACTACTATAAAAAATCTTCCTCATTCTCTAGTCATTGGTGATGTTTTGTCTCCTGTTCAAACGAGAAGGTCTCATCAGACTCAAGGAGGTTTCATTTCCTATATCCACAAGAAGGTTGATACCCCTCTTGTACAGGCATGTTTGTTTGCTTGTTTTCTGTCACAACAGGAACCCAAGAAGATTTTTTATGCCCTCAAAGAACCAAGTTGGGTGGAAGCAATGCAGGATGAGCTTCACTATTTTGTAATTCAAGATGTTTGGGAGTTAGTAGATTGTCCAAAATATGTGAGACCTATTGGGACACATTGGGTTCTTAGAAACAAGAAAGATGAAAGAGGCATTATGGTCAGAAACAAGGCATGTTTAGTTACTCAAAGCTATACACAAGAAGAGGGAATAGACTATGAAGAGGTTTTTGCACCTGTTGCAAGGATTGAAGCAATAAGGATTTTCCTAGCCTATGATTCTTAGATGGGCTTCACAGTTTATCAAATGGATGTGAAGAGTGTCTTTCTTTATGGCACAATTGTAGAGGAGGTTTATGTGATGCAGCCTCCTGGTTTTGAAGATTCATAACATCCAGACAAAGTGTATAGGGTGAAGAAAGCATTGTATGGACTTCATCAAGCCCCAAGAGGATGGTATGGAGCATTTTCCACCTATCTGGTGGAAAATAGGTTTAAGAGGGGCACTAAATACCATACCTTATTTACCAAGAAGGTTGGTAAGGACTTTCTACTTGTTCAGGTCCATGTGGATGATATCATCTTTGGTTCATCAAGTTCAAAGATGAGTGAAGACTTTTCTAAGCTCATGACAGAAAAGTTCAAGTTGAGTGCAATGGGAGAGATGAACTTCTTTCTAGGTTTACAATTCCAACAGAAAGAAGATGGTATATTTATCTCTCAAGACAAGTATGTAGTAGAAATATTGAAGAAGTTTGTTTTTTCTCCACATGACAAACGGGCTAGCACACCCATGGATAGGGAACACCCTTGGGGAAAGACTGAAGATAGAAAAGAGGTGGATGTCAGGCATTATAGATCAATGATTGGATCATTGATGTATCTTACAGCTTCTAGACCCGACATTATGTTTGTTGTGTGTGCATGTGCACGCCATCAGGTGACTCCCAAAGAATGTCATCTTCATGATGTCAAAAGGATCTTTAGATACCTTAGGTGCTATCCTACCTTGGGATTATGGTATCCAAATGATTCTCCATTAGAACTTATTGGTTATTCAGACAATGATTATGGAGGTGAAAAGTTTGATAGGAAATCCACAACTGGTGGATGCTAATTTCTTGGGAGCAGATTGATATCTTGGCAATGCAAGAAACAAACAGTGGTGGCCAATTCTACAACTAAAGCAGAATATGTTGCAGTAGCTGCTTGTTATGGACAAGTTCCATGGATTCATAACCATTTGTCGGATTATGGGTATAATTTTATGCGTACCAAGATATTTGTAGATAATAACAGTACATTATGCATTATTAAGAATCATGTACATCATTCTAAAACAAAACACATAGAAGTTAAGCATAATTTAATAAGAAATTGTTTTGAAAAAGGTTTAATACATCCAGATAGGATAGACACAGAAGAAAATGTGGCTGATCTTTTAACTAAACCTTTTGATGTTGGCAGGTTTCAATACTTGGTAACAAGTATTGGAATAATCAATCTCACCTAAATGTGTTTTTGAAGTCATTATATAGTTTGTACAGGATGTGTACTGTAATTAGTCTTTGTACAAAATTATATTTTCCACAATATTTTTTTAACGCTGACAAAGGTTATTTTAACGCTGATAAGTGTTAAAATGGACGCTGACAACAAAATGTTAGTTTTGTGGTTTTTGATCTAATCATGCAGGCAATATGAGTATTGTACAAATGGATACAGAGTTGCTTATGGATCGTTGGAGCTTACTAGGATTGTGTTCAAGTTTTTGGATGATGGTTGGAATGTTTACATTCCTATCTTGACATAAATTTTTAATGCATATTTTATTTTTGGCAACTTTATATATAATAGTTTAAGGGGAGGTTTAGGAAATCTTTAGGATTTTTGGGTATTCTTATAATACTCTCATCACAATTCTAGATTGTGTCCACTGGTGAGTACGAGTTAGTTTTTCTAAATGGTGAGGCACTGTAGCATGCAAAGTTGATATACTTTGCACGCTGCCAAGACTTTTTGGCCTAGAATTGGATTTGGTCGGTTGGGAGACGTGGGAACGTTTTTATTGGCCTTACCTAGGAAGTTACAAAGGATTTATAAGAGATAACTTCATTGTTAAGAACTTTGGTTAGCAAGGGACACTTGAGGGCAATAATGTTTATCTTGCTTAAGCAGGTGTGCATGATTGGACATTGCTTGCCGCCCTATAGTGATTTTCAGTCTATGAGTTATCTTCACTAGGGTAAATTAATTTGTTAAGGTCCTTTTTCTTTTAAATTATTTTTATTTTTGGACGCTGACATTTTTCTTTCCAAACGCTGATAAGACCAATTTTAACGCTGACATGGCAAATTTTCAACATTAACAAGAATATAGCCGTTGGACGTTGATGCGTTATTTTTTGCCGTTGACAAACATTGGGTCATACCCAGTTGTTATTTTTGATGAAAATATGGGCCGTAATTTTAGGAGTTGGTAACTTTTTATTAATGTTTGAGATAAGTTATATATTTTCAAGATCTTCATTATTACTTTTTGAGTATAACTGCCTCACGTTTTGACCACTCACATATTTTCACCTCTCGTATATATTTGGCTCATTTCTTTTAAACAGGGTAACGAATTATTCTTGTCTAACTATATTTTCTCAAACCTTCATCTCTTGATAATTTTTATGACAATTTTCTTCCATCAATGGCACCTAAGTTTAAACCTACACAATTGGAATTGGGGTTCAGGAGTCAACACAACATGGTAGCTTATTTGCAAGCTGATAATGCTCTGTTTCCCCAATATACTCAGATGGTTGAGTATTTGAATGCGTCCCTATTAAGGTATGCACTTACACATACTTCTCTTGTCCCTATCACACACATTAAATAGTTTTGGAACATAGTGAGTTCCTTAACAGTTAATGAAGTGACTACATTAACTGCTATTGTCCATGGGGTTCCATGGGTGGTTACTGAAGCTTTGGTTTGCCAAGCTTTTCATTTTAATGATGCAGATGGTATAACCACCCTACCCATTGCAGAGCTAGAGCAAAGCATCCAAGCCTTGGCTTATCCTCTGCCTGTAGAAGGCCATTTAAACAAGTATACAAAACAACAATTTCCCTCGGCTTGGAAGTACCTTAAACATGTCATTCTTCAATGTTTGAGTCCCAAATGCTCCTCACACAATGAAATCAACCGATCAATTGGGAGTGCCATTGTGTGTCTTGCAACTGGGCAAAAGTATAACTTTTCAAAAATGATTTTTGATGGATGTGTCATAATAAGGGTAACAAGATGACTCTTGCTTAACCCAGGTTTTTACAAATGGTTTTTGGCTTGCAAGGATATTGAAATAGGGATCATGACAATTTTTATACGATCCCTGTTTAAAAGAAAGCTATTTTTAGGAAAATGAACATTGAACCATATAGAGACCTACCCCTTACCCAAGCCATGCTTGCTGTCATTAAGGAAGCTGCGAACCCTCAACCTCACCCACAACCTCAACTAGACCCATTGCTTGAACAACCTCCCTCACCCCAGGAAATGGAAATTAACCCAGAACCCTTAAACGCTGCCACTACAAATTTTGGTGTTGACACTACAAATCCAAATGCTGACACCATTATACCACAATCCCAAACACCCCTTACCCTCCAAACAGACCCTCAATCCACTTCCTCTTCTACACCCCCAGACTATAGGTTGGAAAAATGCCAAAGGACTGCTGGAGTGTTCTCCGCTGGTGTTTCTAGCAATGTAGCAGAGAGAACCACCACCACAAGTGTGGTTGGTGACATGGGTGGGGCTATGACTATTGGTTCTAGCTTAGAGGCATGCCAAGACAGTCCTAACATCATTAAGACCTCATCCATGCCCCATGAATATGCTTTGGGAGGTCACATTCCCATTCTAGAGGAGGGAAGATTGGAACCTTACACCATTTTGGAATTGATGGCGGTCTGCATTAGCTTGCAAAAGCAAAATGCAGACCTTGTATAGATTGTCACAACCCATGGTCTTGAACTCAAGGAGTTGAGGGAGAGACTAGTTGTTTTGGAGACTGTCCAAGCTAGGAGGAGGCAAGCAAGAGTCCTTTCATCAGGGGAGGATTCTTACAAAGGGGAGGAAGATGCACCAACATAACCTTTCAACTTGAGTGACAAGGGATCACAGGATGAAGAAGGTGGTTCTTTTGGTACAAAACAGGTGGAAGTTGCTGAAGCTTTGACAAGCTTGAAGGAGAAGCCAGTTATTGATGTCTCCTTGCTCACTCCAAAGAAGTTATCATTTGTGGAGATGCAGGAAGAGGTTACCAAGTCAGCCACTGATGTTCATAATTTAAGCGCTGACAAGAGTAAAGAAGGTGTTGACATACCCACAGGTATGATTGGTGTATCCCAACCATCAATTATTATTAAGTATGTTTCAACACAGGTACCATTAACTACTTTACCAATCATTGGGCAAAAGACAAGGGTAAAGCAGTCTTAGTGGAAGTTGAATAGCCAAAGAAGAATAAAGCCCAGATAAAATTTGATCAAGCTTTGGCTGCACAACTACAAGAGCAGGATTAGGCTACCACAGATATACAAAAAGATGGTAGTGATGATGATGAGTGTTATGGATCTAGTGTGATGATTATTGAAGATCTAGAGAGGTTGGAGTATGTAGAGGAGTTAGCTAAGGAAAGACTTGATGAGTTGAAAATGCAAGTTGATTTTGAAATGCCTGAAGTGGTGAAGATGTATTTTGCATGGGAAAATAAAGTTACAGAGAATCCATACATGACAATTTCTGATCAAATTTGGGGTTTAGAGATTCTGCTTAGAGTTCAACAAGATTGCAAGGTAATCTTGAAGTATATGGCTAGTAAGGTTCTTTCAAATCTTAAGCGGGATAGAAGGGAGCTCTATTATATGCTTCTCAGATGTCATCAAGGGGGTTGGACTTTCAATAAATTGCAGAAGTTTTCCTTTGATGAATTAGAGTTTCGTGCATATCCTATTTGGGCACGTGTTCAAGAGGAAAATACTATCAGACTCCTTTCTGATGAAAGAAAGGAAGAAATTGAAGAAGAAATGCAGATCCAAAAGGCTTCAATTTCACCAAGACCAGTAAAGAAGGGACTTCCTATTGAGTTCCCAGCTTTGGATAGAGTGAATCATAGTGAAGCAGTTATTAGAAGGAGCATTAAGCTCTCACCATTGGAAGCTTCACATGTTGTAGAGGTATTAACATTAGGTTACAGAAACACTATAGTTCACTATGAAGAAGATGCAAGTGGGTTCTGGATGATCACCAAATATGGAAAGAAGGTACATACTTTTAATTCTTTCATCTCATTGTTTGCAAGCCTGGATAGAGAAGACTTGGTAGATCTTTGGGGATTGATGAAGGCCAAGTATGAGGATGAAGCACCAACTTCAGTCAATGGAATAAAGATCTGGACATCCTTCAAAAGGATGATTAAACCAGATGATGCAGATCCAATATGGTTGGATTTGGTTGATATTAGTGGACTTCAATGGCGTCTACACTCAGCAGCTGGTGTTTACCATTTGAATAGTACAAAGTTTTCAGAATATCTTCTTGTGGATGCTGAATATCCTATGATAAAGGAAGTGTTAAAGAAGATGGTGTCTACACAGCTGGAAATGGATTACACTAGTGATGTTGGCAAAGACTTAATTAGATTTATTTATTATCTAACTAACAAGTGATGTGTATTTGTAAGAATCCTGTTTGTACTTAGTTTTTTATTCAGAAACCTGATTACTAGAGTAGATATCAAGTTTATGGGAGGATTGTTGGGAATAAAATTAGCCAATACACTTTTAGACTTACAAGAGTTAATTGGACACTGATAGGAAGAAATCAAGCGCTGACAGATCAAAATTTAACAAGAGATATCCAAGCGCTGATAGGAAGAAGCCCAAGCACTGATAGGAGAACTTAGTCAACACGTTTGTTCTTTGAAGAAAAGATATACTCAAATATTGTATTTTCTATATTTATATTTTCTTAAATAGTTGATAGGTTATCCATTGTACACGACTCCTTATGTTATAAAAGGAGGTCATAGGGTTTATAGTTTATACATATACATTATTCAATATTCGACTTTCATTGTAATCAAGTTTGTTTTCTCAATCAAGAGTGAAAGTTTGTTTTACTTGTTTACTTGTTCTTCATTCAAGTGTTAATTCCGCATAACACTTGGATTGTTCATATAACAACAAAGTTTCTCTAAGTGTTTAACTTGATTCAATCTCGTTAACACAAAGCTAGTAGATCTAAGTTTTGGGATCAACAGTCTTGACATTTAGCTAAGTGTCAGAAAATAATGTAAGCAACGTTGCAAGGTTTTGCTTGTGGATACAGTGGAAATCTCAAGTAAGGTGTACTCGAGGAGTGGAGTAGGACCGAAGATAGAGCTTCATTGTCGAACCACTATAAATCTTGGTGTCTTCCTATTAGGTTCTTTCTTTCCTTACTCTTTACTTACTTTCATTATTACCTCACATACAACAACTACTTGTCATTGTTAATGCAATAGAGTTGAACCTAATCATTATGCAACTAGCTTTCAAGTAAAAGGTAGTTTTGAGACAAACATAATTGAAAGGAATTTTAGTTAGGTGATAACCGAAGAGATATTCAACCCCCTTCTAGTTTCTACAAAGTTCTAGACAAAAGCGGTGGAAACTTATTTGAGTACTCAAGCTTCTTAACATGTTCCACAGTAGGAGGTTTGTTCATCACGATTTTTTAAACCACCATCTGCTTCTTAGATGGTGATTCATAGCAAACCAAGACGGATTCTGTCTTCTGTCTTCAATCGACCTTGGCTTTGCTCTCACCATGCATAACACCCTCTTTTTTCATAACCTATGGTTTTTTATACCAACTTTGACAACTACCTTCCTAACACGTTTCTTAGGCGTTTTCTGACTCGCCTTTTCAACTTTAACCACCTCTTCTTCAACCTATTTGTAGAAAACTATAAGGGGAGTTGAATAGTTTTTACCGATTAGTTTTAAATTATCTTTAGAAACATTCTGGTGATTGCTAGAAGATATAGACGGGTTGTTGATAAGAATATGAATGACATGTAATAATAAGTAAATGAACCACAATGCACGATTATTTATAGTGGTTCGACCTAGCAAGATCTCACTAATCGTGCCCCTACATTCACTCCTCGAGTATCCACTCGAGAGTTCTACTTCACTAACAAACGAATCTCCTTTACACTAGTAGAGAAACATTTTCTTTACAAACATACAATCTTAAACAACACCGAAGTTTTAGATGTCTTCATCTAAAGGCACAACCACAACGCCTTATATACATATTACAATTTGTGGTTATAACACCAACCACACTTTATACAAGTAGATAGATGAATGGGTAGAACAATGGTGATAATGTAGGTAACGCTTAACACTCCAATGCAATGTGAAGCCTTGAAGGATCAAAGCTTATACTTAAGGTTTTATCGTGATCGATCTTTTAGATGAACTATGATCTAATCACAAGAAAGAAGAGAATTAACAAGATAGATTAGAGTGATAGATTATATACTGAGTTTAGAGAGAAGAGATGATCAAAAAGGGTGAGTGTAAGGCATGGCCAAAGGCTCAATTTATAGGCAAACTGCCAGACCCCACGGAACCCTTCGAACCATTCAAATTTGGTTCCGCTGGAGTCCGACAGAGCTAATTTTTGTTGCCTCATAAATGTTTGGCCAAGTCTTCAAGCAATCTAAAAATCTATATAATATCTACTTGGTTTGACTACATAATCTGACATTGTAATTCAAATAATGACTTTGTGAAGTCAACATATATCATTTTATGTTTTATACATTTTATGATATTATGTAAAACACTTTTGTGTATAAAATATTTTTTATAATATTGAAGAAACTTATGTTATGCTTATAATTTCTAACATAAAAATATATTTGATGTTTTGTCGTTAACAAAACGTTAAGCATGATTAAAACGTAAATATCGTTTTAGTGCGATATTTGCATTTACAATCTCCCCCTTTTTGTTGAGGACAAAACATTAACTTATTTTTAGTTGTAATTTTTATCAACATATAAGTTAAATATGAAAAATGATTAACACATTTCATATTTTATATCTCCCCCTTTTTGTTGAAAGAAAAAGGGAAGGGTGAAGTAAGTTGAAAAGATTTGAGAGATATATTGCGAGAGCAATATAGATATCAAATATTTTTCCAAGACTCCCCCTCGGTATATAGTCCCTCTAGTTTGGAGAACCGGGGGTCCATGGATTATGAAAATCATGCAAGAAAAAGTTAGTCATGCAATAAAAGGCCCAAACATGTGGATTATTGATAGGTGTAGTGATACGCGTTTAGGAGGCACTTCGATGGAGTTAGAAGTTGAAAAAGTTAATCTCGGCAAAATCGCCATCGTCATCGTCAAAGAAAGAGTCGATGTGAGCACTCACAACCATGGTCTTACAAGTCGAATGACTATGCTTAGGTGACTTTTCTAAGACGAGAGGATCGATGTCGATAAACCCTTTAGCCTCAACAGGTGTTGGGCTAGGCAAAGGAGGCACTTCGATGGAGTTAGAAGTTGAAGCCTCAAAGACGTGGTCCTTCGAAGGTGGTGAAGACGAGCCAATTTTGGTCATTGTCGTGATGGCACTAATGTCACCCTTCGGAATTGGTGTTTCACTTGTTTCGCTAAAAACATCCCAAAGTGAGTTTTCATCCATAAATTTACACATACACTTTTGAATTAGGTACACGTAATCTTTATCATTAAAATCATCATCTTTAAAACCGTTTTTCTTAATTCTTTCAAAACATGCATTAAGCCTCATTTGTTCCGCTAAAGTGAACATTTTGAAATCATTAGGATTTGAATCATTAGGTTTTGAAACCTTGGTTTTTCATTATCATTGAACCCTGGGATTTTCTAGCGAAAAAGTCCATTTTCTCATCCCCATATCTCATAGCAAGTCTCCCCTCGTGAACGTCGATTACGGTTCGAGCCGTCGATAAGAATGGTCGGCCTAAAATAATGGGACATTTAGGGTCACACTCGTAATCGGATATAACGAAATCCGCGGGAAAAACAAACTTTCCAATCCTAACATAGACATCCTCGGCTATTCCAATTGGTATAAGTGGCGTACAATTTGCAAGCTCGATTGTCATGTTCGTGGGGGTAAGTCTAGGCAATCTCATCAATTTCCAAAGATAATGAGGCATGAGATTGATGCTAGCACCTAAATCGGCAAGGGCTAAACATCCCTCAATCTCGGAAAAATCACAAGGTAATAGAAATTGGCCCGGATCCTCTTCCTTTCTCGGCATACGCCTTTTGGGTTTTTTAAGAAGGATCGATGCACAAGTTTCTTCAAGGGTTACTTTGGTAAGGTCGATAAAGCTCTCTTTTTGAACCGTGGATGGAATTTGAGGTACACGAGGGTGTGCACTCTTTTCCTTGGTCACCACGTTAACCCCATCGACTTTAGAACAATAAGACGTCTTAGAAGTCGAGGGTTCAGAAGAAGGAACAACTCGAAATTCTTCAAGGTTAGGGGTAATCACACGACCCTTCTCACGAGACGAGGCGGCTTTACATTGTTCCTTCGGATTTGCAACGGTGTCACTAGGTAACGAACTCGATGACGCACCCGAGGATTTGTTCATAATGGCCGAAAACATCTTTTTTATGTTAATTTGCCCTTGCTCAATCTTCGTGTTTTGCAATTTCAATGTATTAGAAAAGTCGTTTTTCAAAGTACCAATTTCTCCCTCTAATCGTCTCATATTAGCCTCATTCGTTTTCATGTAATTTTGAAAATGGTTTGACGAACTATTTTGATTTGAATTAAAGTTCCCTTGGTTTTGATTACTTCTTTGAAAATTTCCTTGATTCCCACTTGAAAAATTGTTGCCTTGATTGTTGTTGTTTGAAAAATTCGAGTTTTGATTATTATCTCGATTTTGCCAATTCAAATTCCGACCTTGATTATAACCTTTATTTTGATTCGAAAAATTTCCTTGTTGATTGTTTCCTTCAAAATTGTTACGATTTTGAAAATTGTTGCCTTGGTTATAATTGCCTTGTTTTGATGGACCCGCGTTATTTTGATTTTGAAAATTGTTGTTTCCATTTAACGCACTCACATTCGACGTTTGGCAATCCGTAGCCGCACACTCGTAATAATTATGAGGTCCACCACAAAACGTACATGAAACCTCAACCGCTTTCACCGTAAGCGTCTTGCTTTTGCATTTCAACGAGAAAAGACGTAAACACATTCGTCAACTTGTCGACTTTCGCATCAACTCTCTCAATGTCGCGATTAGAACTACTAACATTGGCGACATTGGCAACACTCAGTGCATTGCGGAGTTGGTAAACCTTTGATCGGTTTTCGATAATTATCAATGCATCTTTTGGAGTTTTACCCAAAAAGTTGCCACCGGCGGCGGAATTCAACGAATCTTGTTCTTGAAAATTAAGACCGTTGTAAAACGTATCGATTTGGTGCAACTCGGAAAAACCATGGTGAGGACATTGCCTAAGCAATTCCTTAAAACGATCCCACGCGTCTCTAAAAGATTCATTCGGTTTTTGCTCAAATTTCGTAATTTCATTTTTGAAAAACGTTGTCTTAGACGGTGGGAAAAAATAATTAACGAATTTGGAAACGAGATCCTTCCACGTAGTTATGGAATTAGGTGGCTCTTTCTCGTACCAATCCTTGGCGGCACCATCGAGCGAGTACGGAAAAAGCATAAGCTTGACGACATCGGTGTCGACGTTCTTAAACTTGCTCGTGGACAAAAGACGATCAAAATTCCGAATGTGGTCGTGAGGATTATTGGCTTCATGACCTCGAAACTTCGTAGCTTAGATTAACGAAAGCATTCCGCTCTCAATCTCAAAATTCTCCGCTTCGATAGCGGGAATTACGATCGCGTCTCCATAACCCTCGGTGGGCGCTTGGAGCAATTCCATCATCGAACGATTGGCGGCCATCTCCTCTGCGGTTTCTTCAACAACGATATTAGGAACATCGGTTTCTAAATCTCGTCTACGTCGTCGATTCCTTCGATTACGATTGCGTCGATTCGAAGCTTCGCTAGAATTGGAATAATCCTTCAATCGAGTGCGCATGCACTAAGCGTAGAATGGGTGGTAGCAAAGAAGATTCTTTTTGCGGCTTTTAGATTTTTCAATTTTTTTGGTTTTTGATTTTTTTTATTTTTTTGGATTTTGGTGTATTACGTAGACACAAATCTACAAATCTCCCCTCGAATCGACTTTCTCGATTAAAGGAGCCTCATAGAATGAAAACGATCACGCGGAGTGAACGCTTTCGATGACTTTAGAACGTTGGTGGAACACCAAAACGTTCAAGAGGGTTTAATCTTGAAAACAAGCAAATATAATATACGTAGATAATACTTGGGCGGCAAACCCTCGATTAGCCTTCTTTCTCAAAACACGCACAAGCAAGTGGGGGAAACGAGGCGGCGCTAAGCACTTAAGAGCCTTTTTCCCTAAGGTCGTGAAATACAACCGCCTTATACCCACCTTATAGTTTGTGTTAATTGAAATTAAGCCTCACGAAAGTATTTATCTATTTTGCCTTTAAACTTTTGCTTTAGATTCGAATACAATGATCGAGTGATGAAATCCCGAATCAAGGTTGCGTTTTCACGCTTTTGGAGTACTTGTATTTTTATTGTTCTTACGTAGATACAATATACTAATAATATATTCACAAAAAACGAAAACCAATATATCTACAATATAGTAAAATGATTGTTGTGTGTTTAATTTAGGAAAATTAAACACGTTTTATTTCGATACTATAATATAATAAGTAAAAATAACAAAAATGAGTATGTACGATATTCACGCTTTCCAAAAAATGAAAAGCTAAAACGCACTACTCACACAAACACGATAGTAATAATAATGGCACACAAAAAACACCTCCCCGGCAGCGTCGCCAAAATGATAGGTGTAGTGATACGCGTTTAGGAAAACAACGTATAAGTGCGGCAAGTATTAAACTCGACGATTTAATGAAAAACCGACAAGTCGAATAAATTCCAAGTTGGTTCTAGAAGGAGGTGTGTGGATTAATGTGCCAATATATATGAAATCAAGTTTGGATTAGTGACGTTTTTGGTTTAAAAGAGAAAAAGTAAAGACGAGCTACGACTACGATTAAACTACGACGTTGACGTAAAACGATGACGTAATTACGTAAAACACGACAAAATTAAAAATTAAACCTAAAAATTCATTAAAAGATTAAACTAAGTCTAAAATAATATAAATAAGAATAAAAATCCAACAATAATATTTTAAAACCTTTTATTAATTAAATATTCAATTTTTAATGTTAATTAAAGCCCTAAAATTAAATATAATCAATAAAAAGCCCAAAATATTATTTTATTGAACTGATAACTCACTTATATTATTTAAAGACTAAAAATTATTTTTCCTAAATTTTAAAAACTATTTTTTCTATTTTTAAAACACTAAAAACTATTTTTAAACTAAAATAATCATAAAAAATAATAAAATAATGCTAAAAATGATTTGACAATTTTAAAAATCCTAAATTATGCTATTGAACAGTAGAAAAATTAAAAAGTTTGAAAAATGTAAAAGTTTTCACTAAAAGACAAAACAGTTTAATATTAAAACCTAATTAAACTAAATTTAATTCTAAAAATTAAATAAAAAGTGAACAGTGAAAACTTTTTAAACTAAAAATCTTAAATTATTTTTCTTAATATATGAAAATTTTTAAAACTGAAAATTATAACTTTTTACCACTAAAAGACAAAAACAGAAATTAAAAACTAATTAAAAATAGATATTTAATCTAAAAATACCAAATGAACAGTAACAGAAAATTAAATTAAACTGAAAAATCAAAAATAAAATAAGAAAAATAATAAAACTAATTTCAAAGTCTAATTCCTATTTTACCCCACAAAAGACAAAAAAAACAAGTTACTGATAGTGACATGTTGGGACTTTTGTTTTTTAGCTGAGCAGTGCCTAGAAATACACTAGCAGGGGTAACTTTGTTCCCACTGCTAGTGTTAAAAACAGGTCAGTTGACCAATAAGCTTAGGAAAGCTTATGTTGAGCTTTTTCTTGGGCAATAAGGCACCCCCACAACCAGTTGGGTTGTGGGGAGTCAAGAACAACACAAAAAATCACAAGTTGCACACAAAAATCACTCACAAATCCCCCAAATCAATCACTGAATTGCCTTTTGAGTTTCTGATGAACAGTAGACTAGGGCTATGTGCACAAAAATGAATTTCAACTTTCCAAATCTTGCACAAAAATCCACCAAATCACATAAAACTGATTAGCAATCCTTAATTACCTAATTATCTAACATATGACAAGCCATGGGGGCACAAATTCCACTTAAACAATCAAAGAAAGGCTGACTGATTTTCAAGCAGGTTTTACCATTTTTTTAACATGCAAGCTACTGATTTCTACTAACAAACTATAAGACAAATACTAAATGACCCTAACACTATCTATGTGGGTGTGTTAAACCTTCTTATACTCACTTATATGACACCAATATTCAATTATTCAACAATGCCAAACACCCCTTAAGTAACTGAATATGGACTTTTTCAAATCAAGTACACTCAAATCCTAACTAAACTAATTACAACTTATCCAAACATGCATAATCATCACAAATAATCATAAATCAGCTTATACTAACATAAAAATAATCATCACTCAAAATCATAAGACTTCTCGTAAAATTCAAAAAATAGAAGCAGGGTTCAAGCCAAAATTTACCTGGCTGATGCCTTCTGCTAGGTCTTTCTTGGGCTTATGAAAGGCTTATGAAAATGTAAAGAAGGCTTGTTGGAGGAATCCAAGATGGACCCTAAGCCAAAAAAAAATATCTTCAATGAACTTAAATGACATGAGATAAATTATGAGGTCTTGTATCTTCTTTTCCTACACAACATAACAAACCACAAGACAAACTTCAAGTATCAAAGCTACAAGCTGTTAGCTTGTAGCTTTTGATACAGTGAAAGGTTAGAAATAAAATAAAGAATGAAACAGATTTTTATGAAAAATCTTTTGACAACCCGAAATGGAACCACAAGAAGCCTTGACAAAAAGTATTTCAAGATAGAAATAAGTGTTACAAATCCACTTTCACTTCAATCTAATACTGGTCTTTAATCTTTGAAAAACCCTTTTCAAGAATCCTTAAACACTCATATTTTCTGAAAATCTTTGAAACGTGAACAACGTTTGAACCTTTAACTAATTTTAAAAACAATAAAACAAATTACACTAGAACAAGAAATAGAAAAGGAACTCAGAGATTTGTATTTTCCAAACTTTTCATTTTCATTAATAAGTCTAAAATTTGTATAAAAATCTGGAACAAAGGTAAAAACTAACTAGTGGGTGCCTTATATAATGGCTACATGATTTTTCTAGAAACAAGAAAGTTACTAAACCCTAATTCACTGAAATTCCTTTGTTGCCCCTTGAAGATTCATTTTTTGAATTCTTGATCTTGGGTCAAAACTTTGGCATGTGATGCTTGTTAATGTCCAGCTGTCTTGAATGCATCTCAACCCTTAAACAAGGCTTTGGGGACACGTTTATGCTATGATCCGTTGATTCTCTGGCATCTTTTGTTGGGAAGTGAAAAGTTTGTAGCAGGGGACCATGTGGGAGGGGGACATAGTTGAAGGTGATAGGTTTTGGGAGTTGGGATGGGTTAAGGGAGTAGTTAATCAAAATTCTGGAAAAAAGGGGGTTTTAATTTAGTGGATTAAGAGGGTGCGTGATTTAGGGTTTATGTTTCTGGGTTGAGGGATTAAGGGTGTGTAATGCGAACAGTGAATGTTTAGTGGGAAAAAAATGAATTAATTATATTAATTCAAACGAGTTTAAGTATAGTGGGTGAAGTTGACTGGTTTGACTGGTGATGTGGCGAAGGGTGTGAGGTGGATGAAGGAGAGTGGTGGGGATGGGTGAGGTGGACAGATGATAGGCTGGGATAATTTGTAATGTTTTGGAAAATTTGGCCCCCCCATGTTCCCATTTGTCTTCATTCCAAGATTTAATAGCTTTTGCCCTTTTTCCTTTGTAATTTGTTTGGCTGAGTTGTAAAAAACGGCACAAAGGTTTTTCAAAGTTTATAACAAGGACTTTCAATGTAATTTGACTAGATTCCAAGGGCCAATAATGTATATACTTGAAATATTATGGATCTAATGTGTGATTTAAGTTTTCACAAGGGTATAATATGACAAGTCTTCCAAAGATGAGGGACCAATCTTGACAATCTTCAATTCTTCAAGGGCATTTTTGCAAAATCCAAACTTGGGCCCGGTTCTTTGTGCGACTTCGTTTCCCGTGTTCGTTTTTTCTTGATTCTTTTAATCTTTTGGTGAATTCACGATATCCGTACCTGAAATACACAATGAACAAACACATGCATATTTTGGGGTATTTTGACGATATTTTAAGCGTTTTAAGCCCGATTTGGACGATGAGACTATGTATAATTACAGTCTCATCAATTATACATACAATAAAAAGCCTAAATGTGAGCCCAATATGGAGTCCAAGCAAGGACTTTATAAGATACATGTTTGTAAGATGAGAAAATATTTGAATATTGTAGTCTTATTACAAATTTTCACCTTGTTTCATGTTTGATTATGAAGTAATCTGAAAAAGAGTTGGTTAGTTTTGCTTGATAATGATCAAGGCACTTGTCATATATCACAATCACATATATGATTTGCACACATTAACAAATTTAATTAAAACGATTCATTCATCTATCCCAAAAGTAAAATATAGTCAACAGAACATGTGAAACATTTTGGAAGATAATGAATTACAAAGGATAAATGAAAATGAAAGAATAAAACATCAGTCTGACCCACAGACCCTTTTGGGTTGCCGGACCCAAGGGGGAATGGGTTCGACGGGGTATGTTGGATCTGTGGACAGACAGAAAACAGGATCAGTCGAATAGGAGCCCTGGAGTGTTTGAAGAAGGAGATGTCACTAAGATGAAGGATGTAGGAGTGCATTGACACTCTGGAGAATATTTGTAACAATAAACATCATTTCCTCACGAAGTTCTGTAACAACGATTTGTGTGAAGCGACAATGGTTGTATGTTTGAGGGGCGTTTGAGGAAGGGATATTATGATGAGTGACAAAGGATGAGGGATTTGTTTGATCTCGTAAATGCTCCACCTCATGAAGGTGCATATTTATCATATCATTAAAGGCATAGAGATGATTTAGTTCATCTATGCGTGTTTGCCTTTGTTGAGGTGGCGGAAGCACACTCGTGGGTGAGCAAGTCGAGTGAGTAGAGAGAATGGAGGGTTCGAGAAGGGGTGAGTTGAACCATGGTGAGTGAGTTACTAGTAGCTTAAAGTATAAAGCATGATTTTCTTGGTTTGCACCCATATGGTTAGTAGGCCCTATATCATGTGTAATATGTGAAATTTAGCTCATCTCTAGGATGATTGATTAATCCCTTGAGATACCAAACAACTTATGACAATCCGTCAATTTATGGTCGATATTTTATTCTCAAGTATTATTTAAAAACATTATTTTACTGTTATATTATGAACTCACTCATTTTTGTGAAGAAATTTGGGTTTACGTATTGAAGTAGCATCTACTACGTCTAAACCGGAGGACTCTACGTTACGTGGTTACGTTTACATACACCCTTTTTGGTGACAGTCTAACATTTCAGGAAATAAATTTATCCATGAATATTATTTTGGGATTTTAAATTTGTGTTGGTTCATAAACTCACAAATTTACGAGAAGAGATTAGGACTTACGTTCATAAACCGGAAACCCTAGGTTTACGTATTTACGTTTTTGAACTCCGTTTTTTATGAGACAATTTTTATAACATTCGTTTTGTGTCGTTGATTCATAATTTACAAAAACGTTTTTCGTAAAACGACCCGAGGGCATGTAAATCGAGGAAACTAGAATCGAGGAGTACCCGTAAATAAATGGGGATGAGACAAAACCACTTTTGCCCCACCCCCAATATGGGACGGCTTAAGCTAGCCACATACACCATGAGGTTTCAAAGCTTAAGAAGTAAGCTAGGACACTTGTCCTAGCCACTTCACAAACAAGCTAACACAACAAAACCACTCACATAAACTAACAACCTCATTTGTAACTCATGCAAACCACCAAACTCTCTCAATTTTCTCTTCTCTTTTCCATCCCAACTCACACCCATAAACACCCATTTGATCAAATTTAACCATAAAATCTTATGTTATTCACATATGATGGAAACCTTTTGAAGCTCCATTGATTGGTGGTGATTTTAACATCCAAGGAGGAGATTTGTTAGTGTCATAGGGCTGATTTTTCACAAGGTGTTCTTGAAGATTGATGATCTTGAAGTTGATATTGGTGTACCACAAGTTTTGGCAACAAAAGTCAAGATTGATCTTAACTTTCATAATCTTGGTGATAACAAGATCATCCTTCCCATTTCCTTGTTATTTTTGTGAATGTAAATTGTATTTTATTTCTTGATGTATATGTATATGATGATATATGATGATAAAAATATTATGTGAGGATCATGTGTTGATAAACTTGGTTAAAAAAATTGAAAACTACATGCAAAAAGGTTACAATCTTGCTTAAATTAGTAGGTTGTATAAAACAGTAAAGAACTATATGATAACTTGTTAAAGTGGCTTGGATAATTTAATTTACAGTAAGATAAGTTACTTGTACATATGTGAGAGTTGGCCACACAATGGAATCCACAAAATGAGTGAGATGTGATGAAAACAATATTAAAGTACAAATCTGAGTAGTCTATTTTGGACGGACTGTTAGAGACATTTAGAGATAGATTGAGCAGTAGCTAAATCTGAGTTAATTGTAGAGCATAATATGTAGTTTGTGTCACCCAAAAGTAAGCTTCTATCTCCTTGTAGAACTCAAGATATGATAAAAATGGTGAAAGTGAAAATAATAATCAAATTTGTGAAATAAAAGTATATAGTATAATATTAGCACTCAAGTAAATATAATATAAAATGTATACTTGAAACCCACTAACTTATATATTACATATAAATAAGTATGTACATTAATAAATAAATGAGACATTTTATAAAAATGGCAAATTAATAAGTTTTATAAGTTATAAAACTATAAACATAAGTTTTACGTCTTTTCGGCTAAAACCGAGAGATTAACGTTTCCGTCAATTAAAACTTAGACGGTCGGACCCGTCTAATGTAAACTTTTTATAACTCATATAATGATGTATAACTTATGGACATTAACGGGCCTAAGTAGCCTTATTGGACTTTTGATCCAACTAGATTGGATAAACACTAATGGACTTACTCATTGGGCTTAACCCACTTGGGCCCAACATCGAGTATAGGCCTGATATTAAAGGTATAATGGGGCTAATATAAAGTATTGGACTTTAATGGGCTTATTGGGCCTTAATATGGAATTGGATTGAAACTAGTATAACTAGTCAAAATTTGACTAACACATAACACTATAATATGTATGAAGAGATAAAAATCCCACTTGATCATCATCATATTTATAATATCATCATATATATACATAGTCATTGTTTTTACAAAGTAATTGGACAAGAGTCTAAGACAAGTATTATTTGTCTAGGTTTCCGTGATTGAAGCACATACCGTACATCCAAATCGCCGATAACCCGCCTTTCCCAATCAACGTGAGTTCATAGCCTCACACTTTTTTAAATGTTTTATGAAATGTTTTATAAACCCGCGAGGGAGATAACATGTTAGTTTTAATAAAATAGTACACCAGTTGTCCCGATTGTTTGTTTATTGATTTGGACCCGAATGATTATATGGCCCGATGTATGAAATAAAATGGATTATTATAGTTAGGTTATGTCACTAAAAGTCCCATCAGCATGAATTGTGAGCTACCAGGATTTGGTAGACGCTTATGCATCTAATAGTACTATTTGGGGAAGATCACCTCAGTTCGGGCCTTGACGTTTGATGTTGGGTCAAAAAGTTGATGTGGCAGAAACTCAAAAACGAAGAAAACATGAAGATATTGTCTAAGTGTTGTCAAGAGCAATCCAAGCGTTGACAAGAGCAAACTAAGCGTTGATGGCTCAAGAGTTGTCATGTGCAATCTAAGCATTGTCACATGCAATTCAAGAGTTAACAGAAACGTAGACAAGAAGCCTATGGACGCTTCTTTTTGGATATATATGCAGGATATAATATGTATATGTTTATCTAAATAGAAGATTTACTTGTTTATTCATTATTATCTCTTGTAAAACCCTAGTCCTTACACTATAAAAGGAACCAAGGTTTATTAGGTTTTTCATAAGTTCATTCACAATGTAAACCTAAAGCGTGTGTCGACTAGACGTGGGATTCAATGTATACACGTCTAGTGATTGTTGATTATTAATATAATTAGCAATCCATTTGTTTTAATTCATGTTCTTTGTGTCCAAACACCTTGTTAATGGTTATTGTTCTAATTCCGCTTTGATTATGTTAATCATATGAACAATGATCATTCCTATTAGCTTAAAAGATCTAGAATCTTAGGATTCCACATGAATAGGTGTTGGCTTAAGTGGAAGAATTCTTATGGTAAGTTTGATGATTGAAGAAGATTTTCGCGAGTTTGTGTTCTATCATATCTTAAAGTCATGCACTTCCAGCCACTGACTTTTAAGGTAACTTTTTTGTGCCTACATTGTTACTGGTGAAGTGATACAAGATCTAGGAATATGTGATTTTTCTTATGGTACTCTATGCACATAATTTCTATCACTTGAAGGAGTTACATTATCGTGCTCAGTGTCTCACAAAGGATGAGGATTTTTGTATTCATCACACACTTCATCACATCGTACAAGATATGGAACATAGGTTTGGGTTATTCTACTTCTACATCAAGAATATTATGTTTATTTTTCTTCAAGATCATTACATAGAGCTACATTTGGAGAATCTTCAAAGATTGCATACATTGTTTACTTCCCTGTTGATGTGCCAAAAAGGGGAAGACATACATACTACACTTGAGGGGAAGCAATTTGAAGATCATGTACAACTTACAAGAGATATACAAAGATTTTGCCGACATCAACTAGGGGAAGATTGTTGGGTCAAAAAGTTAATGTGGCAGAAACTCAAAAACGAAGAAAACATGAAGATATTGTCTAAGCGTTGTCAAGAGTAATCCAAGCGTTAAAAAGAGCAAACTAAGCGTTGATGGCTCAAGAGTTGTCATGTGCAATCTAAGCATTCTCACATGCAATTCAAGAGTTGACAGAACATAGACAAGAAGCCTATGGAAGCTTCTATTTGGATATATATGCAGGATATATTCTTTATATGTTTATCTAAATAGAAGATTTACTTGTTTATTCATTATTATCTCTTGTAAAACCCTAGTCCTTACACTATAAAAGGAACCAAGGGTTATTAGGTTTTTCATAAGTTCATTCACAATGTAAACCTAAAGCGTGTGTCGACTAGACGTGGGATGTATACACGTCTAGTGATTGTTGATTATTAATATAATTAGCAATCCATTTGTTTTAATTCATGTTCTTTGTGTCCAAACACCTAGTTAATGGATATTGTTCTAATTCCGCTTTGACTATGTTAATCATATGAACAATGATCATTCCTAGTAGCTTAAAAGATCCGGAATCTTAGGATTCCGCATTTGATCCCCGTCGTGCCACATTGATTGGTAAGCGAATTTATGTATGAGAAGATTTATATAAGCGTGATTATTGTGACTACACGTTGTTTTAGATGGTCAAATTAGTTTCGAGTTAGCTACCCATTGTTTGGTATTGTAAGGTAGCAATGTCATGCGGCTTATAATAATCCAATAACGAAAATACTACTATACGCATTGAATTACAATATATTGCCTGACTAGCAATACAGGGTCTTAATATTGATATTATGTTCGTGTTTTGGTTTTACATAACCATATTCATAAAACGGTTTTTTTTATCTAACTCTATACAACGTTATAAAACGTATTGTATGATGTTTTTACGACATTGGTTCGTATAATATTTGAAGGAAAAAGCCTATAGTATGATTTACAACAAAGATTTGTATGAAAGGTTTTTGGCTTATTTTATGGCCTACTACAAGGATTGGTACAAAATTATTTTTGGTAATAAATATATACCGATGATATATTAATGGTTTTCATTAAACTCTATGAATTCACTCGGCGTTTTCGCTGACCTTTTCTTTTAACATGTTTTATCTCAGGTACTTGAAGGTAATTCTCGGGAAGACGACAAGAATTTATGGCCCGCATTTAAATAACAATTTCCATTCAAATGTTTTGTAAAATTTTATCAAATACTATGACTTGGGACGTATGTAAATTTGATATTCATGAATGGAAAATGCTTTATTATTAAACGACGCGATTTTAAGCGTTGTCTATGATATGAGTAATGTGCTATCCCGTAACACCAACGACTCTTCCGCTGAAATAAAGTATGAATATTTGGGGGTGTTACAGTTTGGTACCAGATCTCTCGTTATAGAGAACGAAAGATTTTTAAAAAACCAAGGTTTTGAATAAAACATTTCAAAATCTTTTAACACAAATATTTTTCTCCAAATGTCTAAAAATCTATAGACTATAACGGTGCCGAAGAATTCCCGAGTTACCGACAAGGCCATACTAAGAAGAGTTATTTTAATATATATATAACTTGGATTATATATATGTTGTATTTTGATTACATGATTTTTTTATGATTATTTTAATATTTATACGAGGTATTTATACGACGTAGATTGTCACAAGAAACCCTAACTCCCCTAGCAAATCAATCGAAACTATTCCCGTAGGAATTCTTGCTATTCTAGATCTAAACCAAGTTGTGGATATTTATGATACCAACATAATGGCTGATATTCGTAGAATTGGCGAGATTAAATATGATATTGATGTCATGACGATCTTTCCTTATAAAGTGGAGTTTGACAAAACGTTACCACCTGGAAAGGTGTCATCTGATTCGTTGTCACCCAATTCTTAAATTGAAATCGAAAAGGGTGAATGTTGCACTTGAGGTTGTCATTGGAACCATTACCCAAAAGCCTCATGCCACTAGTACCTTTCCGAGAAGTTTAACTGAATATGTGAGTCAATTTATACTAGTGACTCATTTGATAACTATTGTTGTAAGAGCTATAGGATTGTAAATTAAGTGTTGTTCATATCGAACTTTTATTGCCCTATTAAGGTCTAAAAATAAAGTTGAAAGTATTGGAAAACGAGGTAGGATGTCGCATTGAGTATAAGTTGATTGAAAACTTGAATAAAGTAAAATTTAACTTGAAACGAATATGAGATTGTTAAGAGGAAGCCGTTAAGTCCTGTGATTGAATTATAAGGTTTTAAATGATTGTTGGTTCGTGTTAAGGGTTGTTCCTAGGCCATTGTCTAACGACGAGGATGCCTAGTGTCCAAGAAATAAGTTGAAGAAATCTTCTTCTGAATTGGGACCGATGGATCTTTCGGGACAGGTGGAACACCTAATGACTCATGTAGATTAGTATTCATTGTAGTATCTTTTAAAAATCCCTAACTTAACTGAAACATCAGTTGGTAGGATGAGTTCTTAGAATTGTATGACATAGTGACACGTAATGTGTTACGGTACAATTTTGAATTGTTTCTGATTAATGAAAAGACTACCTTTGATTGCTAAATCCTACATGTATCGATGTTATCTATCTTTTATTGCTTCATCCTAATGTTCGCATTAGTGATGCAATCACTGAACAAGTACTCATCTCGATTTGAGTTACGTTGTGGATTATTCTTTTTAAGTGTCATCGAGGTCATGAACCTCATGATTATTTGGCTAAAGCTCATTTCCTATCATATTTTAGTTAGTTCTTGGTGAACAACTTTTCATCACTCTTTTGCAGATCACTCATTGTTTTTATAAGATAAAACAGTATCCCCGTGAAAAATTGATTTTTCATCACCATATGGTTTATTCATAGTGAGATTTATAAGTAATCATTATTGAAATAAAGTTGTTTATGAAACACTTTGGAAAACTTAATTGTTCCTATAACAAAGAACATCTCTGTAAATACATTTTGATTCTTATTCCAGAATTAAACATGAAATTAGTTTATTTTAAACATAATGACAAAGTTTTGACGAACTGAGTATTACATCGTTAATCCTGAAATTGTATATAGTTGCGCGCCTACATACAATTTGGAAGGGACCATGCAAGGCTGATTAGTAGTCACCATAAAATTGATTAATAAACACTAAATTTTCATTGAAGTTGTGAAAGATTAAATTTTATGAGATCTGCAAGAAATGCAAAAATAGGGACATATTGTCAGGGACACCTACATATGTGCCCGTACTATTTATTCTTCTGAATCGAATTTAATCATCTATGGAAATTGTCTTAATTGACAATTGATATCCCTTCCTTGTCCAATTCTCTCGTAGTGAGATTCTTTGGAAAAGTATATAATTACCGAGTGTTGATACCCGACTGGGTGTATCGACGTTCCTATCATTTCTTTTGATTAGATTTCATTTGAATGACCTGGGTAACGATCCGAAGAGCTTTCGAATGCGTACTCAAATTATGAAAACATGAGATATATTCATATTCGTTAATGTTTACGTCTGTATCTGATTTGAAATTCTCTCGCGTAAATTATGCGTTGACCTTACTCTTTTAATGCTAGCTATGTATCCAGATATCCTTGAATTATGAAGGATTACGAGTTATATTTTTAGTCTTTTGAGAAGTTCACATCTTATCAACGGTAATGAAACTGGAAAGTTGATAGTGCGAGTAGAATGGATTGATTGACTATGACATAATGTCATTGTCTTAATTGATGGGAACTCGAGTAGAATTCCCATAAAAATAAGATGTTGATTATTAAAAGTGATCTAAATAATTCTTGATGGATGACTATATCTTGCATTTAGACTTGAAATTATACCGTGAATGGTTGTGAACTAGTCATAGACCTTGTAGTCTAGAAGGAACCTAAGGTGGATTTATTAAAAGATGTTTCTATTATCTGAAACTTTAGGAGGTATTTGCTGGTGAATTACCTAGACTTCCGCCAACAAGGCAAGTTGAATTTGGTATTGATTATATTCCCAATGCTGCACCCGTGGCGTGTGCACTGTACTTCAGCACCATCTGAATCGAAAGTGTTACCGTTCAATTGAGAGAGTTGTCGGAGAGAGCTTTTATTCTACCAAGCTCGTCATTATGAAGAGCTATGGTGTTATCATTCCTTATGTTTATTGATTACCGTGAACTAAGTAAATTGACGATCGAAATCGATATCCATTACCCAAGATGATAGTTTTGTTCGATCATTTACATGGTTCTAGCGTATGTTTTAAAGATTTTATCCACGGCATGGTTATCATCAACTTCGCATCCGCGAAAAAGATTATCTATTCCAATCACTACATTCAGAACTTGTAATGAACATTATGATTTTCATGTATGTCGTTTGGATTGACCAATGCACATGTAGCATCCATAAAATTGGTGAATCACGTGTGTAGGCTGTAATTTGATAAATCCATGCCTGTGATCATTAAGGAGTGTCTTTTTGTTTCTAAAAATAGGAAGGAGTTAATAATCATCCATAGACTGCCCTGAATTGGAAAAGCAAGGAAAACTTGTACCTTGAATATTTAACATGTGATTTAAGGCTTAATCCTTTACATTATTTGACCATGTGATTAACAGATAATGGAATATACTGACTCTTCAAAGATTATAGCCATTTAAGACTTTGGGTTATAATAAAAAGAAAGTGCAAAAATGTTTTGACATATAATTTATCAAATGATTTGTAAGGAATCAATCCCTTATACCCAAATCATTTAACTAAACTCCTTTAAGGATAAATTTTTGTGCATACCTCAAGACAACCTAAGAGGGATTGAGGAAACCAAATAAACCATGACTTAAATTTGAAACGACAATTTTTGCTTTTCAACTAAGAAAATTTTGACCAAAATATAAACAAAGATTTTTCGAACATTTACGAATCTTATTAATTATTTTATTATTTTTGATAAATCAACAAAGATCGTGTTAACTAAATTCAAATTTATTTTGAACATTTTTTTATAATTGGGCGAACTGAGAAATTTAAAAATTTTCACGTTTATGTTTCAAAAAAAATAAAAAAAAAATGAAAAATTAAATATTTATTATTTAAGTACTTGTAATAACTGTCGACGCTTTAGACGTCGGATTGAGCAAAACTGATAAAAATGATAGTTGAGACGAAACTAAAACTTAGAAAATATGAAGAAAGAATTTTTGAATGAATACGGTCATAATATTTATTTCATCGGGGAAGGTGAATGTAATTACTGACATGTTATGTAGAAAGGATAAAGAATCAATTAGGATGTGTTCCTTCATAATGACCGTGCAAAATAAATTGCCGAGCAATTTAAAATATAGTCGATGCTTGTAAAAAGGATAAAATAGATAATAAGAGGGGTTCGCGGCTAATGTGAACCATTAGAATTGATAAGCCAATGGCGTTAAATGTATAAAAGGCCGCTAGTGGTTGCCTAAATATGGAGGTTTGTGAGATTTAGTTATGGTGGAATCTCATAAGATTTAGTATTGTATTCATGTCATTTCTGATTCAATGTATCTTTATCTGAAGAAGTTGTACTGATGGCAAATTATAAAGGTAGACATCGCCTCATACATTAGTAAACGTCTAACTATTGCAAAGGTCATCATCTGATTTTGATTCGATTTGGGTCATCATCGACAGACTGACCAAATATGATAAATATTCATTCCTGTTAATGATAGATTCTCGATGAAGAAATTGAGTCTCTTGTATTTAAAGGAGTTTTGTAAGCATGGTGTGCGTGTATCGATCATCTCTATCAATATCCTCGCTTCGCATGGAATTTCCAGAGATTTGCTTAGAAGTCGTTGGGAACGAACCTTGATGAGAGTACTGTTTACCACCCCAATCGAAGGGACGAGGTAAAGTAACGATACAGAACACTAGATGTGTTGTTTTATGCTTGAATAATTTACCTTTGGTAATAAACCGTATAATTGTTTTCCTTTGGAGAGATTATCATTGATAATTATCGTATTAGGATCGAGATCGAATCTTGTGAGGATCTAAATATAAGAGCATATGTAGGCAGGAGTTGGGATGAAGATACCCGACATACACCCACTGTGAGTTGGAAATGTCTTTTAGGTTTAAGGTTGTCTATAATGACAAACCTAACCTTACAAAATACCCGACCCGCGAGACCTGAAATGATTGTTGAAATTAGGATCTGATTATTGACTACCGGTAGTGAGCAGGAGGTTATGTGAATATGAAATGTAGATCTTGAAGAGCAGGATGGGTAGCGAAGTTATGCCAAAAAGATTCACCATGGAAAAGCGAATTGATGATCTAAAAAGATCATGGGAAATAAGTCACTGTTTTATGGGATCAATGAGATGATGTAAAAAGTTAGTGTGAAAGGCATATAAGCTGGATCTACCCTAGGACTTCGAGGGCTGCATGAATTATGTCTCGTATATTGAACTTGATAAAATGTCTATCAAATGAAAATCTGATTATTTCTCAATGACGTTTGAATCGGCGAAAAGTTGCATTCATCAAAAACCCGTGAACATCGAGGATAGAGAAAGTAAGTCAACATTAAGCCTGATCGTATTCCCGTAGTTATGTTGGATGAAACTCGCGTATTATAATGAATTACACTTGTGAGAAAAGACCGAATGTGGAGGAAATACCCACATGGCTCTAACTCTATAAGAAGCGAGTAGTAAGATAAATTGATCTTTGAGGACAAAGATCCTGTTTAGGGGTAAATGATGTGACAATCCGTTAATTTATGGTTGATATTTTATTCTCAAGTAGTATTTAAAAATATTAATTTAATGTTATATTATGAACTCACTCATTTATGGGAAGAAATTCGGGTTTACGTCTTGAAGTAGCATCGACCACGTCTAAAATGGAGGACTCTACGTTACGTGCTTAAGTTTCCATACACCGTTTTTGGTGGACAGTCCGACATTTCAGGAAATAAATTTATCCGTGAATATTATTTTGGGATTTTAAATTTGTGTTGGTTCATAAACTCACAAATTTACGAGAAGAAATTAGGACTTACGTTCATAATTTAACGTCCTTTACGACTAAACCGGAAACCCTAGGTTTACGTATTTACGTTTTTGAACTCCGTTTTCGATGAGACAATTTTTATTAGATTCGTTTTATGCCGTTGATTCATAATTTAAAAAAACATTTTTCGTAAAACGATCTGAGGTCACGTAAATCGAGAAAACTAGAATCAGGGAGTACCCGTAAATAAATGGGGATGAGACAAAACCACTTTTGCCCCACCCCCAATATGGGACAGCTTAAGCTAGCCACATACACCATGAGGTGTCAAAGCTTAAGACGTAAGCTAGGACACTTATCTTAGCCACTTCACAATCAAGCTAACACAACAAAACCAGTCACACAAACTAACAACCTCATTTGCAAGTCATACAAACCACCAAACTCTCTCTCTCTCTCTTTTCTATTCTCTTTGCCATCCCAACTCACACCCATAAACACCCATTTGATCAAATTTAACCACAAAATCTTATGTTATTCACACATATGATGGAAACCTTTTGAATCTCTATTGATTGGTGGTGATTTTAACATCCAAGGAGGAGATTTGTTGGTGTCATAGGGCTGATTTTCCACAAGGTTTTCTTGAAGATTGGTGATCTTGAAGTTGATATTGGTGTACCTTAAGTTTTGCCAACAAAAGTCAAGATTGATCTTAACTTTCATAATCTTGGTGGTAACAAGATCATCCTTCCCATTTCCTTGTTATTTCTGTAAATGTAAATTGTATTTTCTTTCTTGATGTATATGTATATGATGATATATGGTGATAAAAATATTATGTGGAGATCATGTGTTGATAAACATGGTTAAAAAAATTGAAAACTACATGTAAAAAGGTTAAAATCTTGCTTAAATTAGTAGGCTGTATAAAACAGTAAAGAAATATATGATAACTTGTTAAAGTGGCTTGGGTAGTTTAATATACAGTAATATAAGTGACTTATACATATGTGAGTGTTTGCCACACAATGGAATCCACAAAATGAGTGACATATGATCAAAACAATACTGAAGTACAAATCTGAGTAGTCTGTTTTGGACGGACTGTTAGGGACATTTGGAGATAGACTGAGAAGTATCTAAATCTGAGTTAATTGTAGCACATAATATGTAGTTTGTGTCACCTAAAAATGAGCTTCTATCTCCTTGTAGAAATCAAGATATGATAAAAATGGTGAAAGTGAAAATAATAATCAAATTTGTGAAATAAAAGTATATAGTATAATATTAGCACTCAAGTAAATATATTATAAAATGTATACTTAAAAACCACTAACTTATATATTACATATAAATAAGTATGTACATTAATAAATAAATGATACTTTTTATAAAAATGGCAAATTTATAAGTTTTATAAGTTATTAAACTATAAACATAAGTTTTACGTCTTTTCGGCTAAAACCGAAAGATTAACCTTTTCGTCAATTAAAACTTAGATGGTCGGACCCGTCTAATGTAAACTTTTTATAACTCATATACTGATTTATAAGTACATATGACAAGTACAAACCGATAAAACCCGAGCTTTAAAACTTATGGACATTAACGGGCCAAAGTAACCTTATTGGACTATTGACCCAACTAAATTGGATAAACACTAACGGACTTACTCATTGGGCTTAACCCACTTGGTCCCAATATATGAGTATAAGCCTGATATTAAAATTATAATGGGGCTAATATAAAGTATTGGACTTTAATGGGCTTATTGGGCCTTAATATGGAATTGGATTGAAACTAGTATAACTAGTCAAAATTTGACTAACACCTAACACTATAATGTGTATGAAGAGATAAAAATCCCACTTGATCATCATCATATTTATAATATCATCATATATATACATAGTCATTGGTTTTACAAAGTCATTGTACAAGAGTCTAAGACAAGTATTATTTGTCTAGGTTTCCGTGATTGAAGCACGTACTGTACATCCAAATCGCCGATAACCCGCCTTTCCCAATCAACGTGAGTTCATAGCCTCGCACTCTTTTAAATGTTTTATGAAATGTTTTATAAACCTGCGAGGGAGATAACATGTTAGTTTTAATAAAATATGACACCATTTGTCTCGATTGTTTGTTTATTGATTTAGACGCGAATGATTATATGACCAGATGAATGATTTTATGACCCGATGTATGAAATAAAAATGGATTATTATAGTTAGGTTATGTCACTAAAAGTTCCATTAGCATGAATTGTGAACTACTGGGATTTGGTAGACGCTTATGCATATAATAATTCTATTTGGGGAAGATCACCCTAGTTCGCGCCTTGACGGTTGATCCCCGTCATGCCAAATTGATTGGTAAGCGAATTTATGTTTGAGAAGATTTATATAAGCGTGATTATTGTGATGACACACTATTTTAGATGGGCAAATGTGTTTCGGGTTAGCTACCCGTTGTTTGGTATAGTAAGGTAGCAATGTCATGCGGCTTGTAATAATCTAATAACGAAAATACTACTATACGCATTGAATTACAATATATTGTCTGACTAGCAATACGGGGTCTTATTATTGATAATGTTCGTGTTTTGGTTTTACATAACCATATTCATATAACGGTTTTTTATCTAACTCTATACAACGTTATAAAACGTATTATATGATGTTTTTATGACATTGGTTCGTATAATGGTTTTGAAGGCAAAAGCCTATAGTATGATTTACAACAAAGATTTGTATGAAATGTTTTTGGCTTATTTTATGGCCTACTACAAGGATTTGTACAAAATTATTTTCGGTCATAAATATATGCCGATCGTCCAAGGAAGGAGTTTGCTTTACCCAACCCCCTTTTTGATAACAAGGCAGAAAGCCCCGACCTGACATTCATTAGTTTCGAGATATTACTGGTTTTCATTAAACTCTATGAATTCACTCGGCGTTTTCGTTGACCTTTTCTGTTAACATGTTTTATCTTAGGTACTTGAAGGTAATTCTCGGGAAGACGACAAGAATTTATGGCTCGCACTTAAATAACAATTTCCATTCAAATGTTTTGTAAAATTTTATGAAATACTTTGACTTGGGACCTATGTAAATTTGATATTCATGAATGGAAAATGCTTTATTATTAAACGACGCGATTTTAAGCGTTGTCTATGATTTGAGTAATGTTCTATCCCGTAACACCAACAACTCTTCCGATGAAATAAAGTATGAATATTTGGGGGTGTTACACAACTCCATAAGTTGTAGTTAGGGTACTACACATTTGGAATTGAAATATTCCAAGGATATTGTTATTGCAAACCCTAGAAATAATAATAATCTGTTCATGTGGGAGAGAAAGTGAATCTATACTTTTCTCACATTTTGAACTAGCTTAAGACTATCCTTAAAAGTGATCTTACACTATTTATCAAAATTGCTTAGTATGTTCATTACAATAGCCGTTTATACTTTCACCAGAAAGGTACGTCTTAAACCACTATAAATGACACAAGATCTTCGTTTCTATAACTTGAAAATTGTCACTTGTCTCTTGAGCATTAAACATGGTCTTGATTGACTCCCCTTGGTTTCTCTCTTCTTTGCTTCTTTTGTACGAGTAGCCGTTCTTCCGTTTCGGTCTTTTTCGGTTTCGATTTAACTCGTAATCCTTCATTAAGGCATTATCACCTAGTTTTGAAGTGGTCCAATGATTTCCAAAAGGCTTAAGATATATTATAAGTATTTAATAAAAACTTGGTTTTAAAAATTTATTTTATTTTCTTTGTTAAAACCTCCCTTTGCTGGCGGTTCTTTAACTTTCACGGTTCAAACCTGAGGTTCTTTATCGAGAAAGAACCGCGGCCCCACTAAGTGACTAAAATAATCAGTTTTCATTAAACATGATTATTACAAAATAAACCCACCCTTTATTCTCTATAGAGGCGACGGGTTTCCCTATTTCCACCATTGTGTATTGATCAAAAACTTCAATCACTCAAGATTAATTGATTCCAAGTTGTGGGTTTCACTCATCCCTCTTCCAACATCAATTATTTGTAAGTACATTCATTCAATTTCAACTAATTTATTCTAGATTTCTTATTTCATAATTGGGGATTTTTAAAATTAATATTGAATTAGAACCTTGCTAGGAATGTGGGTTGACATAGTTATATTACTATCACTAAGCACACAAAAAAAGTGAAAATAATAACTCTACGTAACCGTACTAGTCAAAAAACATATTGCACATACCAAAAATTAAGCACAACATACAACCAATTAATGCACAACTAGTAAAAATGCCAAAATGTAAAGTATGGAAAGTATACAGACTAAAATGTAAATGCAGAAAATAGAAGGACTGAAAATGTAAATTGTAACAACTAATAACCACTTGTAACAAAATTACCAAACTATGCAACAAATTTAACCAACTTAACAAACAACAAGGACTGATTTGCAAAACCTAAAAAGAATTAACCAGTAAAAACAATCTAGCAACCTTCCAAATCTAGTTTAAGCTAAATCGGGCTTAATGGTTTATAAGTTGTATCTTGAGTTTAAGTGCACCAAATAAGCTGAAATTTGTTTCAAAAGTTTGCAAATTCAAAATGACCTAGCCTGTTTAAGGAAATAAGCTGGAATTGACTAAATATCCAATAAGCACTTTTGTAATAATCTACTTTTAAGAGATGTGCTTATTGGAATAAGCACAAGGTTTGATATTCTCAAAATCTGATTAAGAGCCAAAATAAGTTACACCTATCCAAGAAAATCTGAAATCCAACCAAGAAATAAGCCAATAAGCCAATAAGCCAAAATGAGCTTATGTTGACCAGCGTTGACCAAAGTTGACCAACTTTAACCAAAGTCCAAACTTAATTTTATGACTTGTTAAGCTGAATTGTGAAAGAAAATGGCCTAGCTTATGAAAAAAATAAGCCAGAAATGAAAATGACTTATCACATAAACAAAAGCTTATTAAAGAGACTTTTAGGGGCTTATTCTCACTCAATACTAAGAACTGTATTATGTAGCTTATAGAATCTTGAAGCTACAATGTTAAGCTATGTCCACAACCAAAAATCCAAGTCTGAATCCAAGGAATGAACATTTTAAGAAGGATTAAAGTTGGCATGTTTTAAGCTAATAATATGACCCAAAGTATTTTATGACCTTTTGCCTGTTTGACTTTATGATTGACTACCAAATCTTGCAAGTCTACTTGATATCAGTTAGTTAGTGTGAAGCAACACTTTGTAACCGATTTTACCAACTGAATTAATGATTATCAATAGATCCAAACACTGGTTACTGGTTTAAGCAATTTTTAAGCTAAGTGAGATTATCAAGGCTAACAGATATAGACTAAGAGCTATCAAAACAAATCAACAAGCACAAATTGAACAGTTATCAGGAAAATTCAAGTAGAATTACACTCGTTCTAGGAAAATAGCATGCAAACTACTTTTTTAGGGGAAAATGTAAAGTAAAACTTATGGAATGAACTTGAAGGCTTCTTTGATGAAGAAGCTAAGCGCTGAGCTTTCTTAAACACTAATCACCACCAAATTTAGCTAATCAACTCATCATCAAACCCAAACAATCATCATCATCATCTGAATCTGATCACAACTATAAATTCTAAACTTTTGGCCAGCAACTGAATAAACTGTGAACTAGAAAGCTTCTGATCAAATGTAACAGCTCCAAAACAATCAAACAAACTTTGTTATTCCATATGAATAACATAATCAAGTAATATGAATGAATGAGTAGTAATGTAGGTAGTGAATTTAGCGAACGAAAAGTAAATGTGAACTCTGAACTTTCATTAATGGAAAACTGGTCAAAGGTTTGTTATAACTGCCTAACAACTATCTAAGAGTGGTTGTCAATCACTCTTAGAATTTGAACTAATGAAGGAAAACAGAAAGGAGAGAATTATATAAAGTGTGTGTGATTTCACACTTTAAGCTACAATCTACAAATGGGAAAGATACAAGGTATTTATAGAGCTGAGATGAGGTCGAACCTACAGGTCGAACCTTGGGCTCTGATACCATAGTTGTAACACCTTGCTTTGATAAGTGGACCGTTACGTGTAATTATGGCGTGTCATCAAAGCATGCAAGGTTATATGTAATAAAACATACATGACCATAAAAGAAAACTAGAATCAAACATCGGCTCCCAAATATAAGCTCAAACATATAAAATTAAGTACTGAAAAGAAGGACTAAACAATGTCCAAACAAGCAAAGTAATGTAAGAAGTGCATAAAGTAAGAAGGCTGGATAGCTTTCATCTAGATGCACATACTCTCAGAATCCTAAGAGCGTCCTGGTGTACCTGTCGTTAGAACATGAAAGGAACTACTGCTGATCATAACGATCAGTGAACAGATATAACAGCATGATAAGTAATACTTGAATGAACCAGATGACAAACAGTAAGCTGTTAAGATTGATATATAAAATGCAACGGAAAACTATATAAGTTCTGAAAAGTCTGGTTTATGACTGGCAAAGCTGTACTAACTGTTAAATCTGAAAATCTGTATTTACAGTATTTTAAGTGCCAAGAGCTTATATAGGTCATGTGCTGTAACAACGTCCGCATGAGTACATAGAGGGGTGACCTCGTCATGCTGTAGAGGGATAACCTCTAAATAATGTGTAGGGTGGAGGGATCAACTCCAATGTGAAGGATGTAGAGCACACACCGCATTCACCTGATAAGCTTTAAACTGATAACCTAGGATGCATCCATACGCCCCACTGATAATACTGATATATGGCCAAACTGAAATAAATGGGACGCTACGAGAAATCACTCCCCCGTAGAGGAGTCATGACACCGGTGCCTCAAGTGTCATGGTTACGGTACCTCCGTAACTAGTACATAATTGATCAAGATTGTATATAAAGGAAATCCTTACTGAAGGAAATCCTTACTGAAAGGAAATCCTTACTAAAGGACGGGAAATCCGTACGATCAATCGAAACGAAAGAGACAAATAATAGAAGAAAGATAAGAATAACCGTACCTTATATACGACAGCTTGAAACTAAACGCGATCCAGACTTAGTTTCTTCGCAAACAATCTATATATAAAAATAGCTATAAATATAAGTTCCTTACGCTATATGTAAAATTTTCTTATGTTTGAATCAATATGATATTTTTACTTATGATAGTTGTTCTCCCACTTATTTTATTTGTATTCATAAGTACTTAAATATTGTTTCTCCAGTCTACGCTGAGATTGGCATAAATGTCCTACTTTCGTCTCTCGGTTTCGTATATGAATATTTTCCTTGATTATAAAATATCAAGTATCTAAAGTAGTAGAATAATTATTCTTATGTTACTATTAACAGTAATAAAAACATATGGTTACTAAAACATGTTGATACAACACATTCTTAATGTAATGCTACATGAAGCGTAAATGATTCGTAGATCAAAATATACCTCCGGACGAAACGATTGGTCGAAACCGAAAGCACGAACACAAGATATAACGAGACACGTTTGCACCTGAACACGAAACAATTCGTTAAACCTACAACTCCACATATACGGATATAAAAAAAATCAGCACTACTGTGATCTATGATATATCAACGAACCAAAATCTTTAACTCGATCGCGAACCGAACGAGCAGTCTTCCCAAACTCGAGAAGTCTTCCCAAACTCGAACAAACTCGGCATGAACCTTACCCCACCTCAGATTTGATGAAAACTTTATTAAAAGTGTAACACCCCATTTGTTAAGATGGAATGCTACAGTAAAATATGGCGTGTCATCAAAGCATGCAAGGTAAATGTCTAAACATTCATGACCATAAATAGAGATACCGGAATCAAACATCGGTAGTCTAAGTAACTCACACACAAGCAATATTAAATACTTTAAAAGAAAGGACTAAAAAATGACCAAATTAAGTAAAGTATGAAAAAGTAGGAATAAATGCATAAGGTAAAAGAGGCTGGATAGCTTCCATCCGAATACACATACTCTGTAGATCCTACTTGCGACCTTGGGTACCTACCGTTTGGGAACATGGAAATGGAAAACAGCTGAGCATAACGCTCAGTGCACGGATATACAATAAAGCATGGAAACATAGAGTAATGAAGCATAATAAGAGCATATAAGGCATGAAAAGCAGCGAAAATGAATAAGTCCAAGGAAACCTAGATATAAATCATATTTTCTAGTTTTAATTCTCAAAACATAGCTTATGTTACTTATGAAAATCTGTATTAGTTTAATATACCAAAAGCCAATATAGGTCATGAGGTCAACAACGTGCATGAATACTTGGAGGGGTGACCTCGTCGTGCAAATTACAGGGGATGCCACTAATTAAATGGAAATGGGTAGGAGGGATCAACTCCTTGTGAAGGATGCAAGGCACACACCACATTCACTATGAAATCCTGACTGACATATAAACTAGGATGCACCCATACGCCCAACATGATAATATAATAAATAAGTCTAAATAAATTGAAAGGGACACCACGAGCTACCACTCCGCCGTGGTGAAGTCATAACACCACTGCCTCTAGTGTTATGGTTATGGTACCTCCATAACTAGGTGAAACTGGCATGCATGTATAGGGCTAAGGTAACTAATAAACATAAGCATTTAATCTGTAACTAATGGGGAAAACTGTTTGTTGCATACGGGAAATCATAATAAAGGAAGAGGTTGTCCTTACTGAAGGACGGGAAATCTGTACCTTGTGTACAGTAAAAGCTAACGGAAACGTTGAAGTACCTACTGGTTCTGTGTGTTCTTAGCTTATTATTCATGTTAAGTCATGTTTTAACAGATTTAAGTGTTAATCTGTAGTTATTCTTGTATTCTGTTGTTTATTATTCATGTAGTATGGTATTATAATACTTGTATTGTAGTATTAAGTAACTTTCTAAAAATAGCAGGTTTCCATAAATATTAAGTTTCTAAAAATAGAAAGTTTTCAAAAATAGTAAGTTTCTATAATTAGAAATAAGCTGGATTATTAATAATAAATAAAGTTTAATTAGTAAAATACAAGTCATGGTTTAAAGGTTATAGCTTATTAATTAAATAACTTGGTTAATTAATTAAACTATACATTATAAGAATTTAATTAAAAATACATGTTTTAATTAAGTTAAGCTAAGTAAAATACTTTAGGTTATACATGAAATATTAATTTTAATATTTAACCTACATTTAATTAAATTAAATAGTCTAGAAATAATTTAATTAAACATATTTTCTGATTTCTAATATTTTTCCCGAAACCCGAACCCGTATTTTAAAATTAACCCGAGCCCGTACCCGTGCCGCATATAAGCCGAAACATTTAAGGCGAAACAAACATCCCCACCAGTGGCTAGACCGGCTGACCGTTAGCCACTAGTGGCCTTCGGTTCCCACTGTCGAGCCACGGCTGCCACTGCCGGCTCGGTTCCCACTGGTTTCCATCGGTTCATCACCGGTTCCCATCGGTTCTTACCTGGTTCCCACTGTTCTTGTTATACCGAGACCCTAGTGGTCTTGGTTAGCCTCGAATACCAACCAAAACCGTACCCCGACCCTCGATCTGGGTCCCTTGCCTTCGTCCGAGCCCAAACCGACCCAGCCGAGACCCCTTGTGGTCTCGGTGGTGGTGATGACAACAATTCGAGAGCCCCTTGGCTCTCGGTGGTGTCTCGGCCGAACCAAAACCCGAACTAAACACCCCCTTATTGATATCCTTGATTAATTAACATGTTTTTATGATTTGTTATTGATTTTAATACATGATTTCATAAAAGAAAAATAAAAATAAGGAAAAGAAAAGGTGTATGATTATACCAATCGCGTAGTTGTTTATGGTTTTTAAACACGAACACAAACACGTAAACCTTGAAGATCAAAACTCAAAAACACCCCTTTTGGTGTCTTTGTTGGTCGACGTAAGAGAGAGAGAAAAGAGGGATTAGGGTTTTCTTGTTTTGTGAAATTTTGTTATGTTAATCTCCTAGAGATTAGTTTGTGTAGTATTAGACTTGGGATCATGGGCCAAAGCCCACTTCTTCCTTTCTTTTCTCTCTTAGCCGCGGCATATGGGGCCCACAAGTGAAAAATCAAAGCTTTTAAGTGTTAGATATTAACGTGATCGTTCATGTTTAATTATTGTGGATTTTATTTCGTGATCGTAAGTGCATTTCTTCGAATTTGAGAAAACATTAACTGAAAGAAACATACCCGAATTAGAACTGGAAATGAGGGTAAGAAGTCTGTATAGACTCCTCCGTCTCCAAAGTGGCTTCCCGCTCAGGATGATCCCTCCAGAGGATTTTGACGAAAGGGATCGTTTTCCTCCGCATGACACGATCTTGTCATTCAAGAACTCTCTCAAGTTCGTCGACATATGAAAGATCCTCTCGAATCTGATGATGCGGATACTGGACTACATGGACTAGATGATAGTTGTATCCTCTGAGTAAGGACACATGGAACACGTTGTGAACGTGTGATAGCTGAGGCGATAACGCTAAACGATATGACACTTCACCAACGCGTTCTATGATGTCGAACGGTCCGACAAAGAGAGGACTAAGCTTCCCTTTAATTCAAGAACGTTTAACTCCCCGTGCAGGTGATACCTTGAGGAAAACATGATCACCTACTGATTCTAGTAAAATTACCCCTTTAGGAAAAGGAAGGTAATTAGGGCAAGTATGCACGACGATTTAGGAAAACCATGTGTGAATGACCCTAAAAGTGAGTTCGTTCTCAAGGAGGCAAGTGCGTTGTGTTAAGAGATGGTTTTTGATTTGTGATTATATGATTGAAAAAGAAAGAAAGAAATGAGATTAGAAAAGGAAGACGATTACGACGACGGATTAAACTAAGACGAAAAGGTCGATCACGTAAAACCGTAAATAGTGCAAAAATTAAAATTTTAACCTAAAAATTCCTAAAAATTACTAAAAATCCACAATAATATTCTAAGAGTTTACAAAAAATCCAAACTTGCTAAAACCTTTTAATTAATTAGATAATGACTTTTTAATGCTAATTAAAGCCCTAATAATCACAATTAATTATTAAAAAGCCCTAAACAAGATTTTAAAATTTGTAAACCTAAAAAATAACCTAATTAAGCTAAAAAGTATTTTTTTAAAATTTAAAACCAAATAAAACTCTTTTTAAACACTTAATAACTATTAAAATCAATTAAAACTTAAATTAATTCTAGAAAATAATTGAAAAGCCCTAAAAATATTTGGAAAGTTACAAAACTCCTAATTAAGTGTCTACAATCTAGGAAAAATGTAAAAACTTAAAAAATCAAACTTTCAATTTTTAATAATAAAATAATATTAAAATATTCAAAAAAAAATCAAAGTTTATAAAAAAATTCTAAAAAATTACCAAAAATCTAGAATAATGTAACTAAGACAAAAATGCAATCAAAAGTTTCCAAAACCTTTTAAATAAATTTATATTAAATTTCAAAGTTGGTTTAAAACCCTAAAATCATATAAAATCAAAAATAAGTTAAATTGAAAACTTAAATAGCTGTAAACCTCAAAAATATAATTAAAAACCTAAAAACTATTTTTTCAGATTTTTAAATACTTTTTCCTATTTTTAATTTACTTTTCAAAATTAAAACTTAAAATAATCCTAGAAAATTAAATAAGCACGTGAAAAATAAAGTTTTTGAACCAAAAAATCCTAAACTCTAATAAGAACACAAGAAAAATGCAAACTTGCAAAAACCTGTAAGGACTAAGCTGAAATCAGCTTATGAATAAGTTGTTAAGTTATATAAGCTAAAAACAAGGATTACTTAAATATTAAACAAACCAAGTGAAAACCAGTCAAAGACCGTAGGGCAACTGGTTATTATGTTGGTGTGTGAGAGGAGTGGCGCAGGTTCGAGTCCTGGCCACGTCCTTTTTGTAAAACTTTTTTTTTCTTTTTTAAACGTAACAAACTCAAAACCAATAACCTAAACTACTCTGAAACTCACTTTTTATCAAATAAACAAGCTAGATTCAAGCTGCTAAGATCAAAACATTGCCCAGTTTGCAAGTTAATCTGATGAACACAAGAATGATATCTTCACTTGTGAAGATATGAACAAGATGAGCTTGTTCTTGGTTTTTTGTTGATTTTTGATGGACAATAGGGGCAATCCCATAACCAGTTGGGTTGTGGGAAGTTAAATTACCAATAAAATAGCCAGCTCAAATTCAGAAATCACAAAGTCAAGCCAATAATAAGTTACTGATAAGCATATGAGTTCTAGATACACTTATACTGGTTCAAATGGCAAAATGGTGAGATTAAAATGTTCACAACTTGTTCACAATCCAAGCAAATGACATACAATCCATCACAACCCTACTTAAACCTTAACCTTAACAGATTTCAAGAGTCATGGCACAAATTCTTCAAAAAAAATCAGGCAGACAAGCACTTACTGATTTTAGACCACTTCTTCAATTTTATCATGCAACTTGATTTAAACTACACCCAATTGAAAACCTTATACTGATATTACCTACTATCAACCCAATGAGTGATTTAAACAAGTTTTTAAACAAGGTTTATGCCTTTTACCCCAAATTAAACCCTAATCCAAACACTCATTAATTTTTCTGAAAATGATTTTAACAAAGCAAATCTTAATACAACTCTACCAAACTGATTAATTACTATCTAAACATGCATAAAAGACAATTTAAATCCTAATCAAGCAGATGAAACAAATAAACAAGCAAATTCACAAAAATTCACCAAATCACATGAATCTTAACTTTTGAAAACTAAAACAAGGGAACCATGGATTATACCTTGCGAGACCCACATCCAGGCCCCACTAAGGCTGCTATGCCTTCTCCTACAAGCTGGGGCTTGTGCAGTTGGCTTATAGGAACAAGTATGCAAGTAGAGATGCTAGTAGTGGTCTTAAAGACACACACACCTAATATTTCTTCTAAAATGGAATGGATATTATGAACCTGCTAAGAGAGAAGGAAAAAGGCTATGTAAAAGCTTAAAGGCTTACCCCTAGCTTTTGGATGAAGCTAGAAGAGAGCTTAGAGCTTGGGTTAGAACTAAGATAAGCTAAACAATGGACCAAACCAAGGCTGTCTAAGATTGGTTACCCACTATACCAGAACAAGCCATGGTATCATGGACATACAGAATCTCAAACACCTCTAAACTAACATATTCCATCACCATTTATCAGATTTTTATGAAAATTTAAGGTTTAAGAAAAACTTGAAAAGAAAACAGAGAACTTGGAAACTTGATATACTTCCTGAAAACTTGAAACCAAACTGAACAATGATAATTATATCAAACTGAAAGTAAAATGGAACTCGTTTTCATCACCAACTCTAAACTTAATTTCTCATTCAGAAAAGAAAGCTTTACAAGGTTGTGAAACAGGAAAACAAGAACAACCTATATTAAGTCCTAAACGCCCTTTATATAGGGTCACAAGATGATTCTAGAACTATAAATAAAAAATTCTAAAGCTGAAACCCTAATGCTAGCTTTTCCAGAAATGCCCTTGGTCTCTTGGCGTTTGAAAATGGTCAATTGGCCTTCATGTGATGATTTTTGGCTGTATGTTGATGCAAGCTGGATAAAACTGATCTTGGCCATTAAAAGGAGTCTTTGGGGACACGAAAATGTTATGAGTCGTTGATCCTGCTGTCACCCTTTTGTTTGCTTGTGCAGGGGAGGGCCAAGGTATCACATGGGTGAGAGTGACGGGTTATTTGGGGGTTGGGTTTGGGTTAAATTAAGCTAAATCAAGGATCTGGAGCATATAAACAAAAACCACTTTGATTTAAGCCTAATTGAAGCTGGGGATAGCTTAGGGTTTATGTGGATAATGGGGTGGTTTTAATCCGATTTAGGGGTAATTAAATTTAAAAAAGTGTTTTGGTGGGAAGTAATTAAATAACTGATTAATCAGTTATTTAAACTTAGTGGAAGGTGACGTGGGGTGGATGGTGAGGTGGTGTGATGTTATTGGCTGGTGGTGGTTATGTGGAGAAATGATTGGTGGGGATGAGTTTGTGTGTTTGACAGTAATGGCCCCCATTGTTTCCTCCTTTGTTTAACTTGTAATAAACAGCTCATGACTCCATTTCCCTTTATAATCATCTTTGTAAACTTGTCATTTTTGGCACAACAAGTTTTTAAACTTGTTTCAAGGACTAAACATGCAAATTTATGATATTTGAAGGACTGATTTTGGCATTTTCTTCATTCTTCAAGGTTTGACTTGTTTGTTGACTTCTTGGAGGACCAATATTGACAATTTAGTTTTGTTGAGGGACTAAATTTGCCAATTCTTCAAAGTTAAGGGTCCTTTTGTAATTTTGACAAACTTTAGGGACCAAACTTGTAATTATGAAGATACAAGGGTATAAAGTGTCAATTCTTCCATATTGGAGGACCCTTCTTCATAATTCTTCAAATCTTCAAGGGTTTTCTTTGGAGAATTCTTCATTAGGGCTTGGTTCATCGTGCGGCTTCGTTTCCCGTGTTCGTTTTTGACTGATTCTTGTGATCTTTTGTCATTTTCTCAATATCCGTACCTAAAATACACAAGCAACAAACACAAGCATATATTTGGGTATTTTGATGATATTTAATGCGTTTTAAGCCCTATTTGGAAGATGAGACTATGTATAAAAGCAGTCTCATCACTCCCCCATACTAAACCATTGTCGTGCCCTCGCGCAATGCTAGAATAAAGTATCATAGCACCTCCAAAATTCATTTTTATTCACTTTATTGAATGAAAAACTAGCTACACTACTAATATTACTACTACTTGCGTTTTAGACATAATGTATGATTTTCATCGCAAAATGGGACGTTTAGGTTCATAGAATAAGAACACGTGAATGCTTCGTTAGAAATAATTTCATCGTCCTCGATTTTCACTCCAATTCGATGCCAAGCGTGCAACGAGATCATTGTCATTATAAGTTAGTAATGCTAGCACTACTCATATGCCCTAATCACGTACTTATCCTCCCATTATTCCTAAGTTGTATCTCTTATATTTTATTTTGTCTTGAATGTTTCACGAGGATACATTGTTTGATTTATGCGATAATAGAGATTTAGGTCTAAAAATAGAGTCCTAACGGTGTAACTAAGACCATAAAATCAATAACCCCTCCTAATAGACAACGATGTTAAAAAATTAAGTTGACAAGAAGAATCGATAAACACGGTTTTATAACAGTTTTGAACATGAGACTTATTACCAAGACTTTTATACGCCCCTAACGGAAGGGCCTTATTATCTTTGGTTTACCTCCATCTTTTATTCAACTTCGCCATGAAGCTTTTATTATGACTTCGGTCTTGCCTTGCCTTTTATTATCCGCCTCATCGGTGGTTTTATTAGCCAAAGACGTATATCCTCACGCTAAAGCGAATTTTGGATCTTTAAAGCTTCGAAGATTAAGGCTTGATTCAGTTTCAATTTTGCATAGATTTTTCGGCCTTGTGGGGCTTCAAATTGTTTGCTAGATTTAGGTGAGCACTTGAAATCTTATTACTGGGTGAAGCTTTCGATTATTCGGGTTCCAATACTTCAAAACCGTGACGCTGGCGATACCTTAATGTCTTCCCAATTTAATTACATGGAAGCTACTAGAAAAGACTAGAAACCCAACAATCCTAACTAAACCGCTAAGTCAGTATTTATTAAGCAAAAAATATTTACATGCGAAGGGAGAATAAGCAAACAACGAAAACACATGAGTTTTTGAAAGAATACGAGTACTCTACCTTTAGCATAGTAACTTATAATTAACTCTATCATTTCTCGTCCTCATTTAAGAGACTTAGCCTAATGTGAAGTTAAGGAATCAAAGCTAAGTGCTCAACACGCACGGTCGAGTCAAAAATTACTCTTATTCTCGCCATCGGAAAACCTACATTCGTGTCTTCAAACACTTATAAAATATGAGAAAATTTTTAAAATTTGGCCATTTTTAGCCTTATTTTGCAACAAAACGATAAATAAACTTTGGAAAGCGTGAAGGTTTGGCAAGGCAAGTATCTATTCACCCCCCCCCATACTAAAGTTAAACATTGTCCTCAATGTTTCGAGTCTAGGGGTGCAAACACCCCCATACTAGAGACGTAGTCGAATGCCTAATCTAGCATGGAAAGGGTGTAACCAATAAATTAATAGCCGTTTATGAAGTGTGCTAAAAACCTAAGGTTAGAACAATCAAGGATATATCATGGATATTGAGAAAGTCTTCAAAGCAAACGATCGAGTGATCCCATAAAACGAACACGAGAGGCTCCAATCGTGAAGATCATGATCTAAAAACCACAATTCACAAACAACCACGGAACAAAGGTTGGAAGGGCACAAATCCCCACACGTAAGCTACATTAGAAAGCAATAATATGTACATAGGATAAGCATGGGACTCCCCCACGAGGCACCTCGTTTTTGATTACCGAGTCATGAGCTCGACTCGATCCCCTCAATACTAATTATCATTGGGGAAAGTGACTTGGTCGAGGGAGTTCAAGGATGGAACTTCCCCGCCAAAGTAGTTAATACTTCGCTTTTGGCTAGGTATGAAAATATTATCGTCCGAATCTTTTCGAATTGAAAACTGGTCTTAAGTGCGACTCAATCGTCTTTTGGTGAATCAAGAGAATGGTTTGGTTGATTTGTTTTAAACTATTAGAAAGTAATTAAAATGTCGTTGAGTTAAATGGAAGTTAAAAGATTAATTCTGAATGACGAGTAAAAATAAATGCATATAAACTTAAAGGTAAAATGGAAAAGTACTAGCACACTAAATAAAACTAACAATTAGAAAATTACTAAAAGAAAGTAAGGTCGGAGTATCAAACAATGCAAACAATCGGAATAATCCCCAAAAAGGCCCCAGATTGGAATGTATTCCGATCTGGTGGTCGGAATGTACAAATAAGGTCTGATCGGAATAATGGCAAATCTTACTAATCGGAATGTTGAGAAAAGCCCCAATCGGAATAATCCACAAAAGCGTGAATCGAAATATGCAGAGGAACCCCAATCGGAATACACAAACTTATACCTATCGGAATAACCAACAAGAGCTAGATCGGAATGTTTGGGGTGCCAATCGGAAAATGAAAACCCTTATCCGATTGGTTCAATCGGAAAAGGGGAAGAGGCTGCTCGGAATCACCAATCGGAAAGGGGAGTTGTACCCTTTCCGAAAATTAAGGAAATCAGTTAGGGTGGAGTACTTTGGTCGGAAAAAGCCAATCGGAAAGGGGTTTTATAACCCTTTCCGAAAATTATGGAAAAAGGTTAAGCTAGGTAATAAGCTAACTTTAATAAGCTAATACCAAAACCAACCCGAATCAATGACAAAACCAAATCAAATAAGCACTTTGATCAACTTATTTGACTCGAAATTAATCAACTTTTTGGATCAAACAATAAAAACATAAACTTTTTAATAAAACTTTTATAAGAAAAATAAGCTAATCATAAAAATAAGCCAATAAGCACAAAAGTCTTAAAGCTTAATCAAATGAAAACTTATGAAATGATCAAAAGATTAACTTTTTAAGCACGAAATCAATTAGAACAACACGGATCTTATGATATACGCACCAAAATCAACCTTAAATCAAAGAAAACTAGAATGAGATTAAGGATTTAAAGCTTAAAATAGAACTTGATTAATAAAAATAAGCAATACAAAGTGTTTAATCTTGAAAGATTAAAAGAAAAAGATGAACTAGTAAGACTTTCTCTCTCTAAAACTAGAGAAAACTAAAAAAAATGAAAATTAACTAAAAACTCTAACTACTCTCCTAATGACTATTAGGAGGGTATTTATAGGGAAGGTGGAAGGAGTGCATGTGTTGCATATTCTTTCTTGCTTTCTTCTCGACTCGACTTTAATTCTTCGACTTTGTCGTCTCGGGATTTGAACTTGTCTTTTAATTTTCTTCTTCTATTAGACTAAAGTTCTTCGACTTCGTTAAACATCCGTCTTTTGACTTTTTCTTCGATAAATCTTCAGAATAGGCCTTAGACTTCCGTTCTTTTTGCACTCTTGATCTTTTGACTTCGTCTTTTCCCGTTTTCTTCAATAAAAGCCCGTGAAAGCCCGTGTTTTCTTCCTTTTCCATATTTTGGTCCTAAAACACAATAAAAACACAAACCACGCATAATTCCGACTTTTACGACATAAATCACACGTTTTGGTCTTGTTATTATTGGAAATAAGTGGTAAAAGGATAAGTGTTTTCACACTTATTAAATCCCCTACACTTGACCATTGCAATGCCCTCATGCAATGCATTAATTTTAAAGCACGGTTTACATTTTCCATCATAAATAACCCACCTTGGCCTTTATTAAATACTAAACATAAAAGATAGAAATAAGTAAAGAAATTAAAAACTTACATTGGGTTTTGGCGGCCATGAACGTTTATCATCCTCAAGTTTCACGTTCCCCATACCAAGCTTAAAAACCAAATCATTGTTATTATAAGTTAGCAAACTATCACGAACTCATGTGGGCCAATTATTCACTTAGACTCCCTTATTCCTAGGTGTATCTCTTATATTTTAGTTTTGTCTTGAATGATCACGAGGATGCATTGTTTGACTTATTTCGATAGTTATTTAGTCCGAAAATAAGGTGAACGATTTAATCAATAGTTAGCTAAAGGACCAAATCTTTTAAAACTGCTTCTCGGGATATCAAAAAGTTCATATCTTGGCATAACTTGGTTCGCGATTTGAGACCTTTCTCGGGCCGATATTTGGCAGCGACTTCATACTTCGAATCTTCGAGAGACGTTCTTGAAATTATGGTCTTCTCTTCATAATAGGAATTTCTTCACTTGAAGTTTTTGAGAGATTCTTCATCTTTGGACCACGACTTCTTCATTTTTCTCCAATCTTTATTTTGGACTTTGATATACAACGATCCGCCTCCTTTTAGGACTTGGATCTATTTATCCTCATACCTTGTTAGGGTCTTTTCGGATAGACTTCTCCATGACTTTTGGGGAGTTCTTGCTTTTCGTCGTGTGTCTCGATCCTTCATATTGATTTTCGATAAATGATTCTTCACATCACTTTTGGATCTTTAGCAACAAAATGTAGCCCTCATGCCTTGTTAGGGCCTTTTCGGACTCGCCAATCTTCGCGCCCCGCTTCATAAGTTATGCCTTGGCTATGAACTCTCGTCATTACCGAGCAACTTTTAAACGATCTGGGGCTAGAAGCTAAGTAACCTTTTAAATCGTACAACCTTATTTATTAGCAGATTAATTTATTAACAAGCGGAGGGAGAATAGGCTCATAATTAACTCACATAAATTCACGAAAGAATACCGAACTTATAATTGACTCTATCATCTCTCGTTCTCCACAGTTTAAAATCTCAAGGAATGAGACTCGTGGATGCTTAGCCTATTAAATCAAAGTTTTGGGTTTTCGAGTCGCCTATAGGATCTTGCAAATTCTTAGACTTTTTCAAGTTTAGAAATCGCGTTTTAAAGTTCCCTTGATAAACGACTCTCTAGGATCAATTATAGGAACTTGCGAAAAGTTCTTGTTCTTAACCCGTGAGAGTTAAGACTTTCGCGTTTTATAGCTCCTTATATAAAAGCCTAGCAAAACTTGACTTAAACACGTTAAGGATACTAGCTAGAGTAAACTTAGGCAAGTAAACTCGGGTTGAGTCAAAATATTCACGACTAGGAAAAATCTAAAACCACTTTATTGAAAAACTATTCTAGCAAAGGAAACATAACAAAGGCAAATACAACTATACAACTAGGCCAAAAAAGATTAAAAATTAAATTTTCCGGTTGAAATGAGGTAAATTCATGGAAAAGACCACTTACTTCGATAGAAGTCCCCCCTACACTTGAGATAAACATTGTCCTTAATGTTTAAGCATGTGGGAGTAAACTCCCCTACACTTAGGACATTGTGCACTTTGTTTAAATCTTGCTAAGGAAAGGACAACTAAAGTGAATTCAATGTGAACATATAGAATATGAAATATTGAATCACAAGAGTTTAGGATAGAACCGGGAAGATGGGAACACGGTATCACGGTTCGTCAAAAGTCATCAAGATGCTCTCTGAAGCTTAAATCCCTGCACAGCACAAGAAACAAGACAACAAACATATGCGGGGCTCCCCCTACACTTATTATGAACGCAGTAAAGGATAGAACACGGGTTGCCTCCCGAGAAGCGCTTGTTTTTGTTCACCAAGTCATGAGCCTGACTCGACCCAATTTTAGTTCATGGGGAACGTGGTAAGGGATGGAATCATCTCCTGAGAGATGTCCTCACCAAAGTACAGCTTCAAACGCTGGCCATTCACCTTGAAATTGGGCCCATTCGGCTGAGAAATCTCAATGGTCCCATACGGAAAGACTTTAGCGACGGTGAATGGACCAGTCCAGTGGCTCTTCAACTTGCCAGAGAAGATCTTCAACCGAGAGTTAAAAAGTAAGACTTGATCACCAACATGGAACTCTCGGTTCTTGATTTTAGCATCGTGGATCATCTTCGTCTTCTCCTTGTAGATCAGCGAGTTCTCATAAGCTTCATTCCTCATTTCATTTAGCTCGTTGAGTTGAACCTTGCGATGATCACCGGCTTTGATGATGTCGAAGTTAGCCCACTTCAAGGCCCAGTGCGCCTTATGTTCCAGCTTGATGGGTAGGTAGCAGGCTTTCCCGTACACAAGACGATAAGGTGTACAACCGATCGGGGTCTTGTAAGCAGTACGGAAAGCCCACAGAGCATCATCTAACTTATCGGCCCACGCGGCACGATGCTCTCCCACAGTACGCTCCAAAATTCTCTTCAAGCCACGATTGGAAATCTCAGCTTGCCCATTGGTTTGGGGATGATAGGCGGTGGAAAGACGGTGAGTGACACCATACTTTGACATGACTCTTGCAAATTGATCGTTGCAAAAATGAGTCCCGCGATCACTGATGATAGCACGAGGAACGCCAAATCAAGAGAAAAGCTGCTTCAAAAAGTTCACAACCACCCTCGCATCATTCATAGGAAGAGCCTTAGCTTCAACCCATTTAGAGACGTAGTCGACAGCGACGAGGATGTACTTGTTCCCTTTGGATGATGGAAATGGCCCCATAAAGTCGATGCCCCATACGTCAAAGATTTCACATTCCTGTATGAAATTTTGAGGTATCTCATCCTTATGTGTGATCTTGCCTTGACGTTGGCAAGCATCACAATGCTTAACCATTTCGTGAGCGTCGCGATAAATGGTGGGCCAGTAGAATCCTGAATCAAACACTTTCTTAGCGGTGTAGTTGGGACCAAAGTGACCACCGGTGGGTCCTTTGTGGCAAGCTTGGAGGATATCGAAAGCTGCCGATCCGTCAACACATCGACGAATAATCAGATCAGCACACTGTTTGAATAGATAAGGGTCATCCCAAAAGTAAGTCTTAACATCGTTCAAGAACTTCTTCTTTTGTTGGGATGTTAACCCTTGGATGAGAATACCACCCACTAAGTAGTTTGCAATGTTCGCAAACCACGGGGTGCCATCAAGATTGAGATTTATAGACATTAGAGTTTCCAGGGGGAAAGAGTCATTGATCTCTTTGTTCGGATGATCCCCCTGATATGGATCCTCAAGTCTGCTCAGATGATCCGCGGCCAGGTTTTCGGCTCCCTTCTTGTCACGAATTTCAATGTTGAATTCTTGAAGGAGCAAAACCCAGCGAAGAAGTCTTGGCTTAGAGTCGTTCTTAGTCATCAAGTACTTCAACGCAGAATGGTCCGTGTATACGATGGTGGTGGATAAAACAAGATAGGGGCGAAATTTCTCAAAAGCATAGACAACAGCTAAAAGCTCTTTTTCGGTTGTCGTATAATGCAATTGAGCCCCAGTCATTGTTTTGCTAGCGTAGTGGATTGGTTGGAAGTGTTTATTCACTCGTTGGCCCAAAACCGCACCAATAGCAAAGTCGCTAGCATCGCACATCAATTCAAAAGGCAGCTCCCAATTAGGGGTAACCAAGACCGGTGCCTTAGTTAGCTTATCCTTAAGAAGATTGAAGGCTTCGAGACACTCTTTAGAAAAGATAAAAGTAATATCTTTTTCCAAGAGGTGGGTCATCGGGCGAGCGATTTTAGAGAAATCCTGACTGAATCGACGATAGAAGCCCGCATGACCCAGAAAACTTCTCACACCCTTCACGGTTGAAGGTGGAGGTAATTTGGCTATGACATCAACTTTAGCATGGTCGACTTCAAGACCGGCTTTTGAGATTTTGTGTCCTAGCACAATGCCTTCTTTTACCATAAAATGGCATTTTTCCCAATTCAGAACAAGGCGAGTGTCTTCGCACCGCTTAAGCATACGTTCCAAATTGGCAAGGCAAGAAGAGAAGGAATCCCCGAAGACCGAGAAATCATCCATGAAGACTTCCATGGTTTGCTCAACCATGTCATGGAAGATAGCCAACATGCACCTTTGGAAAGTCCCGGGGGCATTGCATAAGCCAAAAGGCATTCGTTTGTAAGCAAAGGTGCCATAGGGACAAGTGAATGTTGTCTTCTCTTGATCTTGGGGATCGATGGGTATTTGAAAATAACCCGAGAAACCATCAAGAAAGCAGTAATATTCATTACCAGCTAAACGTTCAAGCATTTGGTCCATAAAAGGTAGGGGGAAATGATCCTTTCTCGTGGCATCATTGAGTTTGCGGTAGTCTATACAAACTCTCCACCCAGTAACGAGACTGGTAGGAATCAACTCGTTGTTTGCATTGGGCACAACGGTGATTCCGCCTTTCTTAGGCACACAATGGACTGGACTAACCCATGGTGAATCCGAAATAGGGTAAATCATACCCGCATCAAGAAGTTTGATAACCTCTTTTTTGATGACTTCATGTATTTTAGGATTCATCCTTCGTTGACTTTGAATTGTGGGCTTAAAGTCGTCCTCCATGAGAATTTTATGTGTGCAGAAGTGAGGATCATTTCCGCGGATGTCGGAGATTTTCCAAGCGATAGCTCTTTTATGCTTCTTCAACACAGCGACAAGTCGGGCTTTTTCGTCTTCTTGCAGATCCTTTGCGATGATGAGCGGTAGCTTCTCGTCGTCGTCCAGAAAAACGTACTCAAGATGAGGCGGTAGGTCCTTAAGCTCAAGAGTAGGGGGATTCTCAATAGATGGTGAAACTAACGATGGATCATCATTAGTCACTTCTTTAGGAGCAGGAGGAGACAATGGGTCCTCATTGAGAAGTCTCTCAATAGTACGAATGTCTTCATCCCAATTGGTGGACAAATTATCATACTTAATATCGAGAGGACCCAAGCTAGCTTCGAAATCATCCAAGTCACTTTCTCCAAAAGGAGTCAATGCTGGAGCAATAGAGGCAACGGTCTCAACATTGGGTAGAGAAGAGAGAGTACTTTTGCAAGCATCATGAAAGTGTTCTTCACAAGCCTCATCGAGGACATCAATAGCATTAACACTCTCATACGAATAAGGTTGCTTAGAAATCTTACCCATGTTGAAGACAATTTTATCGTCACCAACTCTCATGATTATTTCGCCCGCGGCTACATCAATGAGAGTGTGACCGGTCCTCAGGAATGGACGTCCAACGATTAATGGAACACGGGGATCCATCTCGTAATCAACGACAACAAAATCCGCCGGGAAGGTGAATTTGTCAACGCCAACAAAGACATCTTCGGCTATCCCCACTGGATAAGCAGCCGTACGGTTGGCTAATTCGAAAGTCATTTTGGTGGGGACAAGCTCGGGGAGAGATAATTGCTTCCAAACACTTAAAGGCATTAAGTTTATACTGGCACCTAGATCAGCTAGGGCCATGCAATTCTCTACTCCCGGGAAGTTGCAAGGAATCAAGAAGCGACCCGGATCACCAAGTTTGGTGGGCAATTTCCTTAAGAGCACTGCGGAGCAGTTCTCATTAAGTTGGGTCTGAGCGATGTCAAGAAGTTTTTCCTTATCAGTTAGAAGATCTTTAAACATCTTAGCGTATTTGGCCATATGAGCGAGAGCCTCGGCAAAGGAGATGTTAAAATTCAATTGTTTAAACATTTTTAGGAAGTTTGAAACCTGAATATCATCCTTGCTCTTTTGCTTCTCTTTCCTCAACCTTGAAGGATAAGGTATATTGGATGAAGAAGAAGGCTTTAAGGGAATAGGATCACTCACAACCACGGGTGGTGGGGAAATGGGGATAGAAGTTGAAGGAGGTGGGGAAAGTTGCTCTTTTTCCTTGTTCACAATCACGGGTGGAGGTGTAGGAAGCTCGGGTTCCATATAATCTTTTCTACTTCGAGTGGTGATTTCTTTCATCTCCCCTCTTGGATTCGCAACGGTATTACTCGGAAGAGTACCCGAAGAAGAGGGTTGATTACTTTGGATGAGCGAACCAATCATATCACGAAGGTAAAGAGCTTGATTGTTAAAAGAGTTTTGCATGTTTGCATTAATCGCATCGCTGTGTTTAGCCATGTCATTCCTTAGCTCGGCTCGAATATCGTTCCCTTGTTTTGCCATTTCTCCCTTCAAGTTGCGGACTTGACTCTGAAGATTCGTCACCAACTCCCGATTGGTCTTCATAAATGTCTCGACATCTGGATTCACTGCCATCGGTTGATTGAGAGGTGGAGTCTGGTAAGGTTGAGAATTTCCTTGAGTTGGGTATGGGTTTCTTTAGGATTGATATTGATTATTTGCACGAGGTTGGGATTGGTTAGCAGGAGGGAAACCGAGGGGAGCAAGATAATTGTTGGAGCGATAACTTAGCAAGTTACGGTCTCCTTGAGGGCGAGCTTGATAGCCTCCTGTGGGATAAGTACCATATGCTGCGTTAACGTCTTCAGAATAATTGCCGTGAGTAGAAGGACACTCATTGTAGGAATGAGGACCACCACATGTGTCACAAGAAATAGCAACGGCTTTAGCTTGTTGAGTTTGGTTAGAAGTCAAAATTTGGAGACTTTTGTTAATATCAAGAATAGCACGTTCCAAAACAGACGAGTTGGTGGTGGAAGAAGTAGGTGAAACATTGACTCTCTGATTAGATCTTGAGGATGCGGAAGAATCCCAATTCTTGTGGTAAGTAGTCATGTTTTCAATCAACTCTCGACACTCTTCCGGTCTCCTTTTCATAAAAGTACCACCGGCGGCGGCATTGATCGTGTCACGATCACGAAAAGTGAGACCATTGTAAAAGGTGTCAATGAGAGTGACGGGGAGCATATTGTGATTAGGACAGCGGTCGATCAAATCATTGTAGCGTTCCCAAGCATCGAAAAGCGATTAATCATTCTCTTGCATAAATCTACTGATTTGGTTACGAAGGCTAGTGACCATGGATGGGGGAAAGTAGCGCGATAAAAAGCGTTGAGTCATGTCATTCCACGTATGAATAGAATTCTTAGGAAGACGGTCAAACCATTTTTCGGCATGGTGAGAAAGCGAGTGTGGAAAAAGTTGGAGGCGAAGGTCATCCATAGAAACACCGGGGGACTTCATGCTTTGAGTGATAGTAATGAATTTGTCGAGGTGTTTGTTAGCATCATCATTAGGCATTCCGGCGAATGGATTAGTTTGCACTTGTTGGATCATGTGATGCTTCAACGAAAACTCTTGAGCCGTGATATGCATCGGCGCAATCGGGCCTCCGCGTCCGTTCATGGTGGGTTGACACAATTCCTCCATGGTTCGTAAATCAGGTAGAAGGACATTGTTGTTGTTGTTGTTGTTGTTATTCAAATTGTGTTGAGGTGGGTGATTATTGTTGTTATTAACACCAGCCATATCTAAATCTTCACGAGTCTCGGGCTCAGAATAGTTGGAAGATCTAGTACGCATACACCTGCAGAAGAAAAATATACACAAAGAGAATAGCTATATAATCTTTTTGGTGCAAAACCTTTGGAAAAGAATTGCTTTTTATGATTTTTTAAATGTTTTTGTATTTTTGAAAAGTTTTATATTTTTTATGGATTTTTGAAAATTTTTATAGCAATGAAAATAACGTTCAAAGAACGGATCCCAAAATTCAATGCGTCTCTCACTAGAAACCGTTTATCTTAACGAAAAGAGCCGGCAGCGGCGCCATTTAATACTTCGCTTTTGGCTAGGTATGAAAATATTATCGTCCGAATCTTTTCGAATTGAAAACCGGTCTTAAGTGCGACTCATCGTCTTTTGGTGAATCAAGAGAATGGTTTGGTTGATTTGTTTTAAACTATTAGCAAGTAATTAAAATGTCGTTGAGTTAAATGGAAGTTAAAAGATTAATTCTGAATGACGAGTAAAAATAAATGCATATAAACTTAAAGGTAAAATGGAAAAGTACTAGCACACTAAATAAAACTAACACTTAGAAAATTACTAAAAGAAAGTAAGGTCGGAGTATCAAACAATGCAAACAATCGGAATAATCCCCAAAAAGGCCCCAGATCGGAATGTATTCCGATCTGGTGGTCGGAATGTACAAATAAGGTCTGATCGGAATAATGGCAAATCTTACTAATCGGAATGTTGAGAAAAGCCCCAATCGGAATAATCCACAAAAGCGTGAATCGGAATATGCAGAGGAACCCCAATCGGAATACACAAACTTATACCTATCGGAATAACCAACAAGAGCTAGATCGGAATGTTTGGGGTGCCAATCGGAAAATGAAAACCCTTATCCGATTGGTTCAATCGGAAAAGGGGAAGAGGCTGCTCGGAATCACCAATCGGAAAGGGGAGTTGTACCCTTTCCGAAAATTAAGGAAATCAGTTAGGGTGGAGTACTTTGGTCGGAAAAAGCCAATCGGAAAGGGGTTTTATAACCCTTTCCGAAAATTATGGAAAAAGGTTAAGCTAGGTAATAAGCTAACTTTAATAAGCTAATACCAAAACCAACCCGAATCAATGACAAAACCAAATCAAATAAGCACTTTGATCAACTTATTTGACTCGAAATTAATCAACTTTTTGGATCAAACAATAAAAACATAAACTTTTTAATAAAACTTTTATAAGAAAAATAAGCTAATCATAAAAATAAGCCAATAAGCACAAAAGTCTTAAAGCTTAATCAAACGAAAACTTATGAAATGATCAAAAGATTAACTTTTTAAGCACGAAATCAATTAGAACAACACGGATCTTATGATATACGCACCAAAATCAACCTTAAATCAAAGAAAAGTAGAATGAGATTAAGGATTTAAAGCTTAAAATAGAACTTGATTAATAAAAATAAGCAATACAAAGTGTTTAATCTTGAAAGATTAAAAGAAAAAGATGAACTAGTGAGAGAAAGTTTAAGACTTTCTCTCTCTAAAACTAGAGAAAACTAAAAAAAATGAAAATTAACTAAAAACTCTAACTACTCTCCTAATGACTATTAGGAGGGTATTTATAGGGAAGGTGGAAGGAGTGCATGTGTTGCATCTTCTTTCTTGCTTTCTTCTCGACTCGACTTTAATTCTTCGACTTTGTCGTCTCGGGATTTGAACTTGTCTTTTAATTTTCTTCTTCTATTAGACTAAAGTTCTTCGACTTCGTTAAACTTCCGTCTTTTGACTTTTTCTTCGATAAATCTTCAGAATAGGCCTTGGACTTCCGTTCTTTTTGCACTCTTGATCTTTTGACTTCCTCTTTTCCCGTTTTCTTCAATAAAAGCCCGTGAAAGCCCGTGTTTTCTTCCTTTTCCATATTTTGGTCCTAAAACACAATAAAAACACAAACCACGCATAATTCCGACTTTTACGACATAAATCACACGTTTTGGTCTTGTTATTATTGGAAATAAGTGGTAAAAGGATAAGTGTTTTCACACTTATTAGTAGTGCTTCAACCTATGTCCATTCACCTTGAAGTTAGGACCATCATCTTGAGTTAGCTCGATGGTCCCATACGGAAACACTTGAGTCACGGTGAACGGATCGGACCAACGGGATTTCAACTTACCGGAAAAGATTTTAATCTTGAATTAAAAAGCAAAACTTGATCCCCAATGTTAAAACCCGGTTTTTAATTTTAGAATCATGCAACTTTTTAGTCTTTTCTTTGTAAATCAATGAATTTTCATAAGCAATGTCTCTTAATTCATCCAATTCATTTAATTGCATTTTCCGGTGTTTTCCCGCGGTCTCCATATCATCATTACAATGCTTTAGGGCCCAATAAGCCTTGTGTTCTAACTCGATAGGCAAATGACAATTCTTTCCATACACAAGCTTATAGGCAGTGCACCCAATGGGTGTCTTATGAGCGGTCCTAAAGGCCCATAAAGCATCGTCCAACTTATCCGACCAAGATTGTCGGTTTTCTCCTACGGATCTCTCCAAGATCCTCTTCAAAGCTCGGTTTGAAACCTCGATTTGCCCACTCGTTTATGGGTGATAAGCCGTAGAAAGTCGATGTGTAACCCCATATTTCCTTAAGACCCTTTCGAATTGGTCGTTACAAAAATGGGTTCCACGATCGCTTATGATAGCACGAGGGGTTCCAAACCGAGAAAACAATTGCTTCAAAAACTTGACTACCACACGAGCATCATTGGTGGGCAAGGCCTTGGCCTCCACCCACTTAGATAGGTAGTCAACCGCAACAAGGATGTACTTATTACCACGAGATGATGGGAACGACCCCATAAAGTCTATACCCCAAACGTCAAAGATCTCACTCACTTGGATGATATTTTGTGGCATTTCATCTTTTTATGAGGCTTTTCCTTGTCGTTGGCATGCATCACACGACTTCACAAGATCTTGTGCATCTCGGTAAATAGTAGGCCAAAAGAAGCCGACATCAAACACCTTCTTAGCCGTGAGATTAGCACCGTGGTGACCACCCGTGAGTCCCTCGTGACAAGCTCTAAGGATGTTAGAAGCTTCGGTGCCAAATACACAACGTTGGATGATTTGATCCGCACAAGTTCGAAACAAGTAAGGGTCGTTCCAAAAGTAGAACTTGACGTCACGAAAGAATTTTCGTTTTTCTTGAGTCGTCATACCCTTAATGATGAAGTTACTCGCATGGTAATTTGAAAAGTCCGCAAAGCATGGGGTGGAAGAATCAAGCTTAGAATTCACTACACCAAGTGTCTCGAGCGGAAATGTTTCGGTGATTTCCTTGGGCTCGTAAACACTTTGGTGAGGATCTTCCAAACGAGAAAGATGATCGGCCGCTAGATTCTCGGCTCCTTTTTTGTCAACAATGGTGTGATCAAATTCTTGAAGGAGTAGAATCCAACGAAGTAATCTAGGCTTAGCATCTTGCTTTGCCATGGGATACTTAATAGCCGAATGGTCCGTATACACTATGCATTTCGTCAAGACGAGATAAGGTCGAAATTTCTCAAATGCATACACTACGGCAAGGAACTCCTTTTCCGTTGTAGTGTATTTAAGTTGAGCCTCGGTCGTCGTCTTGCTAGCATAGTGAATAGGCAAGAAGTGCTTATCATGACGTTGCCCCAAAACGGCCCCTATAGCGTAATCACTAGCATCACACATAAGCTCAAAGGGGAGGTTCCAATTGGGAGCAACAAGAATGGGAGCTTCGGTAAGTTTCCTCTTAAGGATGTCAAAGGCTCGAACACAATCTTCGTCAAAGACAAAACGTGCTTCTTTTTCAAGAAGATGTGTAATGGGTCGAGAGATCTTTGAAAAATCCTTGATGAATCGACGATAAAACCCCGCGTAGCCTAGGAAACTCCTAACTCCCTTAACGGTTTTGGGATGAGGTAATTTGGCGATGACGTCTACCTTAGCTTGATCTACCTCAATCCCCGCTTTCGAGACCTTGTGCCCTAAGACGATTCCACTCTTAACCATAAAATGACATTTTTCCCAATTGAGCACAAGGTTGGTTTCCTCACAACGTTTTAACATTCTCTCAAGGTTCGACAAACACGAAGTGAACGAATTACCAAACACGGAAAAGTCATCCATGAAGACTTCCATCGTCTTCTCGATCATGTCATGAAAAATAGCCATCATGCACCGTTTAAAGGTTCCCGGTGCATTACAAAGTCCAAATGGCATTCTACGATAGGCAAACGTTCCATATGGACACGTAAACGTAGTTTTTTCTTAATCACGAGGATCGATGGGAATTTGGAAGTAACCGGAAAAACCATCTAAAAAGCAATAGAAATCGTTTCCCGCAAGACACTCCAACATTTGGTCCATGAAGGGCAAGGGAAAATGGTCTTTTCGAGTGGCTTCATTCAACTTTCGATAGTCAATGCACACTCTCCATCTGGTCACGAGTCTAGTGGGAATTAACTCGTTGGCATCGTTTGGCACAACGGTCATCCCTCCCTTTTTAGGGACACAATGAATAGGACTCACCCAAGGGCTATCGGAAATAGGGTAAATCATTCCCGCGTCAAGGAGTTTAAGGACCTCCTTTTTGATGACGTCGTGAATTTTGGGGTTCACCCTCCTTTGACTTTGGATTGTAGGCTTGAAATCCTCCTCCATTAAGATTTTGTGGGTACAAAACTTGGGATCGATTCCCTTAATGTCGGATAACTTCCACGCAATTACCCCTTTGTGGTCCTTTAGACCATCGACAAGTGCGGTTTTTCATCATTCGAAAGTTCCTTCGCAATAATAACCGGCAACTTGTCGTCCTCCTCCAAATAGACATATTCGAGGTGAGGAGGTAAATATTTTAACTCGAGGATAGGTGGTTCCTCAAGTGAAGATTTGGGCACGATACTCATAACCTCCTCGGGTGGAGGAAATGGGAAATCGTTAAGAAAATCCTTGATAATCGAGAAGTCCTCATCGTTGTCGAGGTCTTCGTCACAAGTACGTGGAACATTGCATTCTTCCAACGTAAAACCACCACCTTCAAATGGAGTGAAGGTTGGTGTCGAATTATCAAGAATTGGATCTAACATAGTGGGATTGCCACTAGTTTCTTCATCACCAAACCCTAGAACTTCTTGTGAAAATTCCTCGCAAACCAATGTCGATCATATCAACGAGGTTTATGGTAGCAACGGAATAAACATGAGAAAGTTTAGAATTTTGAGTTGCGTTTAAAACAAGTTCCTCGTCGTTGAAACGTAAGGTGATCTTTCTAGCATGAACATCAATTAAAGCCATATACGTATCTAAAAACGAACGACCTGAAATAAGAGGAACTTGAGGATCCGTGGGGATATCAACAACGATAAAGTCTACGGGATAGTAGAACTTCCCCACTTTTACAAAAACGTCTTCCGCCAAACCACATGCATGAATCGTGGAATGGTCGGCCATCTCGATAGACATTAGTGAAGGAGTAAGATTAGGATGATTGAGCGACTTGAAGATTTCAAGTGGCATCAAATTATTGCTAGCACCAAGATCGGCCAGGCATAGCATTCTTCCATATCTTGAATTGCACAAGGGATCAAAAATTTACCGGGATCACCGACTTTTTGAGGTATGCGATTAAGATAAACCGACGAATAACTAGACAATTGATGCAATTTCTCCTTGTTGTTCAACATACTCTTAAAGTTAGTGGAAAATCGAGGAATCATCACCAAAGCATCGGCGAAACTCACATTAAGGTGCAACTCACGAAACATTTTCATAAAAAACTCAAATTGATAGTTGTCGCGCTCTTGTCGTTTCTCCTTCCTAAGTCTCGATGGGTAAGGCAAGGGTGGTGTGGGTTGGGGCATAGGCATAGCCTTTGGAATCTCGGGTTCCAATGTTGGTAAAGGGTATACCGTAGGTGTGGCATGAGTGGTACTTTGTGGGCTTGAGATATGCTCCTTTTCGACCACCACCTCGGGTTCTTCCTCAATTTCCTCCACTGTTGGAGTAATTGGTTGAGGAGTCGGTTCTTTAAGTGCCTTACCACTTCGTGTGGTAATCACTTTCATCTCTCCCTTCGGGTTTGAAACGGTGTTACTAGGCAAACTTCCCGAAGTAGAGGCTTTGTTCCCCATGACGACTTCTAAAATGGCATTAAGCTTAACATCTTGACTAGCGGCTTTTTGGTCAATTCTTTGTTCAAGCCTAGCATGACTTTGTTCAATTTTATTTTTTTGACCTCTAATTTGATTAGCAAAATCATTTTTCAACTCATTTCTCATGTTAAGATTTTCCTTCACAAAATTAGCTAACTCCTTGGTGTTTTTAGCCGTGTCCCTAGCTTGACTAGCCAATTGCTCTTGAATGTTTTCCAAAATCTTATCATTTGCCGTAGCGTAATTAAAAAAGTCCATTGGAAGTTCTTTAGTGTAAACATTTTGAAGGCCTTGACTTGTGTTTTGAAAATTACGGTTTTGGTTTTGATTTTGCAATTGGCCACTACTTCCTTGATTCCCATAGTTGTTATTACCCTTGTAATTGTTTCTTTAATTGTTTTGGTAACCAACTTGATTGTTTCGATAATTGTTAGCATTTTGATTTGCTGGGAAACCCGGTGGAGTCAATTAATTAGTGCGGGGAACTTGACCGTTTTGGTTATAAGTTCCCGCGGCCGCGAAGGCACTCGAAGTGTTACCACCGTTGGTAATGCACTCGGAATAATCGTGAGCTCCACCACAATACATACAAGAAACCTCAACCGCTTTAGCCGTAGCGGGAGTGGGTTGTTCACCAACTTTAAACTCAATTAACAATCCCTTAAGCTTATCAAAAATCTTGTTCTCCAAATTAGCCTCGATTTGGCAAGCATCAACGGTATGTGACAATGAAGGCGAAGGCGAAGACGAAGTCTTACGAACACTCGACGTGCTACGAGGACTATAGACCTTAGACCTATTCTCAATGATTAACAATGCTTCCTCGACCGTCTTACACAAAACATTACCACCCGCGGCGGCATTAAGATAATCACGCTCATGATCGTTCAAGCCATTGTAAAACGTGTCAATTTGATGCAAGTCGGAAAAACTATGATGAGGACATTCGTGCAACATTTCCTTAAACCTATTCCAAATCGTTGAAAAACTCTCATTATACTCTTGTGAAAACTTTGAAATATCGTTTTTCAAATGTGTAGTCTTAGAGGGCGGAAAAAATTAGTTCACGAATTTTGAAACGAGATCCTTCCACGTCAATATAGAATTGGGTGGCTCTTTCTCTAACCAAATTTTTGCGGGCCCCGCTAAGGAATACGGAAAAAGCATCATCTTAATTGAGTCGTTAGAGACGTCCTTAAACTTACAAGTGGCGGTAAGACGATTAAATTGGCGAATGTGGTTATGAGGGTTGTCCTTTTCGTCACCTCGAAACTTGTTGTTTTGAATCATGGACAACAAACCCGTCTTAACCTAAAAATTCTCCGCAAGGATAGCGGGAATCACAATCGCTTCTCCATAACCCTCGGTGGGTGCTTGAAGCAACTCCATCATAGTTCGATTAGCCATGGGTGCTTCTTTCACTACAATGGGTTCGTCAATAGGAGTCTCCTCACTAGAAGGAGTGGTTGATTTGTTTCTTCGTTTACGAGCACGTCTTTCTTTGGAGCGAGTTTGCATAAACGTCACGTACAACGAGAAGGTGAGCAAAGAAGATTCTTTTTGGTGTTTTTACTTTTTCAATTTTTTTGTGGTTTTTGATTGTTTTTAATTTTTTGGATTTTGTGGAATGTATTAGGTAGACAAAAATCTACAAATCTCCTCCTTAATCAAATCTCTCGATTAAAGAAGCCTCGAGGAATGAAAACGATCACGTGAAGTGAACGCCTTCGATGACTTTAGAACGATGGTGGAACACCAAATCGTTCAAGAGGGTTTAATCAATAGAAACCAAGAAAATATATATGATACTTAAGTAATACTTTGGGCGGCAAAACCCTCGATTAGCTTTCAATCTCAAAATACGCACAAGCAAGCGGAGGAAACGAGGCGGCGCAAAGCACTTAAGAGCCTTTTTCCTTTAGGTCGTGAAATACAACCGCCTTATACCCACCTTATAGTTTGTATTTTTCAAAATCGAGCTTCACGAAAGTATTTATCTATTTTTTCCTTTTTTTCTTTGGTTTGAGATTCGAATACAATGATTGGGTAATGACCTCCCAAGTCAAGGTTGTGATTTCTCACGTATTTGGAGTACTTGTGAATTTATTGTTCTACGTATACAATATAGTAATAGTATTCACAAAAAACGAAAAACCGATAATACGTATTAGTAGAGTGCTACTAATACAATTAGCTATTATGGCTATATATAAAAACAACAATGTTCAAATCAAAACACAACACGCCTCCCCGGCAGCGGCGCCAAAATGATTGTAGTAAAATTACCCCTTTAGGAAAAGGAAGGTAATTAGGGCAAGTATGCACGGCAATTTAGGAAAACTGTGTGTGAATGACCCTAAAAGTGAGTTCGTTCTCAAGGAGGCAAGTGCGTTGTGTTAAGAGATGATTTTTGATTTGTGATTATATGATTGAAAAAGAACGAAAGAAATGAGATTAGAAAAGGAAGACGGTTACGACGGATTAAACTAAGACGAAAAGGTCGATCACGTAAAACCGTAAATAGTGCAAAAATTAAAATTTTAACCTAAAAATTCCTAAAAATTACTAAAAATCCACAATAATATTCTAAGAGTTTACGAAAAATTCAAACTTGCTAAAACCTTTTAATTAATTAGATAATGACTTTTTAATGCTAATTAAAGCCCTAATAATCACAATTAATTATTAAAAAGCCCTAAACAAGATTTTTAAGTTTGTAAACCTAAAAAATAACCTAATTAAGCTAAAAAGTATATTTTTAAATTTTAAAACCAAATAAAACTATTTTTAAACACTTAAAAACTATTAAAATCAATTAAAACTTAAATTAATTCTAGAAAATAATTGAAAAGCCCTAAAAATATTTGGAAAGTTACAAAACTCCTAATTAAGTGTCTACAATCTAGGAAAAATGTAAAAACTTAAAAAATCAAACTTTCAATTTTAATGATAAAATAATATTAAAATATTCAAAAAAATTCAAAGTTTATAAAAAAATTCTAAAAAATTACCAAAAATCTAGAATAATATAACTAAGACAAAAATGCAATCAAAAGTTTCCAAAACCTTTTAAATAATTTTATATTAAATTTCAAAGTTGGTTTAAAACCCTAAAATCATATAAAATCAAAAATAAGTTAAATTAAAAACTTAAATAGCTGTAAACCTCAAAAATATAATTAAAACCCTAAAAACTATTTTTTCAGATTTTTAAAATACTTTTTCTTATTTTTAATTTACTTTTCAAAATTAAAACTTAAAATAATCCTAGAAAATTAAATAAGCACGTGAAAAATAAAGTTTTTGAACCAAAAAATCCTAAACTCTAATAAGAACACAAGAAAAATGCAACTTGCAAAAACCTATAAGGAATAAGCTGAAATCAGCTTATGAATAAGTTGTTAAGTTATATAAGCTAAAAACAAGGATTACTTAAATATTAAACAAACCAAGTGATAACCAGTCAAAGACCCTAGGGCAACTGGTTATCACGTTGGTGTGTGAGAGGAGTGGCGCAGGTTCGAGTCCTGGCCACGTCCTTTTTGTAAAACTTTTTTTTTTCTTTTTTAAACTTAACAAACTCAAAACCAATAACCTAAACTACTCTGAAACACACTTTTTATCAAATAAACAAGCTAGATTCAAGCTGCTAAGATCAAAACATTGCCCAGTTTGTAAGTTAATCTGATGAACACAAGAATGATATCTTCACTTGTGAAGATATGAACAAGATGAGCTTGTTCTTGGTTTTTTGTTGATTTTTGATGGACAATAGGGGCACTCCCACAACCAGTTGGGTTGTGGGAAGTAAAATTACCAATAAAATAGCCAGCTCAAATTCAGAAATCACAAAGTCAAGCCAATAATAAGTTACTGATAAGCAGATGAGTTCTAGATACACTTATACTTGTTCAAATGGCAAAATGGTGAGATTAAATGTTCACAACTTGTTCACAATCCAAGCAAATGACATACAATCCATCACAACCCTACTTAAACCTTAACCTTAACAGATTTCAAGAGTGATGGCACAAATTCTTCAAAAAAAATCAGGCAGACAAGCACTTACTGATTTTAGACCACTTCTTCAATTTTATCATGCAACTTGATTTAAACTACACCCAATTGAAAACCTTATACTGATATTACCTACTATCAACCCAATGAGTGATTTAAACAAGTTTTTAAACAAGGTTTATGCCTTTTACCCCAAATTAAACCCTAATCCAAACACTCATTAATTTTTCTGAAAATGATTTTAACAAAGTAAATCTTAATACAACTCTACCAAACTGATTAATTACTATCTAAACATGTATAAAAGACAATTTAAATCCTAATCAAGCAGATGAAACAAACAAACAAGCAAATTCACAAAAATTCACCAAATCACATGAATCTTAACTTTTGAAAACTAAAACAAGGGAACCAAGGATTATGCCTTGTAGGACCCACATCCAGGCCCCACTAAGGCTGCTATGCCTTATCCTACAAGCTGGGGCTTGTGCAGTTGGCTTATAGGAACAAGTATGCAAGTAGAGATGCTAGTGGTGGTCTTAAAGACACACACACCCAATATTTCTTCTAAAAAGGAATGGATATTATGAACCTTCTAAGAGAGAAGGAAAAAGGTTGTGTAAAAGCTTAAAGGCTTACCCCTAGCTTATGGATGAAGCTAGAAGAGAGCTTAGAGCTTGGGTTAGAACTAAGATAAGCTAAACAATGGACCAAACCAAGGCTGTCTAAGATTGGGTACCCACTATACCAGAACAAGCCATGGTATCATGAACATACACAATCTCAAACACCTCTAAACTAACATATTCCATCACCATTTATCAGATTTTTATGAAAATTTAAGGTTCAAGAAAAACTTGAAAAGAAAACAGAAAACTTGGAAACTTGATGAACTTGCTGAAAACTTGAAACCAAACTGAACAATGATAATTATATCAAACTGAAAGTAAAATGGAACTCGTTTTCATCACCAACTCTAAACTTAATTTCTCATTCAGAAAACAAAGCTTTACAAGGTTGTGAAACAGGAAAACAAGAACAACCTATATTAAGTCCTAAACGCCCTTTATATAGGGTCACAAGATGATTCTAGAACTATAAATAAAAAATCCAAAAGCTGAAACCCTAATGCTAGCTTTTCCAGAAATGCCCTTGGTCTCTTGGCGTTTGAAAATGGTCAATTGGCCTTCATGTGATGATTTTTGGCTGTATGTTGATGCAAGCTGGATAAAAATGATCTTGGCCATTAAAAGGAGTCTTTGGGGACACGAAAATGTTATGAGTCGTTGATCCTGCTGTCACCCTTTTGTTTGCTTGTGCAGGGGAGGGCCAAGGTATCACATGGGTGAGAGTGACGGGTTATTTGGGGGTTGGGTTTGGGTTAAATTAAGCTAAATCAAGGAATTGGAGCATATAAACAAAACCCCCTTAGATTTAAGCCTAATTGAAGATGGGGATAGCTTAGGGTTTATGTGGATAATGGGGTGGTTTAAATCTGATTTAGGGGTAATTAAATTTAAAAAAGTGTTTTGGTGGGAAGTAATTAAATAACTTATTAATCAGTTATTTAAACTTAGTGGAAGGTGACGTGGGGTGGATGGTGAGGTGGTATGATGTTATTGGCTGGTGGAGTGATGTAGAGAAATGATTGGTGGGGATGAGTTTGTGTGTTTGACAGTAATGGCCCCCATTGTTTCCTCCTTTGTTTAACTTGTAATAAAAAGCTCATGACTCCATTTCCCTTTATAATCATCTTTGTAAACTTGTCATTATTGGCACAACAAGTTTTTAAACTTGTTTCAAGGACTAAACAAGCAAATTTATGATATTTGAAGGACTGATTTTGGCATTTTCTTCATTCTTCAAGGTTTGACTTGTTTGTTGACTTCTTGGAGGACCAATATTGACAATTTAGTTTTGTTGAGGGACTAAATTTGCCAATTCTTCAAAGTTAAGGGTCCTTTTTGTAATTTTGACAAACTTTAGGGACTAAACTTGTAATTATGAAGATACAAGGGTATAAAGTGTCAATTCTTCCATATTGGAGGACCCTTCTTCATAATTCTTCAAATCTTCAAGGGTTTTCTTTGGAGAATTCTTCATTAGGGCTTGGTTCATCGTGCGACTTCGTTTCCCGTGTTCGTTTTTGACTGATTCTTGTGATCTTTTGTCATTTTCTCAATATCCGTACCTAAAATACACAAGCAACAAACACAAGCATATATTTGGGTATTTTGATGATATTTAATACATTTTAAGCCCTATTTGGAAGATGAGACTATGTATAAAAGTAGTCTCATCACCTACGTTGAAAGATACATCTATGACGTTTATCAGCATAGATCTTCTGGCGAGCACGAGCCTCCTGAGTTTTCGCCTTAGCGACCGCGACCTTCTCATTGGTCACCTCAATCATCTCTAGACCCTCAAGCAGTCGTTCGCCCACCTGATACCAGCAGATTGGGGCGCAACACTTTTTTCCATATAACATCTCAAAAGGTACACACTTGATGCTAGCGTGCCAGCTGTTGTTGTATGTAAACTCTACTAGAGAGATATAATCATCTCAGCTTCCTGACCACTCTAGAGTACACGTCCGCAGCATGTCCTTCAATGTCTGAATGGTATATTCTGACTGTCCGTCGGTTTGAGGATGAAAGGCAGTGTTGAGCTTAAGTATGATGCACCAAGATTTCTGCAGACTTTGCCAGAAACGTGATGTGAAACGGGGATCTCTGTCAGAGATGATTTCTGATGGAGTACCATGCAGTCTCATGATCTCTTTCTGAAAAGTGTCTGCCAGTTTGCTAACAGGATGCTCCTTGTGGATTGGCAGAAAATGAGCAGATTTAGTCAGTCTATCAATAATAACCCAGATGGCGTCGTTCTTCCTCTGAGTCACATGAATACCAGAACAAAATCCATGGAGATTTTGTCCCACTTCCATGCTGGAATATTTAATGGTTGCAGTAAACAACTAGCTCGCTGGTGTTCGATCTTAACTTGCTGGCAGATCATACAATTTGAAACAAAGGTTGCAACATCCAACTTCATACCACTCCACCAAAAATGTTGCTTGATGTCGTGGTACATCTTGGTAGAACCAGGATTATGGTAAATGGAGAGCTGTGAGCTTCTGTCAGCATAACTTCCCTGAGTGTAGAGTCATCAAGAACCACTAGTCTAGTCCCCTGCCATAAGATACCATCATCGTCAATACAAAACTTCGTCTGCTGATCAAGGTTCTGAATAACAGCCCAGATCACACCATTTTCCTTCTGAGCTTCCTTGATCCTAGAATGTAAGTCTGGTTCCACTCTAAAATTATCCCATAAACCGTGTTGTCCTCGTACACAAAACACAATATAAGTCATCTCCAATTTACGGATGATCTCCTTTGTAATCCAGATGCCAGCATTCATACCCGACCTTCTACTTAGAGCGTCTGCCACCACATTCGCCTTACCAGGATGGTACTGAAAGTTGGTGTCGTAGTCCTTCAATAGCTCTAACCATCTTCTCTATCTCATGTTCAGTTCCTTCTGGGTGAACATGTACTTGAGACTCTTGTGATCGGTGAATATGTCACATGATTCACCATACAAATAATGTCTCCAGATCTTCAATGCGAAAACAACTGTTGCAAGCTCCAAATCATGAGTGTGATAGTTCTCTTCATAAGATTTCAGCTCTCGTGATGCGTATGCAATAACCTTCTCATGTTTCATGAGGACACAACCTAGACCCTTTCCTGAAGCGTCACTATAGATCTGAAATCCACCTGAGCCAGATGGGAGAGTAAAAATAGGTGATGTCACTAACTTCTACATAAGATCTTCAAAGCTCTTCTCTCGTTCTTCTGTCTAGACGAATTTCTCTCCTTTCCTCATCAGCTTAGTCAAAGGTAGGGCTAACCGTGAAAAGTTCTCTACAAACCAGCGCTAGTAGCAAGCTAAACCTAGAAAAATTCTGACCTCTGTTGCTGAAGTAGGTCTTGGCCATTTGGTGATAGCTTCAACCTTTGCATGATCCATGCTGATCCCCTCTACAGATACAATATGGCCCAGAAATGCCACATTGCTTAACCAGAACTCACACTTGGATAATTTGGCATACAGCTACTTCTGACGAAGAATATGCAAGACTGTACAAAGGTCTTCCTCATGTTCCTCCTTGGATTTGGAGAAAATCAGGATGTCATCAGTGAACACGATAACGAACTTGTCCAGAAACTCATAAAAGACACGGTTCATCAAAACCATAAAGACTGTTGGAGCATTTGTGAGTGCGAATGGCATGAGTACGAACTCGTAGTGCCCATAACGTGTACGGAAAGCAGTCTTTGAGATACCCTGCTCTTTAACCCGTAACTGATGGTAGCCGGACCTCAGATCGATCTTGGAGAAATACTTAGCCCCCTGAAGTTGATCGAACAGGTCATCAATTCGCGGTAAAGGATAACAATTCCTGGTCGTGATCTTGTTTAGCTCACGATAGTCTATACACCAAAGCATGATGTCGTCTTTCTTCTTCACGAAAAGTACTGGTGCACCCTATGGCGATGCACTGGGACGGATGAAACCTCGTTCCACAAGTTCCTACAGCTGATCTTTTACTTCTTTAAGCTCTATAGGAGCCATACGATAAGGAGCTTTAGAAATTGGCTCTACACCTGGGATGAGCTCAATTCCAAACTCGACTTCACAAACAGGTGGTATGCCCGGAAGTTCATCAAGAAAGACGTCAGGAAATTCTAACACAATAGGTTGATCTTGGATCGATGGAGACTCGACAAAAATGTCATGAATGTTGGCTATGAAGCCCCGACAGTCGTGTGTTAGTAATGCACGCGCCTCCATGGATTAAATAATTTGTATTGACCTCCCTAGCAGAAAACCATGGTGTATGTACTTTGGAGATTTAACATCACCGAATAAAACTCGATAAGTGTGGCAGTCTATTGTAACATGGTGTTTGGATAACCTGTCCATGCCCAATATCAAATCAAAATCGCACATGTCCAAAGGAAGTACGTCAACTCTGCAGATCTTATCCTCAAATTCTAGGGGAAGATCTCTGTACACCTGAGTGATTCGTACAGAGTCCCTAAGTAGCGTAGAAAAGCATAAGGAATTATCTAATGGCATACATGAAATCCTAACACGTACAACAAAAGTAGTGGATATGACTGAATGAGTCGCTCTAGTATCAAACAGAACACATGCTGCCAAACCATTCATAAAGAGATTCCCAGTGATGGTACCTGAAGTCTTGTTCGCCTGATCTCTAGTAGTAGTGAACACGCGACCAGAAATAAGAGGTGGTTTAGTGTCGGCATGTCCATAGGTGCCTTCTATCTCACCTTGGCAACAATCCTTCTGCTGATGGCCTTGTTGGCCACACTTGAAACAACCAACAATACCTCGGTGACAATCCTTGTTGGCCTTCTATTTCACCTTGGCGACAATCCTTCTACTGATGTCTGCGCGAACAAGTAGGACAGATAGGATGCGTGAATCCTCCAGCAGGCGTCCTAGCTAGCTGAGATCCTGTTTCAGGATTACATGCATGAGACATGTTCATGTAACATAAACATGATTACATAGAAGGTTTAATAATCACCAGATGAGGCAGAACGGTTAGGCTGTGAACCTCTACGGTCCTGATCCCTGCCGTTGTTGTTGTTCCTGAATTAGAATCGTTGGAGTGTCAGAATATTATAACATAAGATAGTTTACAATGAAAGAAGGTTAATGTAGGGACCTGCTGTTGTTCGAGTTATTAGCTATGTTACGGTAATTATCATTACTGCCACACCTCTCTGAACCAGAACGGTCGTTGGTCTGACCGTTTCCCTTGATGCTTGTTGCTGAACGGCCGCAAGCTTACGATCGTCAGTCTTCTATCTGAGACATCAAGTTGAACATAGGTTGATATTAAAAGGGAAATACTGAAAGAAATGAATGGTTTACAATTGGTGATTGAAGATACCTCTTCATGGATCGATCATCGCCAAACTCCTCTCATTCCTGAAGCACCTCAAGCTTTCGGGCTGCATCAGCCACCTGTGCCACTATAGTGAATGTAGCACAAACCAAACTGTTGGCACCAAATGCGATGAACTAGTGAAACTTCTCAGCTTGCTCCTCAGCTGTACCAACTGTTGCTCCCAAGAAACCAGCCAAACGGATAAACCTCTGCATGAACTCGTTGTTGTTCTCCCCAACCACTTGTCGGATATTATGATAATACTTCATAAGCTTCTCCTACTCTGCATGTGGGAAGTATTGCTTAAGGAATAGCTCCTTAAACTGGTCCCAAGTCAAAAGTGCAACCCAATTATCACCACCATTGGACTGGTTGACAGACTTCCACCACTACAGCACATCACCTTCAAACTTATATCAAGCCAGTGTTTCCTTGAAAACACCGTCACAACCCATCGCATCGAATATCTTCTTGATGTGAGAAATCCAAGCCTCATTCTCATTGGGCTGTCAGTCTGCTCAAACGAACGGGGTCGCTATTTGTTGAATCGCTCAAACCAAGTCATAAGGGTAACAGGTGGTGGTGGTGGAGGATTATTGTTGTAGTGGTTTTCACGATGAGAGCCAAATTGAACGCCCTGAGCTTAAATTTCAGCATGAACTTCGTCCCTAATTTCATTGTGAAGTTGGGATGCATTCACAGATGCAGCCAATTCATGAGCATTGCGATTGTTCACCATCTGACAGTTTAAAACAAAAATGCAACATAAATGATAAGTCTGAAATAAGATGAAAATAAAATGCATGAACAATGTATCCATCAATGGAACCGTTTATAATGCATGAAACAGTTTAGAATGCATGATGCAGTTTATAAAAACTTTTATATGCGCGAGGGTAAACGCCTATGGTCAGTTCACCCAAAACAAAAGACATAGCGGGGGACGCCTATGGGTCTTTCCCAAAGTTAAAAGTTTCGGTAGCACGTGCGACTAAATAGGGCAAGTCCTGTACCAACCATTACTTAGTCATAAACCTGCGACAACGAAATGAATGCATGAAATAAATGAAAATGGATGAGTGCATGAAAACCAACTGTCAGTTTTAGGAAGACGCTGGTAATAAGTGTGAAAACACTTATCCTTTTACCAATTATTTCCAATATTAACAAGACCAAAACGTGTATTTTATGTCGTAAAAGTCGGAATTATGCGTGGTTTTTGTTTTTATACTGTTTTAGGACCAAAATGTGAAAACGGAATAAAACAAGGGCTATCACGGGCTTTTATCAAAGAAAAAGACAAAAGACGAAGTCAAAAGGTCTAAAGTGCAAAAAGAACGAAAGTCCAAGGCCTATTATGAAGATTTATCGAAGAAAAATTCTAAAGACGGATGTTTAATGAAGTCGAGGAACCAATTCTAATTAAAGAAGAAAATCATAAGACGAGTTCAATTTATATCGACAAATCCTGAGACGACGTCGAGAAAGACAAAGAATTTAAATCAAGTCGAGACGAGATGAAAGAAAGAAGAAAATATCAACACCTAGCCTCCCCACCTCCTATATGTACCCTCCTAATGTGTCATTAGGAGGGTGTTAGTTAGTTAAAAAAAGTCTTCATTTTACTTTTGTAGCTTTAATTTTTAGAGAGAGAAAGTGTTTAACTTTCTCTCACTAGGAAAACTTCATCTTTTATTTTCATTCTTGTTTTAATATAATATTTACTTTTTAAAGTTTAATATTGTTTTAATCTTCATCTTTTAAATCTTTCTTGTTAGTTACGATCTTATTTTTTAATCTATTTCATCTTATTTTTCTACACGCCATAAAAATTTTGTTACTTTTCGAGTTTCTTGATTCGTAAGTTTAAGGTTTTACAAGTTTTATCATTTGCCTAGCGTATTGGTAGCTTATTGGTGTTCTTGTGTGCTTATCTTCCTTCAAAAGTTGCGAAAAGAGTGCCCAAATTCATCCTTTGACGAGTTCCCTTTTTTTAGGAAAATCTGATTCAATTTAGCAATTTTTGTGAATTGCGACATTGAACTTTTTTGTGAATTGCGACATTGAACTTTTTTATGAATTGCGACATTGAACTTTTTTATGAATTGCGACATTGAACTTTTTTGTGTATTGCGACATTGGATCATTTTGTGTATTGCGACATTGAATCATTTTGTGCATTGCGACATTGAATCATTTTGTATATTGCGACATTGAATCATTTTGTGTATTGCAACATTGAATCATTTTGTGTATTGCGAAATTGAATCATTTTGTGTGTTGCGAAATTGTGGCTTTTTCACCATTGAGAAATCTGGGCTTCTTAATTGCGGAATCTTCACCTTAGAATTGCGAAACTATACTTCTTATTGCGAAATTATTCCAATTTTTCTTTAAATTGCGAAATCTTTGTTTTGAATTGCGAAATTAATTATTTTAATTGCGAAATTAATTCAATAAATATTTATATTGCGGAATTAATTAGTTTTAGCTCCTAAGTATTTTCAAATTTAATTTTTCCCGCCAATTTCTTTAAGTTTCGTTTTACTTATTTGTTTTATTTTACGTAAACTTTATTTTAACTTGTCATTTCTTAGTTTAATTTTAAACGTGTTATATTTTATAGTTTTAATATCTTTACGTTTTAATTTTTCGTCATTTATTTTAAGTCTAAATTTTTAGTTTAACTTTTAAAACTTCTATTTTTTCAACGATATTTTCATTTTTACTTTTAGTTTAAAATAGATAATCACATTTCTTTATTTTCCACCAAGAACGACTGAGTCATACTTTTAACTGGTAATCAATTCGAATTGAATCGAAACGAACTTTATTTTCATACTAGGTGGAAACCATGTATTAAATGGCGCCGCTGTTGGCTCTTTTCGTAAAGATTAACGGTTTTTAGTGAGAGACGCGTTGGACTTTGGGATCCGTTCACTCGTGAACGTTGTTTTTCTTGCTCAAAAATTTTCAAAAATCCATAAAAATTAAAAAAAATTAAAAATATCCAAAAAAGTAGAAAAACATCAAAAAAAAAAACCAAAAATATTTCTTGTCTATCTTTCTTTTCCTTTTGTAGGTGTGTATGCGTACCCGTGCTCGTAAGAAGAAAGAAAATCAAGCCAGAGTCGAAACTCAACCTATTGTCGCCATGGACAATCGACCAATGGCCGAGCTTTTGCAATCGCACGTAGAGGGCAACACCGATGCTATTGTCATACCCGAGATTGGAGCCAACAACTTTGAGCTCAAATCCGACTTCATTTAAATGGTCACTGCTCAACCATTCTTGGGGCGTAAACTTGATGATCCTCATGACCATATCAAAAGGTTCCTTCAACTCACTAATACGGTCAAGTATAATGGGGTTTCACAAGAGGTAATTCGCTTGCAACTTTTTCCTTTCTCCTTAGAGGGACAAGCCCGGCATTGGCTTGCAAAGGAACCGCCACAAAGTATTCTTACGTGGTCGGATTTACAGACCAAATTCATCAACTACTTTTTCCCACCCTCACGTACTACCGCTTTGCGGAATGAAATCATTAACTTTGAACAAAAGTACGGTGAGACATTTAGTGAATCTTGGTACCGTTTTAAGGAACTTTTAAGAAAGTGTCCACAACATGGTTTTACAAAAGTACATCAAATTAATACTTTTTACAATGGTTTAAGCATGAATGACCAAGATTCACTAAATAGTGCCTCGGGGGTAAAATTTTGGTTAAGTCTTCTAATGCCGCGTGGGATATTATTGAGAATAAGTCTAGAGTGCAAACTAGGGGTGTTCGGGCTAATGTGGCTAATGCTAGTACTAGTAAGACCGACAAGAGAATTGATAAGCTTACTTCGGTTGTTGAAGCACTTGCTTTACAAGCCGCTAACAATGCCAAAAACAACAATGCGCAAGTTAATGCTTTGAGTCAGTCATGTGAAATATGCGAGGGTTCTCATTCATACACCGATTGTCCTTCGACTCATGACAATCCGGAAAATGTGTGTGCTGCTAACGGTAACTTTTCTATGGGAGGCTATCAAGCACGTCCTAAAGGTGACCGCAATTTGCTTAGTTATCATTCAAACAACTTCCTTTCACCACCCGATTTTCCTCCTCAAAACCAAAACAACCTCAATCACAGTAATCAAAACCAAACTCGAGCTCCAAATCAATATCAAACCCAAAGAAACCCATATCCACCTCAAGGAAATAATCAAGTTTACCAACAACCCGCTTATAAACCACCTGCTTACCATGCTCCTCCTTCCAACCAACCCACAGCATTTAATCAAGAGGTTGAAACTTACATGAGGACTAATGACGCGCTGGTGAAGAATATTCAGAGTCAAATCATCAACTTTAAAGGAGATATGGCGAAACAAGGGAATATTCTTCGAGCCGATATGCGAAACTCTTTGAGTAGTCAAACGAATGACTTAAGGGATATGATGGCTAGTTTCTTCCAATGTAATCAAGCCTCTGGTTCGGGTTCTCTTCCGAATAACATCGTTGCTAATCCAAGAGGGGAGATGAAAGCAATCACCACCCGAAGTGGCAAAGGTTTAAAGGAACCCGAGATTCCTACACCTACACTGGTGATTGTGACAAAGGAAAACGAATCCCCTTCTCCAATTCCTCCACCTTCTATTTCTACCCCTCCACCACGCAAGGATGTGAGTGAGAATTCCATTCTAAAGCCTTCATCTCAACCCTATATACCTTATCCCTCAAGGTTGAGGAAAGACAAGTTGAAGAACAAGGATGATATTCAAGTTTCGAACTTTCTTAAAATGTTTAAACAACTGAATTTCAACATCTCCTTTGTCGAGGCTCTTTCTCACATGCCAAAATATGCTAAAATGTTTAAAGATCTTCTCAGTGATAAGGAGAAACTCCTTGATATCACTCAGATCCAACTTAATGAGAATTGCTTTGCAGTGCTCTTAAGGAAATTACCAACCAAACTTGGTGATCCGGGTCGTTTTCTCATTCCTTGCAACTTCCCCGGGGTAGAGAATTGTATGGCCCTAGCCGATCTAGGTGCTAGTATAAACTTAATGCCATTAAGTGTTTGGAAACCATTATCTCTACCTGAGCTAGTCCCCACTCGTATGACATTGGAATTACCTAACCGTACGGTTGCTTATCCAGTGGCGATAACCGAAGATGTCTTCGTCAGTGTCGACAAATTCACCTTTCTGGCGGATTTTGTTGTTGTTGACTACGAGATGGACCCCCATGTTCCATTAATCGTTGGACGTCTATTCTTGAGGACCGGTATCACTCTCATTGATGTAGCCGCGGGCGAATTAATCATGAAAGTTGGTGACGACAAAATCGTCTTCAACATGGTTAAACTTTCTAAGCAACCTTATGAAAACGAGAGCGTTAATTTCATTGACGTACTTGATGAGGCTGGTGTAGAGCATTTCAAAGATGCTTGTAAAAGTGGTTCTTCGTCTCTACCCATTGTTGAGACTGTTGCCTCTATTTTTCCCTCACTAACTCCATTTGGAGAAAGTGATTTCCTTTTGAAAGAATTTGAAGCAACTTTAGGGAATGTGGACTTAAAATATGACGATTCTCCCACCGATTGGGAAGAAGACATTCTTACCATTGAGAAACTTCTCAATGAGGACCATATTTCTCCACCATCTCCTAAAGAAATCTCTATCGATGATCCAAATTTGACTACGCCTTCCATCGACAATCCTCCGGATTTAGAGCTTAAGAATCTACCGTCTCATCTCGAATACGTTTTCCTTGAAGGCAATAAGAAGTTACCCGTCATCATCGCAAAGGACTTGAAAGAAGATGAAAAGTCTCGACTTATCGACGTGCTGAAAAATCATAAGAAATCAATTGCTTGGAGAATTTCCGACATTCGCGGAATTGATCCTAACTTTTGTACTCATAAAATTCTCATGGAAGACGACTTTAAACCCGGAATCCAAAGCCAAAGAAGTGTTAATCCAAAAATTCATGACGTCATCAAGAAAGAAGTTATCAAACTTCTAGATTCCGGAATGATTTACCCTATTTCGGATTCTCCAGGGGTTAGTCCCGTCCATTGTGTGCCTAAGAAAGGTGGAATAACCGTTGTTCCCAATGAAAACAACGAGTTGATTCCTACTCGACTTGTCACGGGTTGGCGAGTCTGCATGGACTATCGCAAGCTCAATGATGCCACTCGCAAGGATCATTTCCCTCTTTCTTTCATGGATCAAATGCTCGAGCATTTAGCGGGTAATGAGTATTATTGCTTCTTAGACGGTTTCTCCGGGTATTTTCAAATTCCCATCGATCCTTAAGACCAAGAGAAAACCACATTCACTTGTCCTTATGGAACATTTGCTTACAAAATAATGCCTTTCGGCTTATGCAATTCTCCCGGGACTTTCCAAAGGTGTATGATGGCTATATTCCATGATATGGTTGAAGAAACTATGGAAGTCATTATGGTTGATTTCTCTGTCTATGGTGATTCTTTCTCTACATGCCTTGCCAATTTATAACGTATCCTCAAACGGTGTGAAGACACTCGTCTCGTTCTTAGTTGGGAAAAATGCCATTTCATGGTAAAAGAAGGTATTGTTCTTGGTCATAAAATTTCCAAAGCCGGTCTTGAAGTCGACCGTGCTAAAGTTGAAGTGATTGCTAAATTACATCCACCTTCAACCGTGAAGGGTGTGAGATGTTTACTTGGTCATGCGGGCTTCTATCGTCGATTCATTCAATATTTTTCTAAAATCGCTCGCCCGATGACCCACCTCTTGGAAAAAGACACTCCTTTTATCTTTTCTAAAGAGTGTATTGAATCTTTCAATCTTCTTAAGGATAAATTAACTAAGGCACCGATCTTGGTTTCCCTTAATTGGGAGTTACCTTTTGAATTGATGTGTGATGCTAGCGATTTTTCTATTAGAGAGGTTTTGAGACAAAGAGTGAACAAGCACATCCAACCAATCCATTATGCTAGCAAGACAATGACGGGGGCTCAATTGCATTATACCACTACCGAAAAAGAACTTTTAGTTGTAGTGTATGCTTTTGAGAAGTTCCGCCCCTATCTTGTTCTTTCCACCACCATTGTCTATACCGACCATTCAACGTTGAAGTACTTGTTAACTAAACAAGATTCCAAGCCAAGACTTCTTCGTTGGGTTTTGCTCCAACAAGAATTTAAAATCGAAATTCATGATAAAAAGGGAGCGAGAAACCTAGCCGCGGACCATCTTAGTAGACTCGAGGATCCTTATCAAGGGGAGCTCCCAAATCAATAAATTAATGACTCTTTTCCCCTTGAATCCTTGATGTCTATTAACTCCAATCTTGATAAAACCCTATGGTTTGCGGACATTGCAAACTATTTGGGGGGTGGAATTCTCATGGAAGGGTTAACGTCCCAACAAAAGAAAAAGTTCTTTAAAGACATTAAGCATTATTTTTGGGATGACCCTTACCTTTTCAAACAATGTGCGAATCTTGTCATTCGTCGGTGTGTTGATGAGCCGACAGCTTTATTAATCCTAGAAGCTTTCTATAAAGGACCTACTGGTGGTCACTTTGGTCCTATTTACACCGCGAAGAAAGTTTTCGATTCTGGATTTATTGGCCCACCATTTATCGTGATGCACACGAGATGGTTAAGCATTGTGCTGCTTGAAAAAGACAAGGCAAGATCACACATAAAGATGAGTTGCCTCAAAATTTCATCCAAGAATGTGAAATCTTTGACGTATGGGGCATCGACTTTATGGGGCCATTTCCATCATCCAAAGGGATCAAGTACATCCTCGTAGCCGTTGAATACGTATCTAAATGGGTTGAAGCAAAGGCTCTCCCTACGAATGATGCGAGGGTGGTTGTGAACTTTCTGAAGCAGTTATTTGCTCGATTCGGTGTTCCTCGTGCTATCATCAGTGACCGCGGGACTCATTTTTGCAATGATCAATTTGCTCGAGTCATGGCTAAGTATGGTGTCAATCACCGTCTTTCCATCGCTTATCATGCCGAAACAACTGGTCAAGCTGAGATTTTTAACCGTGGACTGAAGAGAATTTTAAAGCGAACTGTGAGAGAGCATCGTGCCTCGTGGGCCGATAAGTTAGATGAAGCTTTGTGGGCTTTCCGTATCGCATATAAGACACCTATTGGTTGTACTCCATATCGTCTTGTGTACGGGAAGGCATGCCACCTCCCTATTGAGTTGCAACATAAGGCGTATTGGGCCTTGAAGTGGGCCAATTTTGATATTAACAAAGCCGGTGATCTTCGAAAGATTCAACTCAACGAGCTAAATGAACTGAGGAATGAAGCTTATGAGAATTTATTGATCTACAAGGAGAAAACCAAGCTCATTCATGATTCTAGGATTAAGAACCGAGAGTTTCACGTTGGTGATCAAGTTTTACTCTTTAAATCTCGGTTGAAGATCTTTTTGGGCAAGCTTAAGAGTCGTTGGTCTGGTCTATTCAACGTCGCCAAAGTCTTCCCCTATGGCACCATTGAGCTTTCTCAACCAAATGGGCCTAATTTTAAAGTGAATGGCCAGCGTGTGAAGTTGTACTTTGGTGAGGACATCTCTCATAAGATGATTCCATCCCTCACCACGTTTCGCTTGAATTAGTTTTGGGTCGAGTCAGGCTCGTGACTCGGTTAATAAAAACAAGCGCTTCTCAGGAGGCAACCCGATGATCTATCCTTTACCCGTTTTCATAATAAGTGTAGGGGGATACCCTCGTATGTGTCTGTTGCCTTGTTTCTTATGATGTGCAGGGATTAAAGCTTCAAAGCGCACTTTTGATGACATTTGACGACCCGTGATCCCGTGTACCCGTCTTCCTAGTTCTATAATAAACTGTCGTTATTCAGTATTTCATATCTTATATGTTCACATTGAAATCACTATAGTTGTCCTTTCCATAGCAAGATTTAAACAAAGTGCACAATGTCATAAGTGTAGGGGAGTTTACTCCCACATGCTTAAACATTGAGGACAATGTTTATATAAAGTGTAGGGGGACTTCTATCGAAGTAAGTGGCTTTTCCATTATTTTGTCCTCATTTTATCTGGAAAAAATTGATTTTTCGAAATTTTTCAAAATTTTTAATCTATTTCGGCCTAGTAGTTATCATATTTTCCTTTGTTATGAATGTTGGCTATGAAGCCCCGAAAGTCGTGTGTTAGTAATGCACGCGCCTCCATGGATGAAATAATTTATATTGACCTCCCTAGCAGAAAACCATGGTGTATGTACTCTGGAGATTTAACATCACCGAAGAAAACTCGATAAGTGTGGCAGTCTATTGTAGCATGGTGTTTGGATAACCTGTCCATGCCCAATATCAAATCAAAATCACACATGTCCAAAGGAAGTGCGTCAACTCTGCAGATCTTATGATCAAATTCTAAGGGAAGATCTCTGTACACCTGAGTGATTCGTACAGAGTCCCTAAGTGGCGTAGAAAAGCATAAGGCATTATCTAATGGCATACAGGAAATCTTAACGCGTACAACAAAAGTAGTGGATATGACTGAATGAGTCGCTCTAGTATCAAACAGAACACATGCTGCCAAACCATTCATAAAGAGATTCCCAGTGATGGTACCTGAAGTCTTGTTCGCCTGATCTATAGTAGTAGTGAACATGCGACCAAAAATAAGAGGTGGTTTAGTGTTGGCATGTCCATAGGTGCCTTCTATCTCACGTTGGCAACAATCCTTCTGCTGATGGCCTTGTTGGCCACACTTGAAACAACCACCAGTACCTCGGTGACAATCCTTGTTGGCCTTCTATCTCACCTTGGCGACAATCCTTCTACTGATGTCTGCGCGAACAAGTAGGACAGATAGGATGCGTGAATCCTCCAGCAGGCGTCCTAGCTAGCTGAGATCCTGTTTCAGGATTACATGCATGAGACATGTTCATGTAACATAAACATGATTACATAGAAGGTTTAATAATCACCAGATGAGGCAGAATGGTTAGGCTGTGAACCTCTACGGTCCTGATCCCTGTCGTTGTTGTTGTTCCTGAATTAGAATCGTTGGAGTGTCAGAATATTATAACATAAGATAGTTTAACATGAAAGAAGGTTAATGTAGGGACCTGCTGTTGTTCGAGTTATTAGCATTGTTACAGTAATTATCTTTACTGCCACACCTCTCTGAACCAGAACGGTCGTTGGTCTGACCGTTTCCCTTAATGCTTGCTACTGAACGGCCGCAAGCTTACGATCGTCAGTCTTCTATCTGAGACATCAAGTTGAACATAGGCTGATATTAAAATGGAAATACTGAAAGAAATGAATGGTTTAGAATTGGTGATTGAAGATACCTCTTCACGGATCGATCATCACCAAAATCCTCTCGTTCCTGAAGCACCTCAAGCTTTCGGGCTGCATCGGCCACCTGTGCCACTATAGTGAATGTAGCACAAACCAAACTGTTGGCACCAAAGTGCGAAGAGCCTAGTGAAACTTCTCAGCTTGCTCCTCAGCAGTACCAACTGTTGCTCCCAAGAAACCAGCCAAACGGAGAAACCTCTGCATGAACTCGTTGTTGTTCTCCCCAGCAACTTGTCGGATATTATGATAATCTCTCTTAAGCGTCTCCTGCTCTGCATGTGGGAAGTACTGATTAAGGAAGAGCTCCTTAAAATGGTCCCAAGTCAAAAGTGCAACCCAATTATCACCACCATTGGACTGGTTGACAGACTTCCACCACTACAGCACATCACCTTCAAACTTATAGCAAGCCAGTCTTTCCTTGAAAACACCGTCACAACCCATCGCATCGAATATCTTCTCGATGTGAGAAATCTAAGCCTCAGCCTCACTGGGGCTGTCAGTCTGCTCAAACGAACGGGGTCGCTATTTGTTGAATCGCTCCAACCAAGTCATAAGGGTAACAGGTGGTGGTGGTGGAGGATTATTGTTGTAGTGGTTTTCACTATGAGAGCCAAATTGAACGCCTTGAGCTTAAATTTCAGCATGAACTTCGTCCCTGATTTCACTACGAAGTTGGGCTACATTGACAGCTGCAGCCAATTCCTGAGCATTGCGAGTGTTCACCATCTGACAGTTTAAAACAAAAATGCAACATAAATGATAAGTCTGAAATAAGATGAAAATAAAATGCATGAACAATGTATCTATCACTGGAATCATTTATAATACATGAAACAGTTTAGAATGCATGATGCGGTTTATAAAAACTTTTATATGTGTGACGGTATACGCCTATGGTCAGTTCACCCAAAACAAAAGACATAGCGGGGGACGCCTATGGGTCTGTCCCAAAGTTAAAAGTTTCGGTAGCATGTGCGACTAAATAGGGCAAGTCCTGTACCAACCATTACTTAGTCATAAACCTGCGACAACGAAATGAATGCATAAAATAAATGAAAATGGATGAATGCATGAAAATCAACTGTCAGTTCTAGGAAAACGCTGGTAATAAGTGTGAAAACACTTGTCCTTTTACCACTTATTTCCAATAATAACAAGATCAAAACGTGTATTTTATGTCGTAAAAGTCGGAATTATGTGTGGTTTGTGTTTTTATTCTGTTTTAGGACAAAAATGTGAAAAAGGAAGAAAACAAGGGCTATCACGGGCTTTTATCGAGGAAAAAGATAAAAGACGAAGTCAAAAGGTCAAAAGTGCAAAAAGAACGAAAGTTCAAGGCCTATTCTGAATATTTATTGAAAAAATTATAAAGACAGATGTTTAATGAAGTCGAAGAACCAAGTCTAATTAAAGAAGAAAATCATAAGACGAGTTCAATTTATATCGACAAATCCCGAGACGACGTCGAGAAAGACAAATAATTTAAATCAAGTCGAGACGAGAAGAAAGAAAGAAGAAAACATCAACACCTAGCCTCCCCACCTCCTATATATATCCTCCTAATGTGTCATTAGGAGGGTGTTAGTTAGTTAAAAAAAGTCTTCATTTTTCTTTTGTAGCTTTAATTTTTAGAGAGAGAAAGTGTTTAACTTTCTCTCACTAGGAAAACTTCATCTTTTATTTTCTTTCATGTTTTAATCTAATCTTTACTTTTTAAAGTTTAATCTTGTTTTAATCTTCATCTTTTAAATCTTTCTTGTTAGTTACGATCTTGTTTTCTTAATCTATTTCATCTTATTTTTCTACACGCCATAAAAAGTTTGTTACTTTTCGAGTTTCTTGATTCGTAAGTTTAAGGTTTTACAAGTTTTATCATTTGCCTAGCTTATTGGTAGCTTATTGGTGTTCTTGTGTGCTTATTTTCCTTCAAAAGTTGCAAAAATAGTCCCCAAATTCATCCTTTGACGAGTTCCTTTTTTTTAGGAAAATCTGATTCAATTTAGATTTTTTTTGAATTGCGACATTGAACTTTTTTGTGAATTGCGCCATTGAACTTTTTTATGAATTGCGACATTGAACTTTTTTATGAATTGCGACACTGAACTTTTTTGTGAATTGCGACATTGAACTTTTTTGTGTATTGCGACATTGAATCATTTTGTGTATTGCGACATTGAATCGTTTTGTGTATTGCGACATTGGATCATTTTGTATATTGTGACATTGAATCATTTTGTGTATTGCAACATTGAATCATTTTGTGTATTGCGACATTGAATCATTTTGCGTATTGCGAAATTGTGGCTTTTTCACCATTGCTAAATCTTGGCTTCTTAATTGCGGAATCTTCACCTTAGAATTGCGAAATTATACTTCTTATTGCGAAATTATTCCAGATTTTCTTTAAATTGCGAAATCTTTGTTTTAAATTGCGAAATTAATTATTTTAATTGCGAACTTAATTCAAAAAATATTTATATTGCGGATTAATTAGTTTTAGCTCATAAGTATTTTCAAATTTAATTTTTCCCGCCAATTTCTTTAAGTTTCGTTTTACTTATTTGTTTTATTTTACGTAAACTTTATTTTAACTTGTCATTTCTTAGTTTAATTTTAAACGTGTTATATTTTATAGTCTTAATTTCTTTACGTTTTAATTTCTCGTCATTTATTTTAAGTCTAAATTTTTAGTTTAACTTTTAAAACTTTTATGTTTCAACGACATTTTCATTTTTACTTTTAGTTTAAAATAGATAATCACATTTCTTTATTTTCCACCAAGAACGTCTGAGTCACACTTTCAACTGGTAATCAATTCGAATTGAATCGAGACGAACTTTATTTTCATACTAGGTGGCAACCATGTATTAAATGGCGCCGCTGCTGGCTCTTTTCGTAAAGATTAACGGTTTTTAGTGAGAGACGCGTTGGACTTTGGGATCCGTTCACTCGTGAGCGTTGTTTTTCTTGCTAAAAAATTTTCAAAAATCCATAAAAATTAAAAAAATTCAAAAAATCCAAAAAAGTAGAAAAACATCAAAAAAAAAACAAAAATATTTCTTGTCTATCTTTCTTTTCCTTTTGTAGGTGTGTATGCGTACCAGTGCTCGTAAGAAGAAAGAAAATCAAGCCAAAGTCGAAACTCAACCTATTGTCGCCATGGACAATCGACCAATGACCGAGCTTTTGCAATCGCACGCAGAGGGCAACACCGATGCTATTGTCATACCCGAGATTGGAGCCAACAACTTTGAGCTCAAATCCGACTTCATTCAAATGGTCACTGCTCAACCATTCTTGGGGCGTACACTTGATGATCCTCATGACCATATCAAAAGGTTCCTTCAACTCACTAATACGGTCAAGTATAATGGGGTTTCACAAGTGGTAATTTACTTGCAACTTTTTCCTTTCTCCTTAGAGGGACAAGCCCAGCATTGGCTTACAAAGGAACCGCCACAAAGTATTCTTACGTGGTCGGATTTAGAGACCAAATTCATCAACTACTTTTTCCCACCCTCACGTACTACCTGTTTGCGGAATGAAATCATTAACTTTGAACAAAAGTACGGTGAGACATTTAGTGAATCTTGGGACCGTTTTAAGGAACTTTTAAGAAAGTGTCCACAACATGGTTTTACAAAAGTACATCAAATTAATACTTTTTACAATGGTTTAAGCATGAATGACCAAGATTCACTAAATAGTGCCTCGGGGGGTAAAATTTTGGTTAAGTCTTCTAATGCCTCGTGGGATATTATTGAGAATAAGTCTAGATTGCAAACTAGGGGTGTTCGGGCTAATGTGGCTAATGATAGTACTAGTGAGACCGACAAGAGAATTGATAAGCTTACTTCGGTTGTTAAAGCACTAGCTTTACAAGCCGCTAACAATGCCAAAAACAACAATGCGCAAGTTAATGCTTTGAGTCAGTCATGTGAAATATGCGGGGGTTCTCATTCATACACCGATTGTCCTTCGACTCATGACCATCTGGAATATATGTGTGTGTCGCTAACGGTAACTTTTCTATGGGAGGCTATCAAGCACGTCCTCAAGGTGACCGCAATTTGCTTAGTTATCGTTCAAACAACTTCCTTTCACCACCTGGTTTTCCTCCTCAAAACCAAAACAACCTCAATCGCAGCAATCAAAACCAAACTCGAGCTCCAAATCAATATCAAACCCAAAGAAACCCATATCCACCTCAAGGAAATAATCAAGTTTACCAACAACCCGCTTATCAACCACCTGCTTACCATGCTCCTCCTTCCAACCAACCCACAACATTTAATCAAGAGGTTGAAACTTACATGAGGACTAATGACGCGCTGGTGAAGAATATTTAGAGTCAAATCATCAACTTTAAAGGAGATATGGCGAAACAAGGGAATGATCTTCGAGCCGATATGCAAAAACTATTTGAGCAGTCAAACGAATGACTTAAGGGATATGATGGCTAGTTTCTTGCAAAGTAATCAAGCCTCTAGTTCGGGTTCTCTTCGGAATAACATCGTTGCTAATCCAAGAGTGGAGATGAAAGCAATCACCACCCAAAGTGGCAAAGGTTTAAAGGAACCCGAGATTCCTACACCTACACTGGTGATTGTGACAAAGGAAAACGAATCCCCTTCTCTAATTCCTCCACCTTCGATTTCTACCCCTCCACCACCCAAGGATGTGAGTGAGAATTGCATTCCAAAGCCTTCATCTCAACCCAATATACCTTATCCCTCAAGGTTGAGGAAAGACAAGTTGAAGAACAAGGATGATATTCAAGTTTCAAACTTTCTTAAAATGTTTAAACAACTGAATTTCAACATCTCCTTTGCCGAGGCTCTCGCTCACATGCCGAAATATGCTAAAATGTTTAAAGATCTTCTCAATGATAAAGAGAAACTCCTTGATATCACTCAGATCCAACTTAATGAGAACTGCTCTACAGTGCTCTTAAGGAAATTACCAACCAAACTTGGTGATCTGGGTCGTTTTCTCATTCCTTGCAACTTCCCCGGGGTAGAGAATTGTATGGCCCTAGCCGATCTAGGTGCTAGTATAAACTTAATGCCATTAAGTGTTTGGAAACAATTATCTCTACCCGAGCTAGTCCCCACTCGTATGACATTGGAATTACCTAACCGTACGGTTGCTTATCCAGTGGGGATAGCCGAAGATGTCTTCGTCGGTGTCGCCAAATTCACCTTTCTGGCGGATTTTGTTGTTGTTGACTACGAGATGGACCCCCGTGTTCCATTAATCATTGGACGTCTATTCTTGAGGACCGGTCTCACTCTCATTGATGTTGCCGCGGGCGAATTAATCATGAGAGTTGGTGACGACAAAATCGTCTTCAACATGGGTAAACTTTCTAAGCAACCTTATGAGAACGAGAGCGTTAATTTCATTGACGTACTTGATGAGGCTTATTAAGAGCATTTCAAAGACGCTTGTAAAAGTGGTTCTTCGTCTCTACCCATTGTTGAGACCGTTGCCTCTATTTTTCCCTCACTAACTCCATTTGGAGAAAGTGATTTCCTTTTGAAAGAATTTGAAGCAACTTTAGGGAATGTGGACTTACAATATGACGATTCTCCCACCGATTGGGAAGAAGACATTCGTACCATTGAGAAAATTCTCAATGAGGACCATATTTATCCACCATCTCCAAAGGAAATCTCTATCGATGATCCGAATTTGACTACGCCTTCCATCGACAATCCTCTGGATTTAGAGCTTAATGATCTACCGTGTCATCTCGAATACGTTTTCCTTGAAGAAAATAAGAAGTTACCCGTCATCATCGCAAAGGACTTGAAAGAAGATGAAAAGTCTCGACTTATCGTCGTGCTGAAAAATCATAAGAAAGCAATTGCTTGGAAAATTTCCGACATTCTCGGAATTGATCCTAACTTTTTTACTCATAAAATTCTCATGGAAGACGACTTTAAACCCGCAATCCAAAGCCAAAGAAGTGTTAATCCAAAAATTCATGACGTCATCAAGAAAGAAGTTATCAAACTTCAAGATTCCGGAATGATTTACCCTATTTCGGATTCTCCATGGGTTAGTCCCGTCCATTGTGTGCCTAAGAAAGGCGGAATAACCGTTGTTCCCAATGAAAACAACGAGTTGATTCCTACTCGACTTGTCACGGGTTGGCGATTCTGCATGGACTATCGCAAGCTCAATGATGCCACACGCAAGGATCATTTCCCTCTTCCTTTCATGGATCAAATGCTCGAGCGTTTAGCGGGTAATGACTATTATTGCTTCTTATACGGTTTCTCCGGGTATTTTTAAATTCCCATCGATCCTAAAGACCAAGAGAAAACCACATTCACTTGTCCTTATGGAACATTTGCTTACAAAAGAATATCTTTCGGCTTATGCAATGCTCCCTGGACTTTCCAAAGGTGTATGATGGCTATATTCCATGACATGGTTGAAGAAACTATGGAAGTCATTATGGATGATTTCTCGGTCTATGGTGATTCTTTCTCTACATGCCTTGCCAATTTAGAACGTATGCTCAAACGGTGTGAAGACACTCGTCTCGTTCTTAATTGGGAAAAATGCCATTTCATGGTAAAAGAAGGTATTGTTCTTGGTCATAAAATTTCCAAAGCCGTTCTTGAAGTCGACCGTGCTAAAGTTGAAGTGATTGCTAAATTACATCCACCTTCAACCGTGAAGGGTGTGAGAAGTTTACTTGGTCATGCGGGCTTCTATTGTCGATTCATTCAATATTTTTCTAAAATAGCTCTCCCGATGACCCACCTCATGGAAAAAGATACTCTTTTTATCTTTTCTAAAGAGTGTATTGAATCTTTCAATCTTCTTAAGGATAAATTAACTAAGGCACCGATCTTGGTTTCCCCTAATTGGGAGTTACCTTTTGAATTGTTGTGTGATGCTAGCGATTTTGCTATTGGAGCGGTTTTGAGACAAAGAGTGAACAAGCACTTCCAACCAATCTATTATACTAGCAAGACAATGATGGTGGCTCAATTTCATTATACTACTACCGAAAAAGAACTTTTAGTTGTAGTGTATGCTTTTGGGAAGTTCCGCCCCTATCTTGTTCTTTCCACCACCATTGTCTATACCGACCGTTCAATGTTGAAGTACTTGTTAACCAAACAAGATTCCAAGCCAAGACTTCTTCGTTGGGTTTTGCTCCTACAAGAATTTAAAATCGAAATTCGTGATAAAAAGGGAGCGGAAAACCTAGCCGCGGACCATTTTAGTAGACTCGAGGATCCTTATCAAGGGGAGCTCCCAAATCAAGAAATTAATGACTCTTTTGCCCTTGAATCCTTGATGTCTATTAACTCCAATCTTGATAAAACCCCATGGTTTACGGACATTGGAAACTATTTGGCGGGTGGAATTCTCATGGAAGGGTTAACGTCCCAACAAAAGAAAAAGTTCTTTAAAGACATTAAGCACTATTTTTGGGATGATCCTTACCTTTTCAAACAATGTGCGGATCTTGTCATTTGTCGGTGTGTTGATGAGCCGGTAGCTTTATTAATCCTAGAAGCTTGCCATAAAGGACCTACTCGTGGTCACTTTGGTCCTATTTACACCGCGAAGAAAGTTTTCGATTCTGGATTTATTGGCCCACCATTTATCGTGATGCACACGAGATGGTTAAGCATTGTGATGCTTGAAAAAGACAAGGCAAGATCACACATAAACATGAGATGCCTCAAAATTTCATCCAAGAATGTGAAATCTTTGACGTATGGGGCATCGACTTTATAGGGCCATTTCCATCATCCAAAGGGATCAAGTACATCCTCGTAGCCGTTGACTACGTATCTAAATGGGTTGAAGCAAAGGCTCTCCCTACGAATGATGCGAGGGTGGTTGTGAACTTTCTGAAGCAGTTATTTGCTTGATTCGGTGTTCCTCGTGCTATCATCAGTGACCGCGGGACTCATTTTTGCAATGATCAATTTGCTCGAGTCATGGCTAAGTATGGTGTCAATCACCGTCTTTCCACAGCTTATCATCCCCAAACAAATGGTCAAGCTGAGATTTCTAAGCGTGGACTAAAGAGAATTTTATAGCGAACTGTGGGAGAGCATCGTGCCTCGTGGGCCGATAAGTTATATGATGCTTTGTGGGCTTTCTGTACCGCATATAAGACACCTATTGGTTGTACTCCATATCGTCTTGTGTACGGGAAGGCATGCCACCTCCCTATTGAGTTGGAACATAAGGCGTATTGGCCCTTGAAGTGGGACAATTTTGATATTAACAAAGCCGGTGATCTTTGAAAGATTCAACTCAACGAGCTAAATGAACTGAGGAATGAAGCTTATGAGAATTTATTGATCTACAAGGAGAAAACCAAGCTCATTCATGATTCTAGGATTAAGAACTGAGAGTTTCACGTTGGTGATCAAGTTTTACTTATTAACTCTCGGTTGAAAATCTTTTCGGGCAAGCTTAAGAGTCGTTGGTCTGGTCCATTCAACGTCGCCAAAGTCTTCCCCTATGGCACCATTGAGCTTTCTCAACCAAATGGGCCTAATTTTAAAGTGAATGGCCAGCGTGTGAAGTTGTACTTTGGTGAGGACATATCTCATAAGATGATTCCATCCCTCACCACGTTTCCCTTGAATTAGTTCTGGGTCGAGTCAGGCTCGTGACTCGGTTAACAAAAACAAGCGCTTTTCGGGAGGCAACCCGATGATCTATCCATTACCCGTTTTCATAATAAGTGTAGGGGGATACCCTCGTATGTGTTTGTTGCCTTGTTTCTTATGATGTGAAAGGATTAAAGCTTCAAAGAGCACTTTTGATGACATTTGACGACCCGTGATCCCGTGTACCCGTCTTCCTGGTTCTATCATAAACAGTCGTTATTGAATATTTCATATCCTATATGTTCACATTGAAATCACTATAGTTGTCATTTCCTTAGCAAGATTTAAACAAAGTATACAATGTCATAAGTGTAGGGGAGTTTACTCCCACATGCTTAAACATTGAGGACAATGTTTATATCAAGTGTAGGGGGACTTCTATCGAAGTAAGTGGCTTTTCCATTAATTTGTCCTCATTTTAACTAGAAAAAATTGATTTTTCGAAATTTTTCAAAATTTTTAATCTATTTTGGCCTAGTAGTATATCGTATTTTCCTTTGTTATCATTATTTACTTTCTTTGCTAGGATAAATTTTGAATAAAATGGTTTTAATTTTTCAAACATCATGAATCTTTTGACTCAACCCGAGTTTACTTATCCAAGTTTACTCTAGCTAGTATCCTTAACGTGTTTATGTCAAGTTTTGCTATGCTGTTATATAGGGAACTTTAAAACGCGAAAGTCTTAACTCTTACGGGTTAAGAACAAGAACTTTTCGCAAGTTCCTTTAATTGATCCTAGAAAGTCGTTTATCAAGGGAACTTTAAAATACGAATTCTAAACTTGAAAAAGTCTAAGAAGTTGCAAGATCCTATAGACGACTTGAAAACCCAAAACTTTGATTTAATTGGCTAAGCATTCACGAGTCTCATTCCTTGAGATTTTAAATTTTGAAGAACGAGAGATGATAGAGTCAATTATAAGTTTGGTATTCTTTCATGAATTTATGTGAGTTGATTATAAGATTTTTCTCCCATCGCTTGTTAATAAATTTAATTGCAATAAATAAGGTCGCACGATTTGAAAAGTTACTTAGCTTCTAGCACAAGATCGTTTAATAGTTTCTCGGTATTAATTAGAGTTCACAGCCAAGGCATAACAAGGCATGAGGGCTACATTTTGTTGCTAAAGATCCAAAAGTGATGTGAAGAATCATTTATCAAAAATCTATATGAAGGATCGAGACACACGACGAAAAGCAAATACTCCCCAAAAGATCATGGAGAAGTCTATCCGAAAAGATCCTAGCAATGTATGAGGATAAATAGATCCAAGTCCTAAAAGGAGGTGGATCGTTGTATATCAAAATCCAAAATAAAGATTGGAGAAAAATGAAGAAGTCGTGGTCCAAGTATGAAGAATCTCTCAAAAACATCAAGTGAAGAAATTCCTATTATGAAGAGAAGACCATAATTTCAAGAACCTCTCTCAAGATTCGAAATATGAAGTCGCTGCCAAATATCGTTCCGAGAAAGGTCTCAAATCGTGAAGCGAGTTATGACAAGATATGAACTTTAAGAGGTCCCGAGAAGCAGTTTTAAAAGATTTTGTCCATTAGCTAACTATTGATTAAATCATCCTATTTTATTTTCAGCCTAATAAACTATCGAAATAATTCAAACAATGCATCCTCGTGATCATATAGGACAATCATAAAATATAAGAGATACACCTAGGAATAAGGGAGTCTAAGTGAATAATTGGGCCACATGAGTTCGTGTTAGTTTACTAACTTATAATAACAATGATCTCGTTTATAAGCTTGGTGTGGGGAACGTGAAACTTGAGGGTGATAAACATTCATGACAACTAAAACCCCAATGCAAGTCCTTGATTGCTTTACTTGTTTTGTATATATTTCTATCTTTTTAGTTTCCTTAATGTTTAGTATTTAATAAAGGCCAAGGTGGGCTATTTATGATGAAAAATGTAAAACGTGCTTTGAAGTTAATGCATTGCATGAGGGGATTGCAATGGTCAAGTGTAGGGGATTTAATAAGTGTGAAAACACTTATCCTTTTACCAGTTATTTACAATAATAACAAGACCAAAACGTGTATTTTATGTCGTAGATGTCGGAATTATGCGTGGTTTGTGTTTTTATTGTGTTTTAGGACCAAAATGTGAAAAAGGAAGAAAACACGGGCTATCATGGGCTTTTATCTAAGAAAAAGACAAAAGACGAAGTCAAATGTTAAAAAGTGCAAAAAGAACAGAAGTCCAAGGCCTATTCTGAAGATTTATCGAAGAAAAAGTCAAAAGATGGAAGTTTAATGAAGTCGAAGAACCAAGTCTAACTAAAGAAGAAAATTATAAGACGAGTTCAATTTATATCGACAAATCCCGAGACGACGTCGAGAAAGACAAAGAATTTATATCAAGTCGAGAGGAGAAGAAAGAAAGAAGAAAGCATCAACACCTAGCCTCCCCACCCTCTATATATACCCTCCTAATGTGTCATTAGGAGGGTGTTAGTTAGTTAAAAAAAGTCTTCATTTTTCTTTTGTAGCTTTAATTTTAGAGAGAGAAAGTGTTTTACTTTCTCTCACTAGGAAAACTACATCTTTTATTTTCTTTCTTGTTTTAATCTAATCTTTACTTTTTAAAGTTTAATCTTGTTTTAATCTTCATCTTTTTAATCTTTCTTGTTAGTTACGATCTTGTTTTCTTAATCTATTTCATCTTATTTTTCTACACGCCATAAAAAGTTTGTTACTTTTCGAGTTTCTTGATCCGTAAGTTTAAGGTTTTACAAGGTTTATCATTTGCCTAGCTTATTGGTAGCTTATTGGTGTTCTTGTGTGCTTATTTTCCTCCAAAAATTGCGAAATGAGTGCCCAAATTCGTCCTTTTACGAGTTCCCCTTTTCTAGGAAAATCTAATTCAATTTAGCAAGTTTTGTGAATTGCGACGTTGAACTTTTTTGTGAATTGCGACATTGAACTTTTTTATGAATTGCGACATTGAACTTTTTTATGAATCGCGACATTGAACTTTTTTGTGAATTCCGACATTGAAATTTTTTGTGTATTGTGACATTGAATCATTTTATGTATTACGACATTGAATCATTTTGTGTATTGTGACATTGAATCATTTTGTGTATTGCGACATTGAATCATTTTGTGTATTGCGACATTGAATCATTTTGTGTATTGCGAAATTGTGGCTTTTTCACCATTGCGAAATCTTGGCTTCTTAATTGCGGAATCTTCACCTTAGAATTGCGAAATTATACTTCTTATTGCGAAATTATTCCAGATTTTCTTTAAATTGTGAAATCTTTGTTTTGAATTGCGAAATTAATTATTTTAATTGCGAAATTAATTCAAAAAATATTTATATTGCGGAATTAATTAGTTTTAGCTACTAAGTATTTTCAAATTTAATTTTTCCCGCCAATTTCTTTAAGTTTCGTTTTAATTATTTGTTTATTTTACGTAAACTTTATTTTAACTTGTCATTTCTTAGTTTAATTTTAAACGTGTTATATTTTATAGTTTTAATTTCTTTACGTTTTAATTTCTCGTCATTTATTTTAAGTCTAAATTTTTAGTTTAACTTTTAAAGCTTTGATTTTTTCAACGACATTTTCATTTTTACTTTTAGTTTAAAATAGATAATCACATTTCTTTATATTCCACCAAGAACGACTGAGTCACACTTTCAATTGGTAATCAATTCGAATTGAATCGAGACGAACTTTATTTTCATACTAGGTGGAAACCAGTGGATACCTTCAAGATCTCAGCCCTTGTTGCTTCATTAGCCTTAGCCGACTCCATTCTATCAAAGTACATTATTCCATTAATCTCATATGGTACCAAGACACTGGCATCAGGATCAGGCCTTACTTCTCTTGAAGCTTTTAAAAGTTTCTTTGGTGGAGGTGTTAAGGTTTCATAAGCTATACCTTTTCCCCTATCTAACTTAGATACTAAGGGCTCAGGGTTGGGAGGAATTGAGTTTAAAGGTTGGGGTTGTGCTAGTCTTTCCTGCTCCCCTCAGTGTGAGAGGGAGGTTCATTCCAAGTTAACATCATTGGTGGCACATTCTCCCCCTCAAAAGTTGAAGGATCAGCCTGACTAATCCCAACTTTTTCCCTATGTGAGGGTCCTGAGGTGGTGGAGGATCCCTTGAAAGCCATCTCAGTCACCATTTCCTTAATGGACTGAGTGTCAGCTTTGATAGTCAGAACATCCAACTGAATCAGGGATTAAGTGTTTTCTACCGTGGTGATCCTTGTCCTAAGTCTAGGAATATCAACTTCTTTCAGAGATTTGGAGATTTCAGAGAGATTGGAGGCATTATCCATGTAACCATGTGCAACCCTTGACAATCTGAACTCTGCTTGAGCATCCATATGAACATCCTCATAGATGGCATCACATTTCCCTTTGACCACATCCAAGTCAGACATGAGAGAGTCTAACCTAGTGAAAACCTTAGTGAGCATGTCCACCTTCAGTAACTCATGTAATTGACTAACTCTAGAATTTGACTCAGTGGTACTATTAATCAGTCCATCCAGAGTTGTCTTCAAGGACACATTTGCTTTGACAGTAGGAAGAGCATGGTTGAGGAAGTTGATGAGCTTCTTCTCTTGATTTTCATGGCTATTGTTAACAGAGCTAATGAATTCCATTTGATTGTCTACCTGAATTCTCATCTTCTCCTCAGCCACATCAAACCTATCACCATATGTCCTGAACTCATCAAGGAGTTCATCAGCCTTTGAAGCCAAGTCTTCATGAACCTGAGTGACCTCAGCTTTCAAGGCTTTGGAAGCATGATCTAATACATCCTTGAGAGTTGCTTTCAAAACTTTCTCATCCAGAACCACAGTCTGAGTCCCCAATGAAGAGGTGTCAAGTTTTGCCTCTTGGGAGGGCTTTTTCGGTACCTCAGGGGAGGGCTCTTTTTGTTCGGATGCCTTAGGGGAGGGCTTTTGTTGATTCTCAGGGGAGGGCGGTATGTCCTCGAACACTGGTGGGGACTGTGGCTTCTGGTGTGATGGAGGAGGGGCCTGAGTTTCAGGTTCATCCCTGATGTGATTGTATTTATACATAGTCTCATCGTCCAAATTGGGCTTAAAACGCTTAAAATGTCATCAAAATACCCAAAAATGCGCTTGTATTTGTTCATTGTGTATTTCAGGTACGGATATCGTGAATTCACCAAAAGGTTACAAGAATCAAGCAAAAACGAACACGGGAAACGAAGCTGCACAAAGAACCGGACCCGAATCATGATTTCCCTATCAAGTCCTTGAAGTTTGAAGATTTGGCAAGAATGGTCCCTCAACTTTTGAAGACTTGTCATTTTCTACCCTTGTAAAACTCCAAAATTACATTTGGGTCCTTAAAATGATAAGACATTACATGATTTTCCCTTGAAGAATGCAAAATGTGCATAAAATACCCTTGGAACTCTTTTGATAAAACTTTTGTGGGAAAAGTTGAAAAAACAAAAGTTTCTTAACAAAGCAGTTGTACTTTTGGCTGCTGAAAGTTAAAAAAGACAAGTTGAAGAAAGCTAGGGGGCTAAAACCGTCCAGACATCCAAACCCTCCTCCACCACTTACATCATGCCACCTCACCCCACTTAATAAACCCACCAATCAGCAAACACCTCTCCTCCACATCACCAACACCATGTCACCCCTATTATTATTTAACTTGTTTATTTTTTAAACTTGTTTAAATATAATGAAAATGGGTGGGAAACAGGTACTATTCATCTCCTCCCCCTAATTACCTTCTAATCCACTCCATAAACCCTAATCCTCTATACCACTCAAATCAAAGGGCTTCTCTTTGATTAACTCCAGATCCCAAATAAACCTCCAACTAAACCCAACCCACTAACAAACACATCCACCCCGTGACCCCTGGACCTCACAAGGACCTCCCCTGCTTCAATAAAAATAGTAAAAAGAGAATCTGACAGCAAATCAAACGGCTAAAATCATTTTCTTGGTCCCTAAGGAGTTTTGGACGCTCAGGATTGATTATCAAGACAGCTGCAACATCAACATCACCCACATGGGTCTTGACCACAAATTTCTTGAAGACAACACCAAGGGCATAACGGGAAGATCATGTAGCTAGGGTTTTTGTAATGCTAGGGTTCTAGAACCATCTCCTCATTTGTATATATAGCATAGCAGTGTAGCTTTTCTTTCCTGTTCCAGTTTTTGTAAAATTTAAAGATTATTAATGAAAATGAAAGTTTTTTAATTTTCCAAAATACTGAGTTCCTTTATTCTGTTTTCAATAGTGTATCAATTTAAATTCATTGCAAAAGTTAGTGTAGGTTTCACAAGTATTTGTGTTTCACAGATTTTTCTCACAAATCAGTTTTTTGAAGTTTTTGGGCAAAAGTGGTAAAAATCTTGGAATCAGTTTTAAATGGAAGTGAAAGTGGATTTTTAAAACGGGTTTACTGATTTTGTTAAGCTTGTGTCAAAAGTTCTTCAAATCTTTTTCAGTTTGGTTCTTTAAGTAAGGTTTCATAGCTTGTGGCTTAAAAAATTGACTTTCCATATTATTTTTCTTATCATAAGCTATAAGCCATAAGCTAGCTTAACCAATAAGCCTAGCTTATAGCTTATAGCTATAATATCAGTCCATCTTTTCTGGTTTGCTTTCTCTTAGCAGGTTGTATCCTTGTGAAGGCATATTGGGTGGTGTGTGTGTGCTTGTTTACCACCACATCAGCATCTCTACATATAAGCTTCCTTTCAATCCATTAGCTCAAGTCTAGACTTGATGGAGAAGGCATCAGCATGCCTTTGTGTACCTTGGATATAAGGTACACAAGGTAAATCAGCTTTGAACCCTATTTCTTGTTTAAAGTTGAAGTTTTTTTGTGAATTTTAGGGTGATTTGTGTAGAATCTTAATTTTCCTGCTTGATTCGGCTTATTTATGATTTATATGCATGTTAGAATAGGATTTAATCTGTTTTAACCTGTTTAAATAGGACTTGGTTTGTTTAATTTGACTTTCTGAATTTTAAGGGGGTGTTTGGATCTGCTATTTAGGTTAAGTTGAGTGACATCATTTGGCCTTTATACAGTTTAAACATGCTCATTTTGGGTAGGGTAGGGATAATTTAGTTGCTTGCTTCATGTTTGGTAGAAGGAAATAGAATTGCATGCTAAAATTTGGTGTAAACTATCTTGAATACAGTAAAACCAGTTTCTGTTCTTTTTAGTTCAACTTGGGCCTTTAAATCTTTGTGTCTGTTAGATATTAGGAGCACCTAGGGTTTGTAATCAGTTGTGTGTGATTTGGTTGGGTATTAAGCAAGTATTTGGCCTTTAAAATTTAGCTTTGTGACCAATTGTATCAGCAAGGTTCATCAGACCCCATATTAGCTTTACAGTAACTCTATCTTGGTGATTTATGTGTGATATTTGTACTGTGCTTGTGTGTTTTTTAGTTTTTACTGACTCCCTACACTCCACTGAGTGTAGGGGTGCCCAATTGTCCAAGTAAAACTAAGCAACAAGAAAGTTCTAAGCAAAACAATCAACAGACCCCAAATTTAATACTGTCAGTGGGAACCAAGTTCCCACTGCTAGAGGAAAAGTTCCCCCTGCTCTACTAGCAGACAAAAATAGTCCAAGTGTCACTTTCAGTTTACTCTTTTTTTGTCTTTAGTGCCCTAAACTAGGAATTAGACTTTGAAACTTTTTTCATTATTTTTCTTATTTAATTTCTGATTTTTCAGTTTTAATTATTTTTATGTTACTTGATACACGGATTTTGCTAGGTTCAGATTTCTCGGAATCCTCTCGAATTGATCTCAGTTAAAAGTGGAATGATTTGTTCTTGGTGACAAAAAGTGGATTTGGTTTTCTACTCTAAATAAGTGAAGTAAATGAATAAAGATTAAAGCCAGGAATGGTAAGTAACAACAGTTAAACCAGAAAGCAGAAAAACACCCTATTCGGAAAAAGTCCTATGCGGAATAACAGGCCATTCGGAATAAATTGTCTATGCGGAAAATATCCTTTATGCGGAAAGTAGAGACCATTCGGAAAGATGGCTTATGCGGAACATTTGCTTTATTCGGAAAAATGACATCATTCGGAATAAAATGCTCTACTCGGAAAAACTATGCTATTCGGAAAAACAAGGCTATTCGGAATATATTCCGAATAAGGAAAAATTAAAATTGCTATTCTGAATATTAAAGCTATTCGGAAAATGTTCCGAATAGGGAAACAGAAATATGGCTATTCGGAATATTTTAAAAACAAGGCTATTCGGAAAAATGTTCCGAATAGAGAAACAAAATAAAGCTATGCGGAAAATATGAGCAATTCGGAATATCTGGGATATTCCGAATAAAGAGGAAATAAAACCTCTACTCGGAATAATTGAAATATTCCGAGTAAAGCAAACTGGATAAGACTATTCGGAAAGTCTGGGGAAGAAAGAACAGTAGCAGTAAACACGAAACAAAGAGAATGAATAAAATTCAAAATCAAACTAAATACTCAAAAAGATTTTACCAAACTAACCAATAATCATTAACATACCATAAGGAACAAATCCCACTAATAAAAACACTAAATCAACAACTTTTTAAGATCAAACTTGAATCAAATAAAAACTTAAGAACTTGCAAAAAAGATGATGAAGAACAAGATTAATGAAAAGATGGAATGGATTGATTCAGGGAAAAGTAACAAGAGTATTGATTAAAGATTACAAGATTAAAAGAAAAAGATGAAAATCACCAAACTCCCTAATGGAGTTGGTGATGAGACGAACTACAAAACTGGGAAAAAGGAAAATGAAAAACTAACTCCCTTCAATGTGAAGGGAGTGATCTATTTATAGTCCTAATGGTTGGTTGGTGAGTGGGCTTTCTCCCTTTCTTCTTGTCTTCTCGTCTTTTCAGAAAAGTTGACGTTTTCGATTCTGATTCGGGATTTGTTGTCGATTAAATCCAACTCGTCTTTTAATTTCTTCGTTAAATAGACTCGAGTTTCTTCGACTTATGAAAATCTTCCGTCTTTAGTCCTTTTCTTCGATAAATCTTCGAATAGGCCTAGTGACTTCAAATCTTTTGCACGTTTTGGACAATAGACTTTATCTTGAGTCTTTTTCCTTGATGAAACCCGTGCAATCCCATGTTTTCTTTAATATTCATCCGGTTAGCTCTGAAAACACAATAAACACAAAAACCACGCATAATTCCAAACAAATGATATTAATTACGTGTTTTGGTCTTGTTTTAGCCAGAATTAAGTGGTAAAAGGATGGGTGTTTACACACCTATCAAATCCCCTACACTTAACCATTGCCATGCCCTCATGCAATGCTTAGTGATAAAGCAATTTTACATTTTTCTCATAATTAATCAACCTTGGCCTTATTTAAATTCTACTAATCAAAAATACTAAGAGAACTTAAAACTTTAAAGTAAGCAAAAGAATGGAAATAACTTGTAAAGAAATCAAGGACTTACATTAGGGCTTTGGTGTTGCGAAGATTTATCACCCTCAAGTTTCACGTTCCCCAAACTAAGCTTAAAAACGAGATCATTGTTATTATAAGTTAGTAAATCAAACACTTACACACATGGCTTAATTAAATGCTTAAACTCCCTTATTCCTAGTTGTATCTCTTATATTTTATTTTTGTCTTAGAATGATCATGAAGATGCATTTTTGGACTTATTTCGATAGTTTATTTAAGGCTGAAAGCAAAGTAGGACGATTTGATCAATAGTTAGCTAAAGGACAAAATCTCTTAAAACTGCTTCTCGGGATATCAAAAAGTTCATATCTTGGCATAACTTGGTTCACGATTTGAGACCTTTCTCGGGCCGATATTTGGCATGTACTTCATACTTCATATCTTCGAGAGATGTTCTTGAGATAATGGTCTTCTCATCATAATAGAGTTTCTTCACTTGGAGACTTTTGAGGGGTACTCCAACTTTGTTGACCACGACTTCATGATTATTTCTTCAATCTCTAATTGGGATTTTGAGATACAACGATCCGCCTCCTTTTCGGACTTGGATCTATTTATCCTTATACCTTGTTAGGGTCTTTTCGGATAGACTTCTCCATGATCTTTATGGGAGTTGATTGCTTTTCGTCGTGAGTCTTGATCCTTCATATTGACTTTAGGAATAATGCTTTTCACATCACTTTGGATCTTCAGCAATAAAATTGAATCCTCATGCCTTGTTAGGGCCTTTTTGGACTCGCCAATCTTCGCGCCCCGCTTCATAAGTTATGCCTTGGCTATGAACTCTTATCATTACCGAGCAACTTTTAAACGATCTTGGGCTAGAAGCTAAGTAACTTTTCAAATCGTAAGACCTTACTTATTGCAGATAAATTATTAGCAAGTGATGGGAGAATAGGCGAATAATTACACCAAGTGAGCTTGCGCAAGATTGCCGACTTATAATTGACTCTATCATTTCTCGTCCTCCACAATTTAAAATCTCAAATAATGAGACTCGTGGACACTTAGCCTAATAAACCAATTAAGGTCTACATGGTTAAGGATACTAGCTAGAATAAACTTGGATAAGTCTATTCGGGTTGAGTCAAAATAAACGCAACGGGCCTAATATATCAAAGATATCTAAACTAGCTACACCACTTTATTAATATTTTTGACTTTATTGCGGAATATATACATATGAAAGCAACGATAAAAATTTTAAAAAATTACGACTAAATGGCCAAAGTTAATAAAAAATTTGAAAAATGTTTGAAAAATAGGATTTTCTGGTTAAATGAAGGCATTTTCATGGAAAAGTCCACTTAAAACTTCGATAGAAGTCTCCCCTACACTTAAGATAAACATTGTCCTCAATGTTTAAGCATGTGGGAAAAGTCTCCCCTACACTTATGACATTGTGCACGTTGGTTAACTCAAGTTAAGGAAGAGACGAATAAAGTGATCAATTTCAAATATGAGAATGAAGAAAATTGAATCACGATAGTTGAGAGATAGAACCGGATTTCGGATAACACGGGAGCACGGTTCTTCAATGATTTCCAAGATTGCAGTAATCCCTGTAAGCACATCACCACACAAACACAAATGACCAAAATAGGTCCTCCCCTACATTTAGGGGGTTAAAGGGATAGATACTCGGGCTGCCTCCCGAGGAGCGCTTGTTTTTGATAACCGAGTCACGAGCCTGACTCGACCCAAATTCAGTTTATGGGGAACGTGGTGAGGGATGGAATCACCTCCTGAGAGGTGTCCTCACCAAAGTACAACTTCACTCGTTGGCCATTCACCTTAAAATTTGGTCCATTAAGTTGAGCGAGCTCGAGAGTACCATATGGAAAAATTTGGGCGATGGTGAATGGGCCGGACCAACGAGATTTGAGCTTGCCCGAAAAGATTTTTAACCGAGAGTTAAAAAGTAAGACTTTGTCTCCAACATGGAACTCTCGGTTTTTGATCTTGGATTCGTGAATGAGCTTAGTTCGTTCCTTATAGATCAAAGAATTTTCATAAGCCTCATTCCGAAGTTCATTCAGCTCATTGAGTTGGATCTTGCGTAGGTCACCGGCTTTGTTGATATCAAAATTGGCCCACTTCAAGCCCCAATAGGCCTTGTGCTCCAACTCAATGGGGAGGTGGCACGCTTTCCCGTACACAAGACGATAAGGCGTACAGCCGATCGGGGTCTTGTAAGCAGTACGGAAAGCCCACAAAGCATCATCGAGTTTATCAGCCCATGCGGCACGATGCTCTCCCACGGTTCTTTCCAAAATTCGCTTCAGCCCTCGGTTGGATATTTCGGCCTGGCCATTAGTTTGTGGGTGGTAGGCTGTGGAAAGACGATGGTTTACACCGTACTTAGCCATGACTCGAGCAAATTGGTCATTGCAGAAATGAGTCCCACGATCACTAATAATGGCACGAGGCACACCGAAGCGAGCGAATAGAGCTTTCAAAAAGTTACAAACCACCCTTGCGTCATTAGTAGGCAAAGCTTTGGCTTCAACCCACTTGGAAACGTAGTCAACGGCTACAAGGATGTATTTGTTTCCTTTAGATGAAGGGAATGGCCCCATAAAGTCGATACCCCAAACATCAAAAATTTCACACTCTTGAATGAAATTCTGAGGCATCTCGTCTTTATGTGTGATTTTGCCTTGCTTTTGGCAAACATCACATCACTTAACCATATTGTGAGCATCACGATATATGGAGGGCCAATAAAATCCCGAATCAAACACTTTCTTTGCGGTGTAGTTGGGACCAAAGTGACCACCAGTGGGTCCTTTGTGGCAAGCATCAAGGATGTCCGACGCTGCCGGTCCATCAACACATCGGCGAATTATCAGATCAGCACATTGTTTGAATAGGTAAGGGTCGTCCCAAAAGTAAGTCTTGATGTCGGTAAAGAACTTCTTCTTTTGCTGGGACGTCAACCCTTCCTTGAGAATTCCACCCGCCAAATAGTTTGCAAAGTCCGCAAACCACGGGGTTTCATTCGGCTTCGAGTTTATAGACATTAAGGTCTCCAAGGGAAAAGAATCATTGATTTCTTTAGTCGGATGATCCCCTTGGTATGGATCCTCAAGTCTACTAAGATGGTCCGCGGCTAGGTTTTCTGCTCCTTTTTTATCGTGGATGTCGATTTTAAATTCCTGGAGCAGCAAAACCCAGCGAAGAAGTCTTGGTTTGGAATCTTGCTTTGTCAACAAGTACTTCAACGCGGAGTGATCGGTATACACGATGGTGGTGGAGAGGACAAGATAGGGGCGGAATTTTTCAAAAGCATAGACAACAGCTAAAAGCTCTTTCTCGGTTGTCGTATAATGCAATTGTGCCCCAGTCATTGTCTTGCTAGCGTAATGGATTGGTTGGAAGTGTTTGTTCACTCTTTGTCCAAGAACCGCTCCAATAGCAAAATCGCTAGCATCGCACATCAACTCAAAGGGCAGCTCCCAATTAGGGGTAACCAAGACGGGTGCCTTAGTTAGCTTATCCTTAAGTGAGTTAAAGGCTTCAAGGCACTCTTTGGAAAAGATAAAAGGAGTATCTTTTTCCAAGAGGTGGGTCATCGGGCGAGCGATTTGAGAAAAATCTTTAATGAATCGACGATAGAAGCCCGCATGACCCAAGAAACTTCTCACACCCTTCACAGTGGAAGGTGGAGGCAACTTTGCTATAACATCAACTTTAGCGCGGTCTACTTCAAGACCGGCTTTCGAAATCTTATGTCCAAGCACGACGCCTTCTTTTACCATGAAATGGCATTTTTCCCAATTTAGAACTAGGCGAGTGTCTTCGCACCGCTTTAGCATACGTTCTAAATTGGCAAGGCAAGATGAGAAGGAATCCCCGAAGACCGAGAAATCATCCATGAAGACTTCCATGGTTTGTTCAACCATGTCATGGAAGATAGCTAACATACACCTTTGGAAAGTCCCTGGCGCATTACATAAGCCAAAAGGCATTCGTTTGTAAGCGAAAGTGCCATAGGGACAGGTGCATGTAGTCTTCTCTTGATCTTGGGGATCGATGGGTATTTGGAAATAACCCGAGAAACCATCTAAAAAGCAGTAATATTCATTACCGGCTAATCGTTCAAGCATTTGGTCCATGAAAGGTAGAGGGAAATGATCCTTTCTCGTGGCATCATTGAGTTTGCGGTAGTCTATACAAACTCTCCACCCAGTAACGAGACGAGTGGGAATTAACTCGTTGTGTTCATTGGGAACAATGGTTATTCCGCCCTTCTTGGGCACACAATGGATTGGACTAACCCACGGGGAATCCGAAATAGGGTAAATCATACCCGCATCAAGAAGTTTGATAACCTCTGTTTTGATGACTTCATGGATTTTTGGATTCACCCTTCGTTGGCTTTGAATAGTGGGTTTGAAGTCGTCCTCCATGAGAATTTTGTGTGTGCAGAAGTGAGGATCAATTCCACGAATATCGGAAATCTTCCAAGCAATAGCCTTCTTATGATCTTTCAACACAGCAACGAGGCGAGTCTTCTCTTCATCTTTCAAATCCTTTGCAATAATGACGGGCGACTTCTTGTTGTCGTCAAGGAACACGTACTCGAGGTGTGGCGGCAACTCCTTAAGTTCCAAATCCGGAGGATTTTCGACGGGAGGCGTTTTCAAAGTCGGAGTATCGATAGCAATGACCGTGGGAGATGGAGGCGAAGGATTGTCTTCAGTGAGAAGATTGTCAAAGAAACTCATGTCTTCATCCCCCTCGGTGGGAGAATCATTAGTGGCTAAATTCGCATCTCCCATGGTATCTTCAAGATTGTTCCAGAATAAATCACTATCTCCAAATAGAGACAACGATGAATCAATAGAGGACACGGTCTCAACAGTGGGAAGAGAGGTAGGAATACTTTTGCAAGCATCATTAAAGTGTTCTTCACAAGCCTCATCAAGAACGTCAATACAATTAACGCTCTCATATGAATAAGGCTGTTTAGACAACTTACCCATGTTGAAGACTACTTTGTCGTCACCCACTCTCATGATAAGCTCTCCGGCTTCAACATCAATGAGAGTGCGACCGGTCCTAAGGAATGGACGACCAACAATAAGTGGTACACGAGGGTCCATCTCGTAGTCGACGACAACAAAATCAGCAGGAAAGGTGAATTTGTCGACTCCTACAATAACGTCTTCGGCTATCCCCACTGGATAAGCAACCGTACGGTTGGCCAATTCCAAGGTCATTTTGGTGGGAACTAGCTCTGGGAGAGATAATTGCTTCCAAACACTTAGAGGCATTAGATTAATACTGGCACCTAGATCGGCTAGGGCCATGCAATTCTCTACTCCCGGGAAATTGCAAGGGATAAGAAAACGACCCGGATCACCAAGCTTGGTTGGCAATTTCCTTAAGAGCACTGCGGAGCAGTTCTCATTAAGTTGGGTGTTGGCAATGTCGAGGAGCTTTTCCTTGTCGCTCAAAAGATCTTTAAACATTTTAGCATATTTGGGCATGTGAGCGAGAGCCTCAGCGAAGGAGATATTGAAATTCAGTTGTTTGAACATTTTAAGGAAATTCGAAACCTGAATATCATCCTTGCTCTTTTGCTTCTCTTTCCTCAACCTTGAAGGATAAGGTATATTGGAAGAAGATGAAGGCTTTAGAGGAATAGGGTCACTCACAACCACGGGTAGAGGAGGGGTAGAAAGAAGAGGTGGAGAAATTGGGGAAGGAGAAGGAATAGGAGCAGGCGACTCGTTCTCCTTAGTCACAACCACCGGTGGAGGCATAGGAAGCTCGGGTTCCTTGGTACCTTTACCACTTCGAGTAGTGATTGCTTTCATCTCCCCTCTTGGGTTCGCAACGGTGTTACTCGGAAGAGTACCCGAAGAAGAGGGTTGATTACTTTGGAAGAAACTAGCCATCATGTTCCTCAAGTCATTCGTCTGACTATCCAACGTGTTTCGCATATCGGCTCTCAAATCATTTCCTTGCTTTACCAAATCGGCTTTCAGGTTGAGCACCTCTCTCTGAAGATTTCCCACTATCACATCGTTAGTCCTCATATAAGTCTCCACTTCTTGGTGAAGAGCGGTGGGTTGGTTGGGAGGAGCATTGTATGCAGGTGGTTGGTAAGCAGGTTGTTGGTAGACTTGATTGTTTCTTTGAGGCGGTTGTTGCTGCTTGTGAGGTGGGATGTATGGTTGTCGAGGTTGTTGTTGTTGTTGAGGAGGGCGATTAAGGTTTTGTTGTTGGTTTGGGTTGGTAGGAGGAAAACCAGGTGGGGAAAGATAGTTGTTGCTGCGGTAGCTAAGCAAGTTACGGTCACCTTGGGGTTTTGCTTGATAAGCGGGTTGTTGGTAGGTGCCATATGCCGCATTCACATTCTCAGCAGGGTAATCTTGGGTGGCGGTACAAGTTGTATAGGAGTGGGGACCACCGCATATCTCAAAAGGTTGGCTGACAGCGTTGACTTGTGCGTTCTTAGCGTTGTTGTTGCTGACGGTGTGGGTGACAAGCGATTCAAGAAGTGTGGTGATTTTGTCTAATCGCTTGTCGCTGTCATTAGTGCTAGCACTAGCAACATTGGTCCTAACACTCTTGGTTTGAACACGAGATTTGTTCTCAATGATATCCCAAGCAGCATTGGAAGTCTTAGCCAATAAATTACCCCCTGAGGCACTATTCAGTGAATCTTGGTCACTCATGCTTAAACCATTGTAAAAAGTATTTATTTGATGTACTTTGGTAAAACCATGTTGTGGGCATTTTCTTAAAAGATCTTTAAAACGATCCCAAGATTCACTGAATGACTCATCGTACTTTTGTTCAAAGTTTATAATCTCATTCCGCAAAGCGGTAGTACGAGAGGGTGGAAAAAAGTAGTTAATAAACTTTGTTTCCAAATCCGTCCACGAGAGAATACTCTGTGGCGGTTCCTTAGCAAGCCAATGTCGGGCTTGTCCCTCTAAAGAAAAGGGAAAAAGTTGTAACCTTATGACCTCCTGTGGAACCCCATTGAACTTGACCGTGTTGGTGAGTTGTAGAAATCTCTTGATATGGTCGTGTGGGTCATCAATGGTGCGTCCCAAGAACGGTTGAGCTGAGACCATCTGGATAAAGCCTGACTTGAGCTCGAAATTGTTGGCGGCAATTGGTGGTATAACAATTGGATCCGTGTTGCCATCAACATGAGCTTGCAGCAATTCAATCATTGGGCGGTTATCCGGAAGTGGCTCATTGTTGTTGTTATTCATGTTGTTGAAAGGCGGGTTGTTGTTGTTATTATTGTTGTTCGGAGGTGGTATGTTATTGTTGTTTTGTACACCCGCCATGTCTAAGTTATCGAGAGGCTCGGGCTCTTGATAAGACGTGGATCGAGTGCGCATACACCTGCAAAAGAACGAACAAAGAAAAACAAAGCAAAAATATTTTTGGTTTTTATTGTTTTCTACTTTTTAGGATTTTTGAAAATTTTATATTTTTTGTGTTTTTGAAAATTTTAAGGAAAAAGTAACGTTCACGGGGAACGGATCCCAAAATCCAAGTTCTACAAAAAACTTTTGATCTTAACGAGAGGAGCCGGCAGCGGCGCCATTTGATACACGGATTTTGCTAGGTTCAGATTTCTCGGAATCCTCTCGAATTGATCTCAGTTAAAAGTGGAATGATTTGTTCTTGGTGACAAAAAGTGGATTTGGTTTTCTACTCTAAATAAGTGAAGTAAATGAATAAAGATTAAAGCCAGGAATGGTAAGTAACAACAGTTAAACCAGAAAGCAGAAAAACACCCTATTCGGAAAAAGTCCTATGCGGAATAACAGGCCATTCGGAATAAATTGTCTATGCGGAAAATATCCTTTATGCGGAAAGTAGAGACCATTCGGAAAGATGGCTTATGCGGAACATTTGCTTTATTCGGAAAAATGACATCATTCGGAATAAAATGCTCTACTCGGAAAAACTATGCTATTCGGAAAAACAAGGCTATTCGGAATATATTCCGAATAAGGAAAAATTAAAATTGCTATTCTGAATATTAAAGCTATTCGGAAAATGTTCCGAATAGGGAAACAGAAATATGGCTATTCGGAATATTTTAAAAACAAGGCTATTCGGAAAAATGTTCCGAATAGAGAAACAAAATAAAGCTATGCGGAAAATATGAGCAATTCGGAATATCTGGGATATTCCGAATAAAGAGGAAATAAAACCTCTACTCGGAATAATTGAAATATTCCGAGTAAAGCAAACTGGATAAGACTATTCGGAAAGTCTGGGGAAGAAAGAGCAGTAGCAGTAAACACGAAACAAAGAGAATGAATAAAATTCAAAATCAAACTAAATACTCAAAAAGATTTTACCAAACTAACCAATAATCATTAACATACCATAAGGAACAAATCCCACTAATAAAAACACTAAATCAACAACTTTTTAAGATCAAACTTGAATCAAATAAAAACTTAAGAACTTGCAAAAAAGATGATGAAGAACAAGATTAATGAAAAGATGGAATGGATTGATTCAGGGAAAAGTAACAAGAGTATTGATTAAAGATTACAAGATTAAAAGAAAAAGATGAAAATCACCAAACTCCCTAATGGAGTTGGTGATGAGACGAACTACAAAACTGGGAAAAAGGAAAATGAAAAACTAACTCCCTTCAATGTGAAGGGAGTGATCTATTTATAGTCCTAATGGTTGGTTGGTGAGTGGGCTTTCTCCCTTTCTTCTTGTCTTCTCGTCTTTTCAGAAAAGTTGACGTTTTCGATTCTGATTCGGGATTTGTTGTCGATTAAATCCAACTCGTCTTTTAATTTCTTCGTTAAATAGACTCGAGTTTCTTCGACTTATGAAAATCTTCCGTCTTTAGTCCTTTTCTTCGATAAATCTTCGAATAGGCCTAGTGACTTCAAATCTTTTGCACGTTTTGGACAATAGACTTTATCTTGAGTCTTTTTCCTTGATGAAACCCGTGCAATCACATGTTTTCTTTAATATTCATCCGGTTAGCTCTGAAAACACAATAAACACAAAAACCACGCATAATTCCAAACAAATGATATTAATTACGTGTTTTGGTCTTGTTTTAGCCAGAATTAAGTGGTAAAAGGATGGGTGTTTACACACCTATCATTACTATTCATTAAGTATTTTTTAGATAAAATTGCATTTTTATTTAACTTTTAATTAGGATGTTTTTGTCTTTTAGTGGTAAAAACTAATATTTTTCTGTTTTAAAATTTTTCTTAGATTTAGAAAAGTATTTTAAGATTTTTAATTTAAAAATATTTTACTGTTCACCTTTTAATAATTTTTTATAATTAATTTAGCTTAATTAGGGTTTAATTATTAAACTGTTTTGTCTTTTAGTGCAAAATTTTACTTTTTTCAAACTTTTTCAATTTTCTACTGTTCATTAGTGTCATTTAGGATTTTTAAAATTGTCAAATTATTTTTGGCATTATTTTATTATTTTTTGTGATTATGTTAATTTAAAAATAGTTTTTAGTGTTTTAAAAACAGAAAAATAGTTTTGAAAATTCAGGAAAAATACTTTTTAGTCTTTAAATAATATAAGTAACTTATTTGTTCAATAAAATAATATTTTGGACATTTTGTTAATTATATTTAATTTTAGGGCTTTAATTAGCATTAAAAAATGAATATTTAATTAATAAAAGGTTTTAAAATAAATTTGTTGGATTTTTATTCTTATTTATATTATTTTAGACTTAGTTTAATCTTTTAATTAATTTTTAGGTTTAATTTTTAATTTCGTCGCGTTTTACGTATTTACGTTCGCGTTTTACGTCATTCGTCGTAGTGTAATCGTAGCGTAACTCGTCTTTACTTTTTCTCTTCTCAACCAAAAAACTTCACTAATCCAAACATTGTTATTTCATATATTGGCACATTAATACACACACCTCCTTCGAGAACGAACCCGCATTTATTCGGTTTTACATTTTTCCTAAAACATAACGCTTAATACTTGCCACTCATACGCGTTTTTCCTAAAACGTGTACGAAAAACACTACATCAATTTTTACTCCCCCATACTAAACCATTGCCGCGTCCCCACGCAATGCTAGAATTAAGTATAGTAGCACTTCCAAAATTCATTTTATAATGACATTTATTGAAGACATAAATTTAAATAAACTACTACACGCGTTTTAGACATAATGCATTGTTTTCATCACGAGAACGTGACTTTTGGGATCATAGAACAAGAACACGTGAATGCTTCGTTAGAAATAATTTCGTCGTCCTCGATTTTCACCCAATTCCATGCTAAGCGTGTAACGAGATCATTGTTCTTATAAGTTAGCAACACGGTCACATCTCATGAGTGTTAATTACGAACCTAAACTCCCTTATTCCTACTTGGTATCTCTTATATTTTATTTTGTCTTAATGATCACGAGGATACATCATTGACTTATGCGTGAATAGAGATTAAGTCTAAAAATAGAAACTTAACGGTGTAACCAAAATCATTAAATTAATAATTCACCCCAATAGACAACGATGTCAAAAAATTAAGTCAACAAGAAGGATCGATAAACACGGTTTTATAACGGTTTTGAACATGAGAGTTATTACCAAGACTTTTATATGCCCCCTAACGGAAGGGCCTTATTATCTTTGGTTTACCTCCATCTTTTATTCAACTTCGCCATGAAGCTTTTATTATGACTTCGGTCTTGCCTTGCCTTTTATTATCCGCCTCATCGGTGGTTTTATTAGCCAAAGACGTATATCCTCACGCTAAAGCGAATTTTGGATCTTTAAAGCTTCGAAGATTAAGGCTTGATTCACTTTCAATTTGGGCATAGATTTTTCGGCCTTGTGAGCTTCAAATTTTTGCTTAATTTAGGTGAGCACTTGAAATCTTATTATTAGGTGAAGCTTTCGATTATTCGGGTGCCAATACTTCAAAACCGTGACGTTGGCGATACCTTAATGTTTTCCCAATTTAATTACATGGAAGCTACCAAAACAAATTAGAAACCAACAATAGTGACTAAACCGCCAAATCAATATTTATTAACAATTTATTATGCAAAAGCGTGGGGAGAATAAGCTAATAATTACTACACATGAGATCGTGACGATTACGAGACTTATAAATAACTCTATCATTTCCCCGAACTCATCTCGCTCCTGTAGCATCTCTAGCTTCCTTGCTGCGTCGGCCACTTGTGCTACTGTATTGAACGTAGCACACACCAGATTGTTCGCGACCGAGGTGCGAAGTGCCCACCTAAAGTGGTGTGCCTGCTCCTCAGGAGTACCAGCTGTTGCTCCCAGGAAACCAGCTAAGCGAAGAAAGCGCTGCATGAATTCGTTGCTATTCTCGCCCGCTCTCTGTCGTATCCCATGGTACTCTCGCTTGAGCTTGTCCTGCTCTGCCTTGGGAAAGAACTGCTCCATCACTCTCTCCTTGAATTGGGCCCATGTCAAACCAGCGATCCAATCATCACCTCCTTCCGACTGCGTCAAGGCTAGCCACCAGCTGAGTACATCGCCTTCAAACCGGTAGCATGCCAATCTCGCCTTGTATGCGGGGTCACAGCCCATAGCATTAAAAATCTTCTCGATATGAGTCAACCAGCTTTCGGCATCGCTGGGGCTATGAGTCTTCTCAAAAGCTCTAGGACGGAGCTTGTTGAATCTTTCCAGCCACACTGCTAGTGTCACTGGAAGAGGAGGAGGAGGTGCCTGATTCTGCTGCTGCTGATTGTTGGCAGCTTGGACTTCAGCACGGATGTCATTCCTCAGTTGAGGAAGCAAGGCTTGCATGGCAGCCTGAATTGCAGCATTGAGCTGCTCTTGCTCGCGTGTGAGAACCATCTGACAGTATAACATAAAACATATGATTAACAGTTCAAAACATAAAATTTATATATATATACATGAAAAAAAATTTATACCAAAATTTCACGAGAAAAATTTTATGCCAGAAAATTTTTGTATGAATGCATGATGCAGTTTTATGAAAACTTTTGATGCTCGAGAGTGAACGCCTCTGGTCAGTTCACTCAAAACAAAAGACATATCGAGGGACGTCTATGGGTCGGTCCCAAATCTAAAAGTTTCGATAAAACACATGCGACTAAATAGGGCCAGTCCTGTACCAACCATTACTTAGTCAAAAACCCTGTAACAATGACATGTATATGTATGCTTAAAATGATGAATGCATGAAAACAACTGTCAGTTCTAGGAAGACCGTAGTGACTACCCACTAATCACAGGTCATATTTGAGAGCCTACAGGTCGAAACCTTGGCTCTGATACCATAATTGTAACACCCCATTTTGGAAATGGAATCTTACGCATAATCATGGCGTGTCATCAAATCATACAAGGATAAATGTCTAAGCATTATTTGACCATAAAAGGGAAATACCGGAATCAAACATCGGTAACCCCAAAGTAGAGCTCATCACACACAAACATAAATACTGTAAAAGGAAAAAGGACGAAACAATGTCCATTGCAAGCTGCATTAAAGTAAAGGAAATGCATAAAGTAAAGAAAGACAGTAAAGCTTCCAGTCCATATGCACGTACGTTTGAGATCTACGAGCGTCCCTGAGTACCTGCCGTTTTGGGAACATGAAAAGGAAAACGGCTGAGCAAGACGCTCAGTGCACGGATGTACAAAATAGCATGAAATAGGATAAGCATGTAACATATAATAACGGAAGACTAAGTTCTGAGTCAACTGGTTAAGTATTGAGAAAACTGGTTTTATAGTTTGAAAAGCCTTATGTTTATCTTATGAAAACTATTTTAGCATATATATACCATAGCCCATATAGGTCATGAAAGGTCACGTGCATGAATACTTGGAGGGGTGACCTCATCATGCTGATTAGAGGGGATGCCTCTATTTAATATACTGGTCTGGGTAGGAGGGATCAACTCCTTGTGAAGGATGCAAGGCACACACCACATTCACCATGAAATACTGAATAAAACATGTAACTAGGATGCACCCATACGCCCCACATGATATAATAATATGGCCAAACTGAAAGGGACGCCACGAGCAATCACTCCGCCGTGGGGAAGTCATAACATTGGTGCCTCCAATGTTATGGTTATGGTACCTCCATAACTAGGTGAAACTGGTCATGCTTGTATATGGCTATAGATTATGCTAATTAAACATAAGCAGTTCAAAACAATAAAACAAATACTGGGGAAAACAGTTGGCTGCATACGGGGAAATCCTAATAAGGAAAGAATGTCCATACTGAAAGGACGGGAATCCGTACCTCAAGTCTAGTGAATGAATGGAAGAAAGACTCCTACTTCTGGATCACTAACGCTACATGAATACACACGTGTATAAGTATCGAATCACTGATTACGTACTGGGTTTTATGTCTCATCTTAGCTTACTTTGTATGTTTTAGGTCATGGTTTACTGGTTAAAGCCCTATCTGTGTTTACCTTGTACTCTAATTAATCTAATAAAGTATTACTGGTAATTCATGTATTATTATACTTACTGTGTAATAATAAGTAACTTTCCAAAAATAGCAGGTTTCCAAAAATAGAAAGTTTCCAAAAATAGAAAGTTTCCAAAAATAGAAAGTTTCCAAAAATAGAAAGTTTCCAAAAATAGAAAGTTACCAAAAATAGAAAGTTTCCAAAAATAGAAAGTTTCCAAATAAAGAAAGTTTCCAAAATAGAAAGTTTCCCAAAAATAGAAAGTTTCCTAAAATAGAATTTACTGCTTAAAATAGATTAGTTTCTAAAAATAGAAAGTTTCCAAAAATAGATCAGCTGCCTTAATTAAATAAGTTTCCATATATAAAAGGTTTCCATGATTAGATTAGCTGCCTGAAATAGATAGATTTCCATATATAGAAGGTTTCCATTAATAGATTAGTTGCCTTATTTAATTAAGTTTCTATAAATAGAAGTTTCCATAATTAGAATTAAGCTGGTTACATAAGCTAACATATAAGTCTAAGTGTTTATAAGCTTATTTCTTAAGTCATATGATATAGTGTATAGTTTAATTATTATTTCATGTATTTTAATTAAACTATAGGTTAAGCATTTTAATTAAAGTATAACATGTTTTAATTAAAATGGAATAAAATACTTAGGTTAAAATGTGTATTATTATGTATTAATAACATAACCTAAGTCATGTCTAAATTAATTAATTATAAGCATGTTTTAAATAATTAATTAATTATAACTTATAACATAAAAATACTTAGGTTAAATTAATATCATGCTAAATTAATAATTAAAAATAACCTAAGTCATGGTTTAATTAATATCTCATGTTATTAATTAATTTATATCCTAAGTTCATAATTCATAAAATTAACATGTAGCATAAATCATGTTTTAACCAACGAACCATGAATCGGGCATGAACTCGACACCGTACCCCGAGCCAACTCGGGGTACTTGTGTCCCCTTTTGCTGCCGTGGGTCCCACATGCACCAACCAAGACCAAAATGGTCTTGGTGGTGGCGGCTAAAAGAAAACCGAACCCCCCTCGGGTTGGTTATACTAGGCGGCCAAAAACAAACACCCTCATATGACAACCTTTGATTTTAGTTAACCCCAAAACATGTTAGATCTATGTTTAATTATCATGTTTTAATAAGAATAACAATAACATGTTCATGAAAATAATCAAAGATTTAAAAAGAATTAAAAAGAAGGGTTTAGAATGATATACCAATACGTAGCTTGGAAGAGGATGAACAAACACGGTTTATAGCACTTATTTTTATGATCAAAATCAACCAACAACCACCTATGGTGGTCTTGAGGGTGGCGGCACAAAGAGAGACCAAGAGGAGGAGAGGAAAACTTTTTAGGTTAAATGCTTATTCCCTTGAAATGTGAAAATGAAATGAATTTTACCATAACCCCCCCCCCCTTTCATGTTAAAAGTACATGGGCTTAGCCCACCTTGATTGGTGTGCCGTGGGTATGGGGCCCCACATGGGGTACCCGTACCTTTTCTCGTGTCCTGATGTTTCGTGTTCGTTCGTGGTTAAACGTGTTCGTGTTTAAAGTGTTTCTGTTTATTTTATCATGTAGTTTATCGTATTATTTACACTCGTAATTAAGTACTTACGTAATTATTTTAGTTCGTGTTTTTAAAATGGTGATCATGATTTAATTACGTTTACGTGAAATATCTATTAACTGTTTATCATGAGTTGTACGTAATCGATACTTATCATGTCATACACGTATGCACTTGCTTGATTATTAGCACATGAATGTGATCAATACTAAATAGGGTAAGTTTTAATCTAGGACGTACGATCGTAAGGGCACTATTCATGGTAAAAGCATGCGGGTTTTACAATTCTTCCCCCCTAAAAAGAATAATTCATCCCTGAATTATAGATAAAGTAAACTGGAAAGAAGTAACATACCCGAACTCAAAATATGAAGTGAGGGTAAGAAGCCCGGATAGACTCCTCTGTTTCCCAAGTGGCTTCCCGCTCGGTATGGTCCCTCCAAAGAATTTTAACGAATGGAATCGTCTTCCTTCTCATGACTCGTTCTTGCCTGTCAAGAACTCGTTCGGGTTCCTCTATAAAAGTGAGATCTTCACGTATCTGTTCCAGTGGATACTGAACCATGTGAAGGGGATGATACTTGTACCTTCTGAGTAAAGACACATGAAACACGTTATGCACGTGCGAAAGATGAGGAGGTAACGCCAATCGGTAAGATACTTAACCGATTCGTTCAATGATATCAAACGGTCCGATGAAACGAGGACTGTGTTTCCCTTTGATCCCGGAGCGTTTAACACCACGTGCCGGTGAAATCTTGAGGAAGACGTGGTCTCCCACATTAAATTGTATGTCCCTACGATGCTTATCAGCGTAACTCTTCTGACGTGACCGTGCTTCCTGCAGCTTCTGCTTAGCTACTTCGATCTTCTCATTGGTCATTTCTATAATTTCTGGTCCTTCGAGTGTTCGCTCTCCCACTTGATCCTAGCAGATTGGAGCGCGACACTTCCTGCCATACAACATTTCGAAAGGAGCACATTTGATACTTGCGTGCCAGCTGTTGTTGTATGCAAACTCGACCAAACAGATGTAATCGTCCCAATCACCTGTCCATTCCAACGCACACGACCTTAACATATCTTCCAATGTCTGAATTGTTCGCTCCGACTGTCCGTCCGTTTGAGGATGAAAGGCCGTACTCAGCTTAAGTTGTGTACCCCAAGCTTTTTGCAGACCTTTCCAGAATCGCGACGTGAAACGAGGATCTCTGTCTGAGACGATGCTGGAGGGAGCACCGTGGAGTCTTATGATCTCCCTTCTGTAAGTATCTACGAGTTTACTTACCGGATCTTCCTTGCGTATCGGTAAGAAATGAGCTGATTTGGTGAGTCGATCGACGATGACCCAAATGGCATCGTGCTTCTTCTTGGTAGGCGGAAGACCGGTAACAAAATCCATGGTGATTTTGTCCCACTTCCACTCTGGAATATCCAACGGTTGAAGGAGACCGCCCGATCGCTGATGCTTAATCTTAACCTGCTGGCAGGTAAGACATTTGGAGACATAAGTGGCTACATCCTGTTTCATACCACTCCACCAAAAGTATTGTCTGATGTCATGGTACATTTTTGTCGACCCAGGATGTATAGAAAATAGGGAGCTGTGAGATTCAGCTAACAATGCTTCCCGGAGTTCTTGATTGTCAGGAACACAAAGTCTCGTGCCCTGCCAAACGATACCGTCTGCGTCCATTTTGAATTCTGTCTGCTTCTCCAAATTCTGAATTATCGCCCATATCTCTCCATCATCCTTCTGAGCTTCCTTGATCCTAGACAGTAACTCGGGTTCTACTCTAAGATTCACCCAGTATCCGTGCTGCCCACGTACCATGATTTCGATGTCTAGCCGCTCCAAGTCTCTTATGTTTTGTTCCTTGATTCCAATGCCGTTGATCATTCCGGACTTTCTGCTGAGTGCATCTACTACTACATTAGCTTTCCCGGGATGATATTGTAGGTAATATCATAATCCTTCAACAGTTCCAACCATCTCCTTTGTCTCATGTTCAATTCACGTTGAGTGAAGATATAATTCAAGCTCTTGTGATCCGTGAAAATGTCGCATGATTCTCCGTATACGTAGTGCCTCCAAATTTTCAATGCGAACACCACTGCAGCAAGTTCCAGGTCATGCGTAGGGTAGTTTTCTTCATAGGGCTTAAGCTGCCGTGAAGCATACGCGATCACTTTCCCATGTTGCATGAGAACACAGCCCAGTCCCTTCCCCGATGCATCGCTATAGATCTGAAATCCACCTGTACCAGATGGGAGAGTAAGAATAGGTGCAGATACTAACTTCTGCTTTAGGTCTTCGAAGCTCTTCTCTCGTTCTTCCGTCCAGACGAATTTCTCTCCTTTTCGCATCAGTTTGGTGAGAGGTAGTGCCAAACGGGAAAAGTTCTCCACGAATCTGCGATAATATCCATCTAAGCCCAAGAAACTGCGGACTTCTGTCGCTGACGTTGGTCTTGGCCATTTAGTGATAGCCTCAACCTTCGCTGGGTCCATAGTGATCCCTTCTGCTGATACAATGTGACCTAAGAATGCCACTTTGTTTAACCAGAACTCACACTTGGAGAATTTCGCATACAGCTGCTTCTGACGAAGAATCTGTAGTACCGTACGGAGATGGTCTTCGTGTTCCTCCGTGGACTTTGAGAAAATCTGGATGTCATCAATGAATATAATGACAAACTTATCAAGGAATTCATGGAAGATTCTGTTCATCAGATCCATGAATACTGCTGGAGCATTAGTCAGGCCGAATGGCATGACTACAAACTCATAATGGCCATAGCGGGTACGAAAAGCAGTCTTGGCAATATCCTGCTCTTTAACCCTTAGCTGATGGTAGCCTGACCTTAGATCGATCTTTGAGAAGTGTTTGGCTCCTTGAAGTTGGTCAAACAGATCATCTATACGTGGCAGTGGATATCTATTGCGGATGCTAATCTTATTAAGTTCACGGTAGTCTATGCAAAGTCGCATGCTGCCGTCCTTCTTCTTAACGAACAAGACCGGTGCGCCCCATGGAGATGCGCTTGGTCTAATGAATCCTCGCTCAAGTAGTTCATGCAGTTGGTCCTTCAGTTCTTTTAGCTCTATGGGAGCCATACGATACGGAGCCTTAGAGATTGGTTCAGCTCCTGGAACCAGGTCGATGTTGAACTCCACTTCTCGTGCAGGTGGTATGCCGGGAAGTTCAGCTGGGAAAACGTCTTGAAATTCCGAAACTACTGGTTGATCCTGAATCGATGGGGATTCAGCATCCATGTCGTGAACCGTAGCTAGATAACCCTCACAGCCATGTGACAGTAATGCACGTGCTTGCAAGGTAGATATGACTTGTACAGACCGTCCGGGTATGAACCCGTTATGAATGTACTCTGGTGCATTAATGTCGCCGAAGATCACCCGATATGAGTGGCAGTCCATGGTAGCATGGTACTTGGATAGCCAGTCCATGCCGAGAATCATATCGAACTCAATCATGTCTAGGGGAAGTGCATCTACTGCACGAACTTTATCGTCAAACTCTAGAGGAAGACTCTTGTATGCATGAGTTATTAATACAGAGTCCCTCAAAGGCGTGGAAATGGTAAGCCTATTTTCTAATGGCAAGGGAAGTGTCCTGATGTTCTTAGCATATGTTGTGGAAATAACTGAATGAGTGGCACCCGTGTCGAAAAGAACACATGCAGCTTGGCCGTACATATAGAAAATTCCAGTAATGGTACATGTAGATTTGTTTGCCTGATCGCGAGATGTCGTGTAGACACGCCCAGTGGTAGGAGGCGGCTTATTATCAGCATGACCCGAGGTACCCTCCATCTCACCCTTACGGCAATCTCTCATACGATGGCCAGGGAGGGCGCACTTGTAGCACGCGTCGGAATCACGACGACATGGGCCAGGGTGTCTGCGATGGCAAGTATTGCAAAGAGGATGAGTGAATCCTCCAGCAGGAGTCCTTGCTTGCTGAGGGCCCTGCTGATGACAAAATGTGTTAAGATAAACTATATGCACGAGTATAAGACATATGCATCATAAGATGTTCACCAGTGATAGCTGAACGGTTAGGCTGCGAACCCATGTGGTTCTGGTCCTTCCCGTTACCGTGGTTCCTGGTAGAGGTTAATATAGTGTCAGGATGAGAGATATAACATGAAATCATAAGAAGATGCGTAAATAGTAGGACCTGCTGTTGTTGGAGTGTCCAGCGTTGTTACGGTAATTATCATTACCGCTACGCCTTTCCACAACAGAACGGTCGTTAGTGTGACCGTTTCCTTTGGGCTGATGAGGCTGCTGCTGAATAGCCGGCTGAGACCGGTCCCCAGTTTTCTGCCTGGAAGATACAGTTTAAGAGATTATTATTGAACATATAATGATAGGATGCGGTTTGGTTACCGTTGAATACGAATTGTTTACCTCTTGTCGGGTCTTTCAGCTTCCCCGAACTCATCTCGCTCCTGTAGCATCTCTAGCTTCCTTGCTGCGTCGGCCACTTGTGCTACTGTATTGAACGTAGCACACACCAGATTGTTCGCGACCGAGGTGCGAAGTGCCCACCTAAAGTGGTGTGCCTGCTCCTCAGGAGTACCAGCTGCTGCTCCCAGGAAACCAGCTAAGCGAAGAAAGCGCTGCATGAATTCGTTGCTATTCTCGCCCGCTCTTTGTCGTATCCCATGGTACTCTCGCTTGAGCTTCTCCTGCTCTGCCTTGGGAAAGAACTGGTCCATCACTCTCTCCTTGAATTAGGCCCATGTCAAACCAGCGACCCAATCATCACCTCCTTCCGACTGCGTCAAGGCTAGCCACCAGCTGAGTACATCGCCTTCAAACCGGTAGCATGCCAATCTCGCCTTGTATGCGGGGTCACAGCCCATAGCATTAAAAATCTTCTCGATATAAGTCAACCAGCTTTCGGCATCGCTGGGACTATCAGTCTTCTCAAAAGCTCTAGGAAGGAGCTTGTTGAATCTTTCCAGCCATACTGCTAGTGTCACTAGAGGAGGAGGAGGAGGTGCCTGATTCTGCTGCTGCTGATTGTTGGCAGCTTGGACTTCAGCACGGATGTCATTCCTCAGTTGAGGAAGCAAGGCTTGCATGGCAGCCTGAATTGCAGCATTGAGCTGCTCTTGCTCGCGTGTGAGAACCATCTGACAGTATAACATAAAACATATGATTAACAGTTCAAAACATAAAATTTATATATATATACATGAAAAAAAATTTATACCAAAATTTCACGAGAAAAATTTTATGCCAGAAAATTTTTGTATGAATGCATGATGCAGTTTTATGAAAACTTTTGATGCTCGAGAGTGAACGCCTTTGGTCAGTTCACTCAAAACAAAAGACATATCGAGTTGACGCCTATGGGTCGGACCTAAATCTATAAGTTTCGATAAAACACATGCGACTAAATAGGGCCAGTCCTGTACCAACCATTACTTAGTCAAAAACCCTGTAACAATGACATGTATATGTATGCTTAAAATGATGAATGCATGAAAACAACTGTCAGTTCTAGGAAGACCGTAGTGACTACCCACTAATCACATGTCATATTTGAGAGCCTACAGGTCGAAACCTTGGCTCTGATACCATAATTGTAACACCCCATTTTGGAAATGGAATCTTACGCATAATCATGGCGTGTCATCAAAGCATACAAGGATAAATGTCTAAGCATTATTTGACCATAAAAGGGAAATACCGGAATCAAACATCGGTAACCCCAAAGTAGAGCTCATCACACACAAACATAAATACTGTAAAAGGAAAAAGGACGAAACAATGTCCATTGCAAGCTGCATTAAAGTAAAGGAAATGCATAAAGTAAAGAAAGACAGTAAAGCTTCCAGTCCATATGCACGTACATTTGAGATCTACGAGCGTCCCTGAGTACCTGCCGTTTTGGGAACATGAAAAGGAAAACGGCTGAGCAAGACGCTCAGTGCACGGATGTACAAAATAGCATGAAATAGGATAAGCATGTAACATATAACAGCGGAAGACTAAGTTCTGAGTCGACTGGTTAAGTATTGAGAAAACTGGTTTTATAGTTTGAAAAGCCTTAAGTTTATCTTATGAAAATTGTTTTAACATATATATACCATAGCCCATATAGGTCATGAAAATGTCACGTGCATGAATACTTGGAGGGGTGACCTCATCATGCTGATTAGAGGGGATGCCTCTAATTAATATACTGGTCTGGGTAGGAGGGATCAACTCCTTGTGAAGGATGCAAGGCACACACCACATTCACCATGAAATACTGAATAAAACATGTAACTAGGATGCACCCATACGCCCCACATGATATAATAATATGGCCAAACTGAAAGGGACGCCACGAGCAATCACTCCGCCGTGGGGAAGTCATAACATTGGTGCCTCCAATGTTATGGTTATAGTACCTCCATAACTAGGTGAAACTGGTCATGCTTGTATATGGCCATAGATTATGCTAATTAAACATAAGCAGTTCAAAACAATAAAACAAATACTGGGGAAAACAGTTGGCTGCATACCGGGAAATCCTAATAAAGAAAGAATGTCCATACTGAAAGGACGGGAATCCGTACCTCAAGTCCAGTGAATGAACGGAAGAAAGACTCCTACTTCTGGATCACTAACGCTACATGAATACACACATGTATAAGTATCGAATCACTGATTACGTACTGGGTTTTATGTCTCATCTTAGCTTACTTTGTATGTTTTAGGTCATGGTTTACTGGTTAAAGCCCTATCTGTGTTTACCTTGTACTCTGATTAATCTGATAAAGTATTACTGGTAATTCATGTATTATTATACTTACTGTGTAATAATAAGTAACTTTCCAAAAATAGCAGGTTTCCAAAAATAGAAAGTTTCCAAAAATAGAAAGTTTCCAAAAATAGAAAGTTTCCAAAAATAGAAAGTTTCCAAAAATAGAAAGTTACCAAAAATAGAAAGTTTCCAAAAATAGAAAGTTTCCAAAAATAGAAAGTTTCCAAAATAGAAAGTTTCCCAAAAATAGAAAGTTTCCTAAAATAGATTTTACTGCTTAAAATAGATTAGTTTCTAAAAATAGAAAGTTTCCAAAAATAGATCAGCTGCCTTAATTAAATAAGTTTCCATATATAAAAGGTTTCCATGATTTGATTAGCTGCCTGAAATAGATAGATTTCCATATATAGAAGGTTTCCATTAATAGATTAGTTGCCTTATTTAATTAAGTTTCTATAAATAGAAGTTTCCATAATTAGAATTAAGCTGGTTACATAAGCTAACATATAAGTCTAAGTGTTTATAAGCTTATTTCTTAAGTCATATGATATAGTGTATAGTATAATTATTATTTCATGTATATTAATTAAACTATAGGTTAAGCATTTTAATTAAAGTATAACATGTTTTAATTAAAATGGAATAAAATACTTAGGTTAAAATGTGTATTATTATGTATTAAAAACATAACCTAAGTCATGTCTAAATTAATTAATTATAAGCATGTTTTAAATAATTAATTAATTATAACTTATAACATAAAAATACTTAGGTTAAATTAATATCATGCTAAATTAATAATTAAAAATAACCTAAGTCATGGTTTAATTAATATCTCATGTTATTAATTAATTTATATCCTAAGTTCATAATTCATAAAATTAACATGTAGCATAAATCATGTTTTAACCAACAAACCATGAATCGGGCATGAACTCGACACCGTACCCCAAGCCAACTCGGGGTACTTGTGTCCCCTTTTGCTGCCGTGGGTCCCACATGCACCAACCAAGACCAAAATGGTCTTGGTGGTGGCGGCTAAAAGCAAACCGAACCCCCCTCGGGTTGGTTATACTAGGCGGCCAAAAACAAACACCCTCATATAACAACCTTTGATTTTAATTAACCCCAAAACATGTTAGATCTATGTTTAATTATCATGTTTTAATAAGAATAACAATAACGTGTTCATGAAAATAATCAAAGATTTAAAAAGAATTAAAAAGAAGGGTTTAGAATGATATACCAATACGTAGCTTGGAAGAGGATGAACAAACACGGTTTATAGCACTTATTTTTATGATCAAAATCAACCAACAACCACCTATGGTGGTCTTGAGGGTGGTGGCACAAAGAGAGACCAAGAGGAGGAGAGGAAAACTTTTTAGGTTAAATGCTTATTTCCTTGAAATGTGAAAATGAAATGAATTTTACCATAATCCCCCCTTTCATGTTAAAAGTCCATGGGCTTAGCCCACCTTGATTGGTGTGCCGTGGGTATGGGGCCCCACATGGGGTACCCGTACCTTTTCTCGTGTCCCGATGTTTCGTGTTCGTTCGTGGTTAAACGTGTTCGTGTTTAAAGTGTTTCTGTTTATTTTATCATGTAGTTTATCGTATTATTTACACTCGTAATTAAGTACTTACGCAATTATTTTAGTTCGTGTTTTTAAAATGGTGATCATGATTTAATTACGTTTACGTAAAATATCTATTAACTGTTTATCATGAGTTGTACGTAATCGATACTTATCATGTCATACACGTATGCACTTGCTTGATTATTAGCACATGAATGTGATCAATACTAAATAGGGTAAGTTTTAATCTAGGACGTACGATCGTAAGGGCACTATTCATGGTAAAAGCATGCGGGTTTTACATTAATTTTCCTGCTTGATTCTGCTTATTTATGATTTATATGCATGTTAGAATAGGATTTAATCTGTTTTAACCTGTTTAAATAGGACTTGGTTTGTTTAATTTGACTTTCTGAATTTTAAGGGGGTGTTTAGATCTGCTATTTAGGTTAAGTTGAGTGACATCATTTGGCCTTTATACAGTTTAAACATGCTCATTTTGGGTAGGGTAGGGATAATTTAGTTGCTTGCTTCATGTTTGGTAGAAGGAAATAGAATTGCATGCTAAAATTTGGTGTAAACTATCTTGAATACAGTAAAACCAGTTTTTGTTCTTTTTAGTTCAACTTGGGACTTTAAATCTTTGTGTCTGTTAGATATTAGGAGCACCTAGGGTTTGTAATCAGTTGTGTGTGATTTGGTTGGGTATTAAGCAAGTATTTGGCCTTTAAAATTCAGCTTTGTGACCAATTGTATCAGCAAGGTTCATCAGACCCCATATTAGCTTTACAGTAACTCTATCTTGGTGATTTGTGTGTGATATTTGTACTATGCTTGTGTGTTTTTTAGTTTTTACTGACTCCCTACACTCCACTGAGTGTAGGGGTGCCCAATTGTCCAAGTAAAACTAAGCAACAAGAAAGTTCTAAGCAAAACAATCACCAGACCCCAAATTTAATACTGTCAGTGGGAACCAAGTTCCCACTGCTAGAGGAAAAGTTCCCCCTGCTCTACTAGCAGACAAAAATAGTCCAAGTGTCACTTTCAGTTTACTCTTTTTTTTGTCTTTAGTGCCCTAAACTAGGAATTAGACTTTGAACCTTTTTTCATTATTTTTCTTATTTAATTTCTGATTTTTCAGTTTTAATTATTTTTATGTTACTGTTCATTAAGTATTTTTTAGATTAAATTGCATTTTTATTTAACTTTTAATTAGGCTGTTTTTGTCTTTTAGTGGTAAAAACTAATATTTTTCTGTTTTAAAATTTATCTTAGATTTAGAAAAGTATTTTAAGATTTTTAGTTTAAAAATATTTTACTGTTCACCTTTTAATAATTTTTTATAATTAATTTAGCTTAATTAGGGTTTAATTATTAAACTGTTTTGTCTTTTAGTGCAAAATTTTATTTTTTTTCAAATTTTTTCTATTTTCTACTGTTCATTAGTGTCATTTAGGATTTTTAAAATTGTCAAATTATTTTTGGCATTATTTTATTTTTTTTATGATTATTTTAATTTAAAAATAGTTTTTAGTGTTTTAAAAACAGAAAAATAGTTTTGAAAATTTAGGAAAAATACTTTTTAGTCTTTAAATAATATAAGTAACTTATTTGTTCAATAAAATAATATTTTGGACATTTTGTTAGTTATATTTAATTTTAGGGCTTTAATTAGCATTAAAAATTGAATATTTAATTAATAAAAGGTTTTAAAATATATTTGTTGGATTTTTATTCTTATTTATATTATTTTAGACTTAGTTTAATCTTTTAATTAATTTTTAGGTTTAATTTTTAATTTCGTCGCGTTTTACGTATTTACGTTCGCGTTTTACGTCATTCGTCGTAGTGTAATCGTAGCGTAACTCGTCTTTACTTTTTCTCTTCTCAACCAAAAAATGTCACTAATCCAAACATTGTTATTTCATATATTTGCACATTAATACACACACCTCCTTCGAGAACGAACCCGCATTTATTCGGTTTTACGTTTTTCCTAAAACGTAACGCTTAATACTTGCCACTCATACGCGTTTTTCCTAAAACGTGTACGAAAAAAACTACATCAATTTTTGGCGCCGCTGCCGGGGAGGTGTTTAGTGTGCCATTACTATTAGTATCGTGTTTGTGTGAGTAGTGCGTTTTTGCTTTTCAATTTTTTGAAAGCGTGAATATCGTACATACTCATTTTTGTTATTTTTCTCTATTATATTATAGTATCCAAATAAATCGTGTTTAATTTTCCTAAATTAAACACTCAACAATCATTTTACTATATTGTAGATATATTGGTTTTCGTTGTTCTTGTGAATATAATATTACTATATTGTATCTACGTAAGAACAATAAATATACAAGTACTCCAAAAGCGTGAAACGCAACCTTGATTCGGGATTTCATCACTCGATCATTGTATTCGAATCCAAAGCAAAAGTTTAAAGGCAAAATAGATAAATACTTTCGTGAGGCTTAATTTCAATTAACACAAACTATAAGGTGGGTATAAGGCGGTTGTATTTCACGACCTAAGGGAAAAAGGCTCTTAAGTGCTTAGCGCCGCCTCGTTTCCCCCGCTTGCTTGTGCGTGTTTTGAGAAAGAGGGCTAATCGAGGGTTTGCCGCCCAAGTATTATCTACGTATACTATATTTGCTTGTGTTTTTAAGATTAAACCCTCTTGAACGTTTTGGTGTTCCACCAACGTTCTAAAGTCGTCGAGAACGTTCACTCCACGTGATCGTTTTCATTCTTTGAGGCTCCTTTAATTGAGAAAGTCGATTCGAGGAGAGATTTGTAGATTTGTGTCTACGTAATACATTCAAAAATCCAAAAAAATTAAAAAACAATCAAAAACCAAAAAAAATTGAAAAATTGAAAAACCGCAAAAAGAATCTTCTTTGCTACCACCCATTCTACGCTTAGTGCATGCGCACTCAATCGAAGGATTATTCCAATTCTAGCGAAGCTTCGAATCGACGCAATCGTAATCGAAGGAATCGACGACGTAGACGAGTATTAGAAAGCGACGTTCCTAATATCGTTGTTGAAGAAACCGTAGAGGAGATGGCCGACAATCGTTCGATGATGGAATTGCTCCAAGCGCCCACCGAGGGTTATGGAGACGCGATCATAATTCCCGCTATCGAGGCGGAGAATTTTGAGATTAAGAGCGGAATGCTTTCGTTAATCCAAGCTACGAAGTTTCGAGGTCGTGAAGCCGATAATGCTCACGACCATATTCGGAATTTTGATCGTCTTTTGGCCACGAGCAAGTTTAAGAACGTCGACACCGATGTCGTCAAGCTTATGCTTTTTCCGTACTCGCTCGATGGTGCCGCCAAGGATTGGTACGAGAAAGAGCCACCTAATTCCATAACTATGTGGAAGGATCTCGTTTCCAAGTTCGTTAATTATTTTTTCCCACCGTCTAAGACGACGTTTTTCAAGAATGAAATTACGAAATTTGAGCAAAAACCGCATGAATCTTGTAGAGACGCGTGGGATCGCTTTAAGGAATTACTTAGACCATGTCCTCACCATGGTTTTTCCGAGTTGCACCAAATCGATACGTTTTACAACGGTTTTAATTTTCAAGTGCAAGATTCGTTGAATTCCACCGCCGGTGGCAACTTTTTGTGTAAAACTCCGAAAGATGCATTGATAATTATCGAAAACCGATCCAAGGTTTACCAACTCCGCAACGCACCGAGTGTTGCCAATGTCGCCAATGTTAGTAGTTCTAATCGCGACATTGAGAGAGTTGATGCGAAAGTCGACAAGTTGACGAATGTGTTTACGTCTTTTCTCGTTGAGATGCAAAAGAAAGACGCTCCCACTACGGTGAAAGCGGTTGAGGTTTTGTGTACGTTTGGTGGTGGACCTCATAATTATTACGAGTGTGCGGCTACGGATGGCCAAACGTCGAATGTGAGTGCGTTAAATGGAAACAACAATTTTTCTAATCAAAATAACGCGGGTCCATCACAACAAGGCAATTATAACCAAGGCAACAATTTTCAAAATCGAAACAATTTTCAAGGAAACAATCAACAAGGAAATTTTTCTAATCAAAATCAAGGAGGTTATAATCAAGGTCGTAATATAACTTGGCAAAATCGAGACAATAATCAAAACTCGAATTTTTCAAACAACAACAATCAAGATAACAATTTTTCAAGTGGTAATCAAGGAAATTTTCAAAGAAACAATCAAAACCAAGGGAACTTTAATTTTAATCAAAATAGTTCGTCAAACGATTTTCAAAATTACATGAAAACGAATGAGGCTAATATGAGACGATTAGAGGGAGAAATTGGTACTTTGAAAAACGACTTTTCTAATACATTGAAATTGCAAAACACGAAGATTGAGCAAGGGCAAATTGATATAAAAAAGATGTTTTCGGCCATAATGAACAAAGCCTCGGGTGCGTCATCGAGTTCGTTACCTAGTGACACCGTAGCAAATCCAAAGGAACAATGTAAAGCCGCCTCGTCTCGTGAGAAAGGTCGTGTGATTACCCCTAACCTTGAAGGATTCCGTGTTGTTTATCCCTCTCAACCCTCGACTTCTAAGTCGTCTTCTTGTTCTAAAGTCGATGCGGTGAACGTGGCAACCAAGGAAAAGAGTGCACACCCTCGTGTACCTCAAATGCCATCCAGGGTTCAAAAAGAGAGCTTTGTCGACCTTACCAAAGTAACCCTTGAAGAAACTTGTGCATCGATCCTTCTTAAAAAACCCAAAAGGCGTATGCCGAGAAAGGAAAAGGATCCTGGCCAATTTCTATTACCTTGTGATTTTTCCGAGATTGAGGGATGTTTAGCCCTTGCCGATTTAGGTTCTAGCATCAATCTCATGCCTCATTCTCTTTGGAAATTGATGAGATTGCCTTCACTTACCCCCACAAACATGACTATCGAGCTTGCAAATTGTACGCCACTTATACCAACTGGAATAGCCGAGGATGTCTATGTTAGGATTGGAAAGTTTGTTTTTCCCGCGGATTTCGTTATATCCGATTACGAGTGTGACCCTAAATATCCCATTATTTTAGGCCGACCATTCTTATCGACGGCTCGAACCGTAATCGACGTTCACGAGGGGAGACTTACTATGAGATATGGGGATGAGAAAATAGACTTTTTCGCTAGAAAATCCCAAGGATTTTCTGAGAATGAAAAAACCGAGGTTTCAAAACCTAATGATTCAAATCCTAATGATTTCAAAATGTTCACTTTAGCGGAAAGAATGAAGCTTGATGCATGTTTTGAAAGAATTAAGAAAAACGGTTTTAAAGATGATGATTTTAATGATAAAGAGTACGTGTACCTAATTCAAAAGGGTATGTGTAAATTTATGGATGAAAACACACTTTGGGATGTTTTTAGCGAAACAAGTGAACCACCAATTCCGAAGGGCGACGTTAGTGCCATCACGACAAAGACCAATATGGGCTCGTCTTCACCACCTTCGAAGGACCACGTCTTTGAGGCTTCAACTTCTAACTCCATCGAAGTGCCTCCTTTGCCTAGCCCAACACCCGTTGAGGCTAAAGGGTTTATCGACATCGATCCTCTCGTCTTAGAAAAGTCACCTAAGCATAGTCATTCGACTTGTAAGACCATGGTTGTGAGTGCTCACATCGACTCTTTCTTTGACGATGACGATGGCGATTTTGCCGAGATTGATCACGTACTTCGAAATCCACATGCAATTTTTGATTCTCCTAAGAAGAAACATGTGAAGTACGATGATTACGAGTTCGATCCCGAGATTGAGGAAATCATTGAACGAGAGCTAGATCTTATGCCTTCACTTCCACCTACGAGTGAGGTCGATCTTTCCAAAATCGAGGATGAACTTAATGAGTTGGAACGTCTTATTTTTGATGACGAACCAACTCATGTGACCACTAAAAATCCCATTCTCGAGGAGTTACCTAATCAACACTCCTCATTTGAGAATGACGTTTACCACATTCGTGAGGATCTAACTTATCAACGATCCCCATAAAAGAATGATGGTTTCGTGCTTGATCGTGATCTCTTCGAGAGAGTTTCTAATATACTCAAGGAGGGGAATGACAAACCGTGGTTTGACAAGCCTATCTTTGATGAAGAAATCGATGAGATCGACGTTCATGAGGATGACGAGTATGTTGACCCCGAGGGGGCGGTGTTCTTTATTGACAAACATTTTGAGAACTTATATAATCCACCACCCCCTAACCGCGACTTAAATGTGAGGATTTTTAGCGTGACTAATTTTGAATTTGACACGCCAAATATTTTCGACATTATTCAATCGGGTTTTTACAAAGAGTTTTTGAACGATGAAAAAGGAAAAGATTTTAAAAATGTTTTAAAAGATTTTTCTACATGTTTAACTCCGTCATCACCGCGTTTTATGAGTGCTACCACCTCGTCTACTCCTTTTGACGACGGTTGGTGTGGATTTAGTGTGGGGGAAGCCCCAAATGTTCCCTCACATTTCTCCACCGAGGACGAGATTTACAATCCCGGAATTGCTTGTAAAGGGAAATCTCGGTCTTCCACCGATGCAATAAATGGAAAATCTTTTCGTTTGCTTGGTGTGAGTTGGTGGTTGCAGTTTTTACTACCCTTTAGGAAAAGAGCAATAAAATAGGGCAAGTATGCACGACGATTTAGGAAAACCGTGTGTGAATGACCCTAAGTGTGAGTTCGTTCTCGAGGAGGCACGTGTGTTGTGAATTGAATTGATTTATGATGATTTTCCTGTTATGAGAAAAGAAAGAAATGAGATAAGAAAGAAAAAGACAGTTACGAAGACGGATTAAACTAAGACGAAAAAGGCGATAACGTAAAACCGTAAATAGTGCAAAAATTAAAATTTTATCCTAAAAATTCCTAAAAATTACTAAAAATCCACAATAATATTATAAGAGTTTACAGAAAATCCAAACTTGCTAAAACCTTTTAATTAATTAGATAATGACTTTTTAATGCTAATTAAAGCCCTAAAATCACAATTAATTATTAAAAAGTCCCAAACAAGATTTTAAAGTTTGTAAACCTCAAAAATGACCTAATTAAGCTAAAAAGTATTTTTTTTAATTTTAAAACCAAATAAAACTATTTTTAAACACTTAAAAACTATTAAAATCAATTAAAACTTAAATTAATTCTAGAAAATAATTGAAAAGCCCTAAAAATATTTGGAAAGTTACAAAACTCCTAATTATGTGTCTACAATCTAGGAAAAATGAAAAAAGTAGAAAAAACAAACTTTCAATTTTTAATAATAAAATAATAATAAAATAATCAAAAAAAATAAAAGTTTATAAAATAAATCTAAAAAATTACCAAAAATGTTAAATAATGTAACTAAGACAAAAATGAAATTAAAAGTTCCTAAAATCTTTTTAATAATTTTATATTAAATTTTAAAGTTGGTAAAAAACCCTAAAATCAAATAAAATTAAAAATAAGACTTTTTGAAAACTTTTTTGGCTGTAAACCTCAAATTACTTAAATAAAACCTAAAAACATTTTTTGTAAAAATTAAAAACTATTTATACTATTTTTTATCTAATTAACTAAATACGGGTGAATAAAAACTAATAAAAAATAAATAAAGAAAGAGAAAAATCCAAACTTAGGCTAGATAAGTTTGGTTATAAGTTCCCGTGGCTACGTAAGCACTCGAAGTGTTACTATCCGCGGTAATGCACTCGGAAAGATCATGAGCTCCACCACACGACAAACAACTCTTAGAAAACGCTTTAACCGAAGCGGAATTCGAAGCTTCTTGAGCTTTCCAATGGGACATAAGAGTCGAAAACCTATCGAAAAACTGATTTTCCTCATTAGCTTCATCATGTAAGGCATTGATACTACGAGACGAGGATGAGCCCATTTTGGCAACACTCGGTGTGTTACGAGGGCTATAAACCTTAGACCTATTCTCAACTATGACCAAAGCTTCTTCAACCGTTTTACACAAAAAATTACCACCCGCGGCGACATTTAGATAATCTCTTTCATGATCATTAAGTCCATTGTAAAACGTGTCGATTTGATGTAAGTCGGAAAAACCGTGATGAGGACATTCATGTAACATCCCCTTAAACCTATTCCAAGGCGTTGAAAAACTTTCATTTGATTCTTGTGAAAATTTAGAAATCTCATTTTTCAAATGCGTAGTCTTAGAGGGCAGAAAAAATTGGTTCACAAATTTCGAAACGAGATCCTTCCACGTCAATATAGAATTGGGTGGCTCTTTCTCTAACCAAATTTTAGCGGGCCCCGCTAAGGAATAAGGAAAAAGCATCATCTTAATCGAGTCATTCGAGACATCCTTAAATTTGCACGTGGCGGTAAGACGATTGAATTGGCGGATATGGTTGTGGGGATTGTCCTTTTCATCACCACGGAATTTTTTGTTTTGGATCATCGACAACAAACCTGTTTTCACCTCAAAATTCTCCGCAAGGATAGCGGGAATCACAATAGATTCTCCATAAGCCTCGGTGGGTGCTTGAAGTAACTCCATCATAGTTCGATTTGCCATGGTTGGTGCTTCTCGTACAATGGGTTCGTCAATAGGAGACTCCTCACTACAATGAGTTGGAGTGGGAGTTTTGTTCTTTCGTCTATGTGCACGTTTTGCTTGATTACGAGTTAGCATAAACGTCACGTACAACGAGGAGACGAGCAAAGAAGATTCTTTTTGGTGTTTTGTATTTTTCAATTTTTTTTTTGTGGTTTTTGATGGTAATAATTTTTTTTGGAAATTGGTGAATGTATTAAGTAGACAAAAATCTACAAATCTCCTCCTTAATCAAATCTCTCGATTAAAGAAGCCTCAAAGAATGAAAACGATCACGTGGAGTGAACGCCTTCGATGACTTTAGAACGATGGTGGAACACCAAATCGTTCAAGAGGGTTTAATCAATAGAAACCAAGAAAATATATATGATATGTAATAATACTTTGGGCGGCAAAACCCTCGATTCACTCTCAAAATCAAATACGAACAAGCAAGCGGAGGAAACGAGGCGGCGCGAAGCACTTAAGAGCCTTTTTCCTTTAGGTCGTGAAATACAACCGCCTTATACCCACCTTATAGTTTGTATTTTCAAAATCGAGCTTCACGAAAGTATTTATCTATTTTTGCCTTTTTTCTTTGGTTTGAGATTCGAATACAATGATTGGGTAATGACCTCCCAAGTCAAGGTTGTGATTTCTCACGTATTTGGAGTACTTGTGAATTTATTGTTCTACGTATACAATATAGTAATAGTATTCACACAAAAACCGAAAAACGATAATACGTATTAGTAGAGTGCTACTAATACAAATACTAATTATGGATATTATAAAAAAAACAACAATGTTTCAATCAAAACACAACACGCCTCCCCGGCAGCGGCGCCAAAATGGTGGTTGCAGTTTTTACTACCCTTTAGGAAAAGAGCAATAAAATAGGGCAAGTATGCACGACGATTTAGGAAAACCGTGTGTGAATGACCCTAAGTGTGAGTTCGTTCTCGAGGAGGCACGTGTGTTGTGAATTGAATTGATTTATGATGATTTTCTTGTTATGAGAAAAGAAAGAAATGAGATAAGAAAGAAAAAGACGGTTACGAAGACGGATTAAACTAAGACGAAAAAGGCGATCACGTAAAACCGTAAATAGTGCAAAAATAAAAATTTTATCCTAAAAATTCCTAAAAATTACTAAAAATCCACAATAATATTATAAGAGTTTACAAAAAATCCAAACTTGCTAAAACCTTTTAATTAATTAGATAATGACTTTTTAATGCTAATTAATGCCCTAAAAATCACAATTAATTATTAAAAAGTCCCAAACAAGATTTTAAAGTTTGTAAACCTCAAAAATGACCTAATTAAGCTAAAAAGTATTTTTTTTTAAATTTAAAACGAAATAAAACTATTTTTAAACACTTAAAAACTATTAAAATCAATTAAAACTTAAATTAATTGTAGAAAATAATTGAAAAGCCCCAAAAATATTTGGAAAGTTACAAAACTCCTAATTATGTGTCTACAATCTAGGAAAAATGAAAAAAGTAGAAAAAACAAACTTTCAATTTTTAATAATAAAATAATAATAAAATAATCAAAAAAATAAAAGTTTATAAAATAAATCTAAAAAATTACCAAAAATCTAAAATAATGTAACTAAGACAAAAATGAAATTAAAAGTTCCTAAAACCTTTTTAATAATTTTATATTAAATTTTAAAGTTGGTTAAAAACCCTAAAATCAAATAAAATTAAAAATAAGACTTTTTGAAAACGTTTTCGGCTGTAAACCTCAAATTACTTAAATAAAACCTAAAAACATTTTTTGAAAAATTAAAAACTATTTATACTATTTTTTATCTAATTAACTAAATACGGGTGACTAAAAACTAATAAAAAATAAATAAAGAAAGAGAAAAATCCAAACTTAGGCTAGAAAAATCCTAAATGATGAAACAGACCTAGGAAAAATACAAACTAGCAAATAAGCTTATACAATAAGCTTAATCAAGCTAATTAAGCTACGACTTATAAATGAAAAGCCAAAACAAAACCCCTTTAAATAACTAATGAATCTACCCTTAGTCAGTAAAAGACCCAAGGGCAGAGATTGTAAACACGTTTGTGTGTGGGAGGAGTGGCGCAGGTTCGAGTCCTGGCCACGTCCTTTTTACTTTTTATTTTTTTTTCTTTTTAAACCCAAGCCTTATACTCCTTAGAACTCAAAAACACAAGTACAAATCCAATTTAACCAAGATTAATCCCAAAAGAATGCAATTCGTACCCAGTTAACTTTTTTTGAAAACACAAAGAAGAACAGTCATTACTTGTGAAAATAATGATCAAGAGGGCTTGATCTTGGTTTTATGTGGATGATTGTTGGACAAGAAGGCACCCCTATACTCAGTTGAGTATAGGGAGTCACTGGAAACACAAAAATAAGCAAGTATCTAGCCAAAAATCACACAAATAGCACAATGAAGGTTTCTGTGATGGCTATGCAGGTCTGGTATGATTTGCTGGTTCAATTGGCACTCAAAATGGATTTCAAATACTTACAACTTGCACACAAGTTTATCAAGTGACAATAAAACCCTACACAATCCTAAACCAACCTGATTATTAGCAATGATCACAAGCTGAGGCACAAATTTTCTCAAAACAAGCAAGAAAAATGCTTGACTGATTTTTGCTATCCTTCCCAAATTTTAGTATCCAAAGAAGTGTTTTAAATCAATTATATCCCAAAAATCTTTCACCAAACTCAAATAAATAACAGATCCAAACACCCCTTTAAATTCAGAAATCAAGATTTAATATACCAAATCTATTCAAGACCTATCCAAACTGATTCAAACAACTCTAAACATGCATAACATACCAAATAAACTTAAATCAAGCCACAAAACAACACTTAAGCACTTTCTTGCATAAATCACATAAAAAATGAAAATTTATGAAACTCAACAAGGATTGAGAAAACTACCTTGTGGGACCCACATCCAGGTCCCACAGTGACTGCCAAGTCACCTCCCAATAGGCCCGGGCCTTTGCTGATCCTTGGACAACAAAATTTCAACAACCTGCTAAGAAAATGAAGAACACACAAATATCCAATAAACTGATTTCTCAAACCTTTTTAAAACTTTTCTCACAAACTTGAACCAATGAAAAACTTATAAAACAAGTAAAATATCAGAAATCCAATGGTTCAATCCACTTTCACTTCATGAACCTTGGATTTCTGAAAACTTAAAAACTTTTTGAAACCTTTGAAAACTGAAATTTAAAACACACAAGTGTTTATCAAATGTAATGTGGAACTCAGAATCTAGCTATCCAATACCAAACTTTTAAAAAAGATAAAAGGAATTACAATTTCAATAAAAATACCAAACTTTATATTTCTAAAAAGGCATTACAAGGTTTAGCTAGAAAAACTGGAACAAAACCCTACTCACATGTTGAGAGGTGCTTATATAGGCACTAGTAGAACTATCTAGATACTGGAATAAACAAATAATAAACTGAAAACCCTAATGCATAAAAATCCGAAATTGCCCCTTGATTTTGACTTGGAATCTTGGTCAAGTTGATCATGTGATGTTGCCAGCTTTCTCCTTTTGATCTTGGACGTTGGAATGTGCTTGGGGACCAAGGACAACATCATAAACGTTCATCTTGTCCCTTCTTGGTATTGAGGAGAAAGTGACGGGATGGGGACCATGGGGGAGGCCACATGGGTTGAGTGGTGGGTGGTTTTTTATGTTGGTTTTGGTGACAAAAGAACAAATTAATGATCTGGAAAAGATAGGGCAAAAACCCTTTGTTTTGAGTTTTATTGAATCTGGGATTATTAGGGTTTATAAGGTGATTAATGGGAGTTTAATCCGTTTGGGGAAAGTTTAGTTTTTAAAAAATGTGTTTGGTGGGAAAGTTGGGAGGTTTGACTGGGTATTTGACCAGGTTTATTAAATAAACCTGGTGGGTTTGGGTAGGGTTAATGGACGGGTTGGTTGGGTTAATGGGTAAGGGTTTGGGTAAATGGGTGGGTTATGGTGAGTTGTCAGCTTATGATTGGTGGAATGGGTTTGGTTGTCTTGGCAGTTATGGCCTCCCAAGGTTTATATTTCCTTTACTTTGTAATAATAGCTAATAAACGTCATTCCTTTTGAAAATAAGTTTCAACATTTGGCATTTTTGGAACATCAACTTATTAAACTTGAAACAAGGACTTCTTATGCCAATTCTTCATTCTTCAAGGACTGATCTTGTAAATTGATTGTAGTGTTTTACTACTCTTTAGGAAAAGAGCGTAAATAGCGGTAAGTATCGAGTGATGATTTTAGGAAAAATCAACACTAATGACCCACAATCAAATAAAATGAGAGAAGAAGTTCGTTTCCCAAGGAGGTATGGTGTTGTGAATTAACTTGTATGTATTTGAGATTAATATTGAGAAGATGGAATGACGGTTTCTTGAAAATGACACTATGACGTAAAAACGTAAACGTAAAGCCGTAGAAAAATACAAAAATTAAAAAATTAAGCTAAAGCCAAAAACAAAATATCAAAAAGGCTAAAAACAAGTCTCAAATAATATAAACAAAGATAAAAATCCAACAAAGATATTTTAAAACCTTTTATTAATTAAATAATTAATTTTAAATGCTAATTAAAGCCCTAAAATTAAATTTAACTAATTCAAATGTCTAAAATATGATTTTATTGAATAATCACTTAACTTATATTATTAGAAGACTAAAAAGTAATTTTCTAAAAATTAAAACCTATTAAAACTATTTTTAAAACTCTAAAAATGATTTAAAATAATTAAAACCTAATTAAACTTAAAATAATTATAAAAATAAATCTAAAAGCTTAAAAATTATTCTAAAAATGGAAATGATCCTAATTAATGCTAAAGAACTTAAGAAAAATGAAAAATAAAGAAAAAGAAAATTTTGAAATTTAAATAATAAAATAATAATAAAATAATGCTAAAAATAAAAAGTTTCTAAAATTTAAAATAAAAAATTTCTAAAAATCCTAAATAATATAATTAAGAGAAAAACACTAATTAAAGCTTCTAAACCTTTTTTAATAATTTTATAAAAATCTTTAAAGTTTATAAAAAACCTTAAAATATTATAAAATTAAAAATAAATGTTTTTGAAACCAAAATAAGATGTAAACCTCAAAAATATATTTTAAAAACTAAAAACTATTTTTCCTATAAATAAAAACTCTTTTTGGTATTTTTTATGGATTTAATAAAATACGTCTATAAAATAAATGATAAAAAATAATATAATAAATGGAAAAATAAGGAAATGGTCTAGAAAAATCAACAATCTAACAAGATTCCTAGGAAAAATGAAAAGAACAAATTTTAGCTTATAAATAAGCTGGAATAAGCTTGAAATGCTACGGCTTTAAATGAATAAGCAAAACAAAAACGTGGTTAAGTAAAATTCAAAACCAAACTTGTCAGTCAAAGTCCCTAGGGCGCATTTGGTTAACACGTTGGGTTGTGAGTGTGGTGATTATGGGTTCGAGTCTGCTAACCCCCTTTTTATTTTATTTTTTTTTTATTTGGTTTTTAACTTTGCCAAATCAAACCACAAACTTATAAACCAACTCCAATTCCACTTTAACACTGATATGATCAAAATTCAACAACAAAACGTGCCTGGTTGATTTTTGTGGACTGATGATCACAAAAGTGTGAGTGCACACTTTTTAGCCAAGAGGACTAGGTTGTGGGGCTTATTTGATTGAATATTTTGGACAAAAGGGCACTCTTGTGATCCTTTGATCACAAGAAGTCAACAAATAAGCAAATTCAAACAAATAGCATGCACCAATAAGCAAATCAAAACATCCACAGACCCTAATTGAGTTGCTGATATAGTCTTAGCTAGGACTGGTGGAGTTTAAGCAGATTACTAACAACCTAGTGAGATTCAAGGCTTCAAATTGAACACACAAACTCTCAAACAAATGCACAATCAATAACAACCCTTAAATCACACCATCATTCACAGATTTTCAAAGATTGAACACCAAAATTGATGAAAAATAGGTAGAAAAGTGCACAAGCAGATTTGCTTACTCTTTTTACTCTATTTACACACAACCTAGCTCAAAACTTGTTCAAACACACTTGACAACTAATAATAATCCTATCTCAATCCATTAATAACCTTTTAACACCTTTAAACAACACAAATTAAATCTGTGACCCTGCTAAAACCTAATGCCAAACACTCTTTTAAAATCTGGAAACCAACTTTTAACAATCCAAAACCTTATAAAACTATTTAAAACTGATCCCTATTGCATCTATTATGCATACAAGCTCAGATAAACATGAATCCAACACCTAAAACACACTTGAGCAACAAATCACACAAGATCATATGAACAAGCAATGTTTCTGAATTTTCAAGGAGAAAAAGAGAGAGTACCTCAGGGCTTTACATCCAAAGCCCTAGAGGGTGTATAACCCTCCTCCAATCCAACCCGGGTTGGAGCTGAACTAAATCTACAAGCCTTCTTCCCTGTTTAAAACACAATCAAAGAAAACAGACAAAATACAAGTTTAATATTATAACCTGTTTTCTTTTCTTCCTTTTTAAAACACTTCCAAACCTTTTCCAAACTTCTTAAAACATTTTTATATCTCTTATATCAGCCAAATCATTAACCTTTAACACCAAAATACCTTGGACAGATTTCTTATAAAAATCTTCCAAAATTTTCAGAAAACTTAAATACTATTGAAACACAAATCACTAAACCAAATAACAAGAGTGGAACTCAGAATCAAGCATAAATTCAACACACAACTTTTATAAATAATAAAAAGGAATTATATTTGAATTTCTCAAAACACACAACTTTTATTTTTATAAAAAGGAATTACAAGAATTCTATGCTCAAAACTGGAACCAGGGCTTCACACAGGTTGTGAGCTCCTTTTATAGAGGCCTAAGAACATACTAGAATCAAAAATACAAAACCCTAATGCATAGAAAAATCCCTATTATGCCCTTGGACGTTTTTGGTGTGAATTGTCCTTTTTTTGATCTTGGCCGTTTGTTTCTGCTTTGAGAGTAAGCTAATAACCTTGGACGTTGATTTGGGACACGTCATGTGCTTGGGGGCTAAGGAATGATGTGATTGGTGGATTGGGGAATTGGGGGTTTGGACCACGTTGGTGGGATGCAGGTTTTTAGGAGTGGGAAGGGATTTGGTACGTGTGAATAGAGTGTGTGTGGGTTTAATTGAAAATTCACCCAGGTTTAATGAAGGTAAGTTCTGGGAATGTAAAAGACAAACAGTAAACCTGTTTGATCCTAAAAAGGGGGAAATAATATGTTAAGCGCGTTTTTGTTTTTTAAATGTTTAAGCTTGGCACATTTGGTCCTTGGGTTTTGAATATTTTTGCATTTGAAGTTTCAGTGCCCTAAAAACGGGTTTCCTTTGTTAATAAGTTTCAAGACTTTACACTTTTGGCACAAACTTGGAAAAAGGTTATCAAAGGGTTATTTTTGACATTGTTGGATATTTCAAGGACTGAACTTGGACAATCTTGATCTTCCAAGGTCTTCAATGTCTCTTAAACTTCATGAGGGACTATAATTGGCATTTTGAAATTGTTGAGGGACCATTCTTGCCATTTCTTCAAAGTTGAAGGACCTTTTTGCAATTTTGACAAACTTAAGGGACCAAACTTGTAATTATTACTATACAAGGGTTTTAAGTTGTCATTTCTTCATTCTTGGATGATCAATCTTGTATGTCTTCAAGTCTTCAAGGGTTTTTGATGAAAATTCCATGATTAGGGCCCGGTTCTTTGTACGGCTTCGTTTCTCGTGTCCGTTTTTCCTTGTATCTTGTGATCTTTTGTCTTTTTCACGATATCCATACCTAAAATACACAAGTAAACAAACACAAGCATATATATGGTATTTTATGACATTTTTATGCATTTAAAGCCCGAAAAGAACGATGAGATCATGTATAAATGCCATCTCATCACTCCCCCATACTAAGCCATTGCCGTGCCCTCACGCAATGCTAGAATAAAGTATCTAAGCATCACCAAAGTTCAATTTTATTAACCTTTATTGAAAAGTAAAAGAAAACTTGCAACATACTACGATGATGTGTAAAGACATAATGTATGATTTTCATCACCAAAAGGTGACTTTTAGGGTCAAAGAATAGAAACAAGTTAATGTCCCTTAGAGTAAACTTCGTCATCCTTGATTGTCATACATTCCATGCTAAGTGCAAAAACAAGATCATTGTTGGTACAAGTCACAATGCTAACACTACTCATACGTCCAAATTGTGTAATACTTTTTCTCCCCGCAATCCTAGTTATTATAAAAGAAAATGGGTTACTAGCATTTTTTATCTATTTGTCATGGATCACAAGTGATTTATTTGAGTAGTTATTAGTCCGAAAGCAAAGTAGCACGATTTGATCAATAGTTAGCCGAAGGACAAAATCTTTTAAAACGGCTTCTCGTGTATCTCCTTAAGTTCATATCTTGGCATAACTCGTTTCACGATTTGAGACCTTTCTCGGACCGATATTTGGCATGTACTTCATACTTCAAATCTTGGGAAGACGTTCTCGAAATTATGGTCTTCTCTTCATATATTTGGAATTTCTTCACTTGACGTTTTTGAGAGATTCTTCATATAGGACCACGACTTCATCATTTTTCTTCAATCTTTACTTTGGATTTTGATATACAACGATCCGCCTCCTTTTCGGACTTGGATATATTCATCCTCATACCTTGTTAGGGTCTTTTTGGATAGACTTTCTCCATTCTTTAGGGGAGTAATTGCTTCTCGTCGTGTGTCTCGATCCTTCATATTGATTTTGGAACAATGATACTTCACATCATCTTTGGATCTTTAGCAAAAATAGAGCTCCTCATGCCTTGTTAGGGCCTTTTTGGATAATCGCCAATCTTCGCGTCCCGCTTCAATAAGTTATGCCTTGGCTATGAACTCTATTCAACCCCGAGCAACTTTTAAACGATCTTGCGCTAGAGGCTAAGTAACCTTTCAAATCGTACGACCTTACTTATTGCAATTATGATTTATTCCTAATGCATTGATCTTATGGGAAGAAAAAGCCACAATTAAAAACATATGAGTTTTTGAAAGAACATTTTCATGTTCTACGTTTAGCATGATCACTTGTCTAACTCTATCATTTCTCGTTCTTCACTATTTAAAGACCTCTAATTAAAGAGACTCGTGAATACTTAGCCGTGCAAGTCAAAATTAAGCCAAATTTGGATTAGCTTTCATTAAGACTATATCAAATCAAAGTTTTGGGTTTTCAAGCCACCTATAGGATCTTGCACTTTCTTGGACTTTTTTCAAGTTTAGAGAATGCGTTTTAAAGTTCCCTTGATAAGTGACTTTCTAGAATCAATTATAGGAACTTGCGAAAAGTTCTTGTTCTTAACCCGAATGAATTAAGACTTTCGCGTTTTAAAGCTCCCTATATAAAAGTCTAGCAAAACTTGAATTGAGCGGGTTAAGGAATGTAAATGGCTCCAAATGCCCATCAAGTCAAAAATTAACTCTTATTCTACCCATCGGAAAATATACATTCGTGTCTTAAAAACACTTATGAAAACTAAGAAAAATTTTAAAATTTGGCCATTTTTAGCCTTATTAGCAAAGCAAAACATTGAAAATTGGAAAACGTAAGGGCGTAGCAAAGCAAGTACCTATTCACCCCCCCATACTAAAAGTAAACATTGTCCTCAATGTTTCGAGTCTAAAGGTGGAGCACCCCCATACTAGAGACGAAGAATCGAATGCTTAGGATCTAGCATGGAAAGGGTGATCAACAATATATCTAAAGCCGTTTATTAATTATGCTAAAAGATAATTGTTAGAACAATAAAGGATATGTCATGGATTCGTGAAAAACTTCTTCAAACGAACGATGGAGGCTCACGTAAACGAACACGAGAGTCTTTAATCGTAGATGATGATGATGATCTAGATAACACAATCACAAACAACCACGAGACAACGAGTTGGAAGGGTACAAGTCCCCTTATTAGTGAACATAAAGCATAAAGATAAGCATGGGATCTCCCCCACGAGGCACCTCGTTTTTGATTACCGAGTCATGAGCTCGACTCGATCCCCTCAAAATGTGAACATTTTGGGAAAATCATGGTGTGGTCAATTTTTGATGGGGCTTACATGATAAACAAGGCCCAAAAAGCAACCGGTAAAAAGGACTAAGTCCTTAGATGATGCAAAATACCGGGGTCGAAGATGGCGTTCTCGTTTCCATTGGGAAAACAAATTAACACCACTCCAACATGTGCCGTAAACTCAAAGAGTTTGAAGAAAATAGATGAGAAGTAGAAGGGTGAGACAATTGGTAAGACAAACGTTTGAGCTACTCGAGGTAGACTCGCACCAAGCAAATAGATATCGTTTCCATTTATTGCATCGGTGGAAGACCGAGATTTCCCTTTACATGAAATTCCGGGATCGAATATCTCGTCCTCGGTGGACAAGGATGAGGGAACATAAGGGGCTTCCCCCATACTAGAACCACACAAAACATCGTCAAAAGGAGTAGACGAGTTTGTAGCACTCAAAACACGCGGTGATGACGGAGTTAGATTTGTAGAAAAATCAATTAAATCACATTTAAGATCTTTTCCTTTGTTATCTTTTAAACTCTCCTTATGAAAACCCTTGTTGATTATGTCGAAAACATTTGGTGTTTCTAAGACGATGTTAGTCACACTAAAAATTCTCACATTTTGAAACCGTTTTGGTTTTGGTGGTGGCAAGTTCTCAAAACGTTTATCGACGAAGAAAACCTCCCCATCGGGGCCAACATATTCATCATCCGAAAGATCTTCCGTAGAAACCGGCAACTTATCAATACTTTTCAAGAATGAAGGTGAAGGATTTTTCGATTCAATTATTGATGGTTTCTTCTTTGTAGGCTTTGCACTCATAACCTCCACCGGCGGAGGAAATGGTAAATTGTTTTTGGAGACATTCCCTAAAACTCTTGGTGAAAATTCTTTGCAAATGACATTGGTCGAGTCACCATGGTTTAAAGTTGCAATAGAATATACATGAGAAAGATTGGAGTTTTGTGTTGCATTGATGACAAGTTCTTCTTCATTAAAACGAAGGGTGATTTTTCGAGCATGAACATCGATAAGTGCTCGTGATGTATCCAAAAATGAACGACCCAAAATGAGAGGAACTTTTCGATCGATAGGAATGTCTACAACGATAAAGTCAACGGGATAGTAAAACTTTCCGACTTTAACGAAAACGTCCTCGGCTACTCCACATGCCATGATCGTAGAATGATCGGCCATCTCGATGGACATGTTCGAAGGAGTAAGAGCCGGAAGCGAAAGCGATTTGAAAATCTCGAGAGGCATCAAATTAATACTAGCACCAAGATCGGCCAAGGCGTAGCATTCCTCCATATCTTGTATAGCACACGGAATCAAAAATTTACCGGGATCACCGACTTTTTGTGGTATGCGGCTTAGAAAAACCGATGAACAACTAGACGATTGTTGTAACTTCTCTTTGTTGTTAAGCATACTTTTGAAGTTTGCGGCGAATCGAGGCATCATGATTAAAGCATCGGCAAAACTTATGTTAAAGTGTAAATCACGAAACATTTTCATAAATAGCTCAAATTGATAATTGTTCCTTTCTTGTGCTTTCTCTTTGTTTCGTCTCGAAGGGTAGGGTAAAGGTGGTGTGGGTTGGTCATTAGGCAACGGCCTTGGAAACTCGGGTTCCACAATTGGTATTGGTGTAACCGTAGGTGTGGTTTGAGCGGTACTTCGTGGGATTGTAATATGCTCCTTTTCGACCATCACCTCGGGTTCTTTCTCGATTTCCTTCTCCGTAGAAGTACTTGGACGAGAGATTGGTTCCTTGAAAGTTTTACCACTTCGTGTAGTAATAACCTTCATTTCTCCCTTCGGGTTGTTAATGGTATCACTAGGAAGACCACCCGAAGAAGAGGGCTTACACATGATAGCTTCAAACATCTTAGCCATACGGTCCTCAAATTTTGAGTGCCTAGCATCCGCTTTCAATAACTCTTGCTTAATCTCATGTTGTCCTAATTCCATCTTTTGTTGGTTTTGTTGAAGACGTTGAACATTTCCTTCCATTTTATTTGCATGAGTTTTAAGTTCATTAGCAAGTTCATTTTTAAGCTCGTTTTTCAACTCGGACCTTAAGCTAATCATCTCACGTTGCATATTATCAAATTTAGCATCATTTGCTTTTGCATAATCTAAAAATTCTCCTTGCAAATTTTTCGTGTGAGCATTTTGAAAACCTTGTGTAGTGTTTTGAAAATCACGGTTTTGGTTTTGATTAGAGATTTGTCCATTCCCACTTTGATAATTCCCTTTGTTGTAATTGCGTGTGTTGCCTTGGTAATTACCTTGGTTGTTGTTTCGATAATTGTTAGCATTTTGATTTGGTGGAGCTTGATTTTGGCGGGAACCTTGGCCGTTTTGGTTGTAAGTTCCCGTTGCTACATAAGCACTCGAAGTGTTACCATCCGCGGTAATGCACTCGGATAAATCATGAGCTCCTCCACACGATAAACAACTCTTAGCAACCGCTTTAACCGAAGCGGAATTGGAAGCTTCTTGAGCCTTCCAATGGGACATTAGATTAGCAAATCTATCAAAAAACCGATTTTCCTCATTAGCTTCATCATGTAAGGCGTTAATGCTACGAGACGATTGTGATGACGATGACGAACCCATATTGGCAACACTCGGTGTGTTACGAGGGCTATAAACCTTAGATCGATTTTCAATGATTTGTAAAGCCTCATTTGTCGTCTTGCACAAAAAATTACCACCCGCGGCGGCATTCAAATAATCTCGTTCATGATCATTAAGCCCATTATAAAATGTATCAATTTGATGCAATTCCGAAAAATCATGATGAGGACATTCATGTAACATCTCCTTAAATCGTTCCCATGCCATTGAAAAACTTTCATTGTTACGTTGCACAAATCGTGAAATCTCATTTTTTAAGTGTGTTGTTTTCGATGGTGGAAAAAATTTGTTCACAAACTTAGAAACGAGATCGGCCCATGTCAAAATCGAATTTGGCGGTTCTTTCTCGAGCCAAATTTTAGCGGGACCATCCAACGAATATGGAAACAACATCATCTTAATGGCGTCATGCGGAACATCTTTGAATTTGCTAGTGGCGGTGAGACGGTTGAAATTCCTAATATGGTAATGCGGGTTGTCTTTCTCGTGACCTCGAAATTTGTTTGCTTGTAGCATCGACATTAAACCCGTCTTAATCTCGAAATTCTCCGCAAGGATGGCGGGAATAACAATTGCCTCTCCAAAACCCTCGGTGGGTGCTTGTAGCAACTCCATCATAGTACGATTAGCCATTACGACTTCTTGTTCTATAATAGGTTCAACAATTGGAGGTTCTTCAACAATCAACGATCCTTGATGTGCTTGCTTTTGAAGACGTTTACGAGCTCGTTTAGCTTGATTACGAGTGATCATAAACTTCACGAAGAATGGGAGGTGAGCAAAGAAGATTCTTTTTGGTTGTTTTGTGGATTTTCAATTTTTTTTTGTGTTTTTGATGATATTTAATTTTTTTTTTGGATTTTGGTGTATCTTCGTAGACAACAATCTACAAAATCTCTCCTCGAATCAAACTCTTGATTAAAGAAGCCTCAAAGGAATGAAAACGATCACGTGGAGTGAACGCCTTCGAATGACTTTAGAACTTTGGTGAAAACCAAATTGTTCACGAGGGTTTAATCACAAAGAAAACCAAGCAAATATAGTATACGTATTAATACTTTGGGCGGCAAAACCCTCGATTAGCCTTCAATGTCAAAATACTCACAAGCAAGCGGGGAAACGAGGCGGCGCGAAGCACTTAAGAGCCTTTTTCATTAGGGTATATTTTATAATACCCGCCTTATACCCACCTTATAGTTTGTATTTTTCAAAATCGAGCTTCACGAAAGTATTTATCTATTTTTGCCTTTTCTTTTTGTTTGAGATTCGAATACAATGATCGAGTGATGAAATCCCGAATCAAGGTTGTGTTTTCACACTTTTGGAGATATTGTATTTTGATTGTGATACTTAATACAATATATTAATAATATTCACAAAGAAAAACCGAGAAAACCGATAATACGTGTTAAGGGAGTTCCACTTAACACAAATACGATTTATGGATAATATCAAAAACAAAATTTTCCAAATTAAGACACGACACACCTCCCCGGCAGCGGCGCCAAAAATTGATTGTAGTGTTTTACTACTCTTTAGGAAAAGAGCGTAAATAGCGGTAAGTATCGAGTGATGATTTTAGGAAAAATCAACACTAATGACCCACAATCAAATAAAATGAGAGAAGAAGTTCGTTTCCCAAGGAGGTATGGTGTTGTGAATTAACTTGTATGTATTTGAGATTAATATTGAGAAGATGGAATGACGGTTTCTTGAAAATGACACTATGACGTAAAAACGTAAACGTAAAGCCGTAGAAAAATACAAAAATTAAAAAATTAAGCTAAAGCCAAAAACAAAATATCAAAAAGGCTAAAAACAAGTCTCAAATAATATAAACAAAGATAAAAATCCAACAAAGATATTTTAAAACCTTTTATTAATTAAATAATTAATTTTAAATGCTAATTAAAGCCCTAAAATTAAATTTAACTAATTCAAATGTCTAAAATATGATTTTATTGAATAATCACTTAACTTATATTATTAGAAGACTAAAAAGTAATTTTCTAAAAATTAAAACCTATTAAAACTATTTTTAAAACTCTAAAAATGATTTAAAATAATTAAAACCTAATTAAACTTAAAATAATTATAAAAATAAATCTAAAAGCTTAAAAATTATTCTAAAAATGGAAATGATCCTAATTAATGCTAAAGAACTTAAGAAAAATGAAAAATAAAGAAAAAGAAAATTTTGAAATTTAAATAATAAAATAATAATAAAATAATGCTAAAAATAAAAAGTTTCTAAAATTTAAAATAAAAAATTTCTAAAAATCCTAAATAATATAATTAAGAGAAAAACACTAATTAAAGCTTCTAAACCTTTTTTAATAATTTTATAAAAATCTTTAAAGTTTATAAAAAACCTTAAAATATTATAAAATTAAAAATAAATGTTTTTGAAACCAAAATAAGATGTAAACCTCAAAAATATATTTTAAAAACTAAAAACTATTTTTCCTATAAATAAAAACTCTTTTTGGTATTTTTTATGGATTTAATAAAATACGTCTATAAAATAAATGATAAAAAATAATATAATAAATGGAAAAATAAGGAAATGGTCTAGAAAAATCAACAATCTAACAAGATTCCTAGGAAAAATGAAAAGAACAAATTTTAGCTTATAAATAAGCTGGAATAAGCTTGAAATGCTACGGCTTTAAATGAATAAGCAAAACAAAAACGTGGTTAAGTAAAATTCAAAACCAAACTTGTCAGTCAAAGTCCCTAGGGCGCATTTGGTTAACACGTTGGGTTGTGAGTGTGGTGATTATGGGTTCGAGTCTGCTAACCCCCTTTTTTTTATTTTTTTTTTATTTGCTTTTTAACTTTGCCAAATCAAACCACAAACTTATAAACCAACTCCAATTCCACTTTAACACTGATATGATCAAAATTCAACAACAAAACGTGCCTGGTTGATTTTTGTGGACTGATGATCACAAAAGTGTGAGTGCACACTTTTTAGCCAAGAGGACTAGGCTGTGGGGCTTATTTGATTGAATATTTTGGACAAAAGGGCACTCTTGTGATCCTTTGATCACAAGAAGTCAACAAATAAGCAAATTCAAACAAATAGCATGCACCAATAAGCAAATCAAAACATCCACAGACCCTAATTGAGTTGCTGATATAGTCTTAGCTAGGACTGGTGGAGTTTAAGCAGATTACTAACAACCTAGTGAGATTCAAGGCTTCAAATTGAACACACAAACTCTCAAACAAATGCACAATCAATAACAACCCTTAAATCACACCATCATTCACAGATTTTCAAAGATTGAACACCAAAATTGATGAAAAATAGGTAGAAAAGTGCACAAGCAGATTTGCTTACTCTTTTTACTCTATTTACACACAACCTAGCTCAAAACTTGTTCAAACACACTTGACAACTAATAATAATCCTATCTCAATCCATTAATAACCTTTTAACACCTTTAAACAACACAAATTAAATCTGTGACCCTGCTAAAACCTAATGCCAAACACTCTTTTAAAATCTGGAAACCAACTTTTAACAATCCAAAACCTTATAAAACTATTTAAAACTGATCCCTATTGCATCTATTATGCATACAAGCTCAGATAAACATGAATCCAACACCTAAAACACACTTGAGCAACAAATCACACAAGATCATATGAACAAGCAATGTTTCTGAATTTTCAAGGAGAAAAAGAGAGAGTACCTCAGGGCTTTACATCCAAAGCCCTAGAGGGTGTATAACCCTCCTCCAATCCAACCCGGGTTGGAGCTGAACTAAATCTACAAGCCTTCTTCCCTGTTTAAAACACAATCAAAGAAAACACACAAAATACAAGTTTAATATTATAACCTGTTTTCTTTTCTTCCTTTTTAAAACACTTCCAAACCTTTTCCAAACTTCTTAAAACATTTTTATATCTCTTATATCAGCCAAATCATTAACCTTTAACACCAAAATACCTTGGACAGATTTCTTATAAAAATCTTCCAAAATTTTCAGAAAACTTAAATACTATTGAAACACAAATCACTAAACCAAATAACAAGAGTGGAACTCAGAATCAAGCATAAATTCAACACACAACTTTTATAAATAATAAAAAGGAATTATATTTGAATTTCTCAAAACACACAACTTTTATTTTTATAAAAAGGAATTACAAGAATTCTATGCTCAAAACTGGAACCAGGGCTTCACACAGGTTGTGAGCTCCTTTTATAGAGGCCTAAGAACATACTAGAATCAAAAATACAAAACCCTAATGCATAGAAAAATCCCTATTATGCCCTTGGACGTTTTTGGTGTGAATTGTCCTTTTTTTGATCTTGGCCGTTTGTTTCTGCTTTGAGAGTAAGCTAATAACCTTGGACGTTGATTTGGGACACGTCATGTGCTTGGGGGCTAAGGAATGATGTGATTGGTGGATTGGGGAATTGGGGGTTTGGACCACGTTGGTGGGATGCAGGTTTTTAGGAGTGGGAAGGGATTTGGTACGTGTGAATAGAGTGTGTGTGGGTTTAATTGAAAATTCACCCAGGTTTAATGAAGGTAAGTTCTGGGAATGTAAAAGACAAACAGTAAACCTGTTTGATCCTAAAAAGGGGGAAATAATATGTTAAGCGCGTTTTTGTTTTTTAAATGTTTAAGCTTGGCACATTTGGTCCTTGGGTTTTGAATATTTTTGCATTTGAAGTTTCAGTGCCCTAAAAACGGGTTTCCTTTGTTAATAAGTTTCAAGACTTTACACTTTTGGCACAAACTTGGAAAAAGGTTATCAAAGGGTTATTTTTGACATTGTTGGATATTTCAAGGACTGAACTTGGACAATCTTGATCTTCCAAGGTCTTCAATGTCTCTTAAACTTCATGAGGGACTATAATTGGCATTTTGAAATTGTTGAGGGACCATTCTTGCCATTTCTTCAAAGTTGAAGGACCTTTTTGCAATTTTGACAAACTTAAGGGACCAAACTTGTAATTATTACTATACAAGGGTTTTAAGTTGTCATTTCTTCATTCTTGGATGATCAATCTTGTATGTCTTCAAGTCTTCAAGGGTTTTTGATGAAAATTCCATGATTAGGGCCCGGTTCTTTGTACGGCTTCGTTTCTCGTGTCCGTTTTTCCTTGTATCTTGTGATCTTTTGTCTTTTTCACGATATCCATACCTAAAATACACAAGTAAACAAACACAAGCATATATATGGTATTTTATGACATTTTTATGCATTTAAAGCCCGAAAAGAACGATGAGATCATGTATAAATGCCATCTCATCATAAATACTTGATAATTTAGGGACCCAAATGCAATAAATGAGATTTGCAAGGGTATAAATTGCCAAGTCTTCAATAGTAGAGGGACCAATCTTGACAATCTTCAATTCTTCAAGGTCATATTTGGAAATTCCAGATTTGGGTCCGGTTCATTGTGCGGCTTCGTTTCCCGTGTTCGTTTTTGAATGATTCTTGTGATCTTTTGTCATTTCCTCAATATCCGTACCTAAAAATACACAAGTAACAAACACGAGCATATACTTGGCAGTTTTAATGATATTTTATGCATTTTAAGCCCGATTTGGACGATGAGACTATGTATAAAAGCAGTCTCATCATGAGCCTACCTCGAGTAGCTCATATGTTTGACTTACCCATTGCCCCACCTTTCTACTTCTCATCTATTTTCTTCTACCCTATTGGGGTTCATGTTGAAGTGGCGTTGTTTCGTCTTTCATCCGAAAACGAGGACGCTATCCATGTACTTTTGGGCCTTGTTTATCATGTAAGCCCCACTAAAAATGACCATACCAAGATTATCCCTAAATGATCACATTTATGGGGATTCGATTCGAGCTTTTGACTCGGTTATCAAAAACAAGGTGCCTCGTGGGGGATTCTCATGCTTATCCTTGTAAATATTATCGCTTTCTTAGTTAATGTAACGAGGGGACTTGTGCTCTTCCAACCTTTGTTTCGTGGTTGTTTGTGATTGTGATTTATTAGGTTCATCGTCATCATTGAAGCCTCTCGTGTTCGTTTTACGGATCACTCGAGCTTCGATCGTTACCTTTGGAGATTCCGATATCCGATGATATCCTTTTATGTTCTAACGTTTATCTTATTAACATAATTCATAAATGGCTTTTAGGTTATTCGTTTTACCCTTTCCATGCTCGAGATTAAGCATTCGACTTCGTCTCTAGTATGGGGGTGTTTACACCCCTAGACTCGAAACATTGAGGACAATGTTTAGTTTTAGTGTGGGGGGTGAGTAGATACTTCACCTTGCTTACGTCACAACGCAATCCAATATTCATCTTTTTGTTATCGTTTTATGCAAAATAAGGCTAAAAATGGCCAAAATTTTAAAATTTTTCTTGTTTTTCATAAGTGTTTAAGACACGAATGTAGGTTTTCCAATGGTGAGAATGAGAGTAATTTTTTACTCGACCGTGTGTGTTGAGCACTTAGCTTCGATTCCTTAACTTTTTAGGCTAAGTCTCTTAAATGAGGACGAGAAATGATAGAGTTATTTATAAGTCTCGTAATCGTCACGATCTCATGTGTAGTAATTATTAGCTTATTCTCCACACGCTTTTGCATAATAAATTGTTAATAAATATTGATTTGGCGGTTTAGTCACTATTGTTGGTTTCTAATTTGTTTTGGTAGCTTCCATGTAATTAAATTGGGAAAACATTAAGGTATCACCAGCGTCACGGTTTTGAAGTATTGGCACCCGAATAATCGAAAGCTTCACCTAATAATAAGATTTCAAGTGCTCACCTAAATTAAGCAAAAATTTGAAGCTCACAAGGTCGAAAAATCTATGCCCAAATTGAAAGTGAATCAAGCCTTAATCTTCGCAGCTTTAAAGATCCAAAATTCTCTTTAGCGTGAGGATATACGTCTTTGGCTAATAAAACCACCGATGAGGCGGATAATAAAAGGCAAGGAAAGACCGAAGTTATAATAAAAGCTTCATGGCGAAGTTGAATAAAAGATGGAGGTAAACCAAAGATAATAAGGCCCTTCCGTTAGGGGGCATATAAAAGTCTTGGTAATAAGTCTCATGTTCAAAACCATTATAAAACCGTGTTTATCGATCCTTCTTGTTGACTTAATTTTTTGACATCGTTGTCTATTGGGGTGAATTATTAATTTAATGATTTTGGTTACACCGTTAAGTTTCTATTTTTAGACTTAATCTCTATTCACGCATAAGTCAATGATGTATCCTCGTGATCATTAAGACAAAATAAAATATAAGAGATACCAAGTAGGAATAAGGGAGTTTAGGTTCGTAATTAACACTCATGAGATGTGACCGTGTTGCTAACTTATAATAACAATGATCTCGTTACACGCTTAGCATGGAATTGGGTGAAAATCGAGGACGACGAAATTATTTCTAACGAAGCATTCACGTGTTCTTGTTCTATGATCCCAAAAGTCACGTTCTCGTGATGAAAACAATACATTATGTCTAAAACGCGTGTAGTAGTTTATTTAAATTTATGTCTTCAATAAATGTCATTATAAAATGAATTTTGGAAGTGCTACTATACTTAATTCTAGCATTGCGTGGGGACGCGGCAATGGTTTAGTATGGGGGAGTAAAAATTGATGTAGTGTTTTTCGTACACGTTTTAGGAAAAACGCGTATGAGTGGCAAGTATTAAGCGTTACGTTTTAGGAAAAACGTAAAACCGAATAAATGCGGGTTCGTTCTCGAAGGAGGTGTGTGTATTAATGTGCCAATATTAGAAATAACAATGTTTGGATTAGTGACGTTTTTTGGTTGAGAAGAGAAAAAGTAAAGACGAGTTACGCTACGATTACACTACGACGAATGACGTAAAACGCGAACGTAAATACGTAAAACGCGACGAAATTAAAAATTAAACCTAAAAATTAATTAAAAGATTAAACTAAGTCTAAAATAATATAAATAAGAATAAAAATCCAACAAATTTATTTTAAAACCTTTTATTAATTAAATATTCAACTTTTAATGCTAATTAAAGCCCTAAAATTAAATATAATTAACAAAATGGCCAAAATATTATTTTATTGAACAACTAAGTTACTTATATTATTTAAAGACTAAAAAGTATTTTTCCTGAATTTTCAAAACTATTTTTCTGTTTTTAAAACACTAAAAACTATTTTTAAATTAACATAATCACAAAAAATAATAAAATAATGCCAAAAATAATTTGACAATTTTAAAAATCCTAAATGACACTAATGAACAGTAGAAAATTGAAAAAGTTTGAAAAAAGTAAAATTTTGCAATAAAAGACAAAACAGTTTAATAATTAAACCCTAATTAAGCTAAATTAATTATAAAGAATTATTAAAAGGTGAACAGTAAAATATTTTTAAACTAAAAATCTTAAAATACTTTTCTAAATCTAAAAATTTTAAAACAGAAAAATATTAGTTTTTACCACTAAAAGACAAAAACATCCTAATTAAAAGTTAAATAAAAATGCAAATTTATCTAAAAAATACTTAATGAATAGTAACATAAAAATAATTAAAACTGAAAAATCAGAAATTAAATAAGAAAAATAATGAAAAAAGTTTCAAATTCTAATTCCTAGTTTAGGGCACTAAAGACAAAAAAAAGAGTAAACTGAAAGTGACACTTGGACTATTTTTGTCTGCTAGTAGAGCAGGGGGAACTTTTCCTCTAGCAGTGGGAACTTGGTTCCCACTGACAGTATTAAATTTGGGGTCTGGTGATTGTTTTGCTTAGAACTTTCTTGTTGCTTAGTTTTACTTGGACAATTGGGCACCCCTACACTCAGTGGAGTGTAGGGAGTCAGTAAAAACTAAAAAACACACAAGCACAGTACAAATATCACACACAAATCACCAAGATAGAGTTACTGTAAAGCTAATATGGGGTCTGATGAACCTTGCTGATACAATTGGTCACAAAGTTGAATTTTAAAGGCCAAATACTTGCTTAATACCCAACCAAATCACACACAACTGATTACAAACCCTAGGTGCTCCTAATATCTAACAGACACAAAGATTTAAAGGCCCAAGTTGAACTAAAAAGAACAGAAACTGGTTTTACTGTATTCAAGATAGTTTACACCAAATTTTAGCATGCAATTCTATTTCCTTCTACCGAACATGAAGCAAGCAACTAAATTATCCCTACCCTACCCAAAATGAGCATGTTTAAACTATATAAAGGCCAAATGATGTCACTCAACTTAACCTAAATAGCAGATCCAAACACCCCCTTAAAATTCAGAAAGTCAAATTAAACAAACCAAGTCCTATTTAAACAGGTTAAAACAGATTAAATCCTATTCTAACATGCATATAAATCATAAATAAGCCGAATCAAGCAGGAAAATTAACCCTAGAACAGATTCTACACAAATCACCCTAAAATTCACAAAAAACTTCAACTTTAAACAAGAAATAGGGTTCAAAGCTGATTTACCTTGTGTACCTTACATACAAGGTACACAAAGGCATGCTGATGCCTTCTCCATCAAGTCTAGACTTGAGCTAATGGATTGAAAGGAAGCTTATATGTAGAGATGCTGATGGTGGTGGTAAACAAGCACACACACACCACCCAATATGCCTTCACAAGGATACGACCTGCTAAGAGAAAGCAAACCAGAAAAGATGGACTGATATTATAGCTATAAGCTATAAGCTAGGCTTATTGGTTAAGCTAGCTTATGGCTTATAGCTTATGATAAGAAAAATAATATGGAAAGTCAATTTTTTAAGCCACAAGCTATGAAACCTTACTTAAAGAACCAAACTGAAAAAGATTTGAAGAACTTTTGACACAAGCTTAACAAAATCAGTAAACCCGTTTTAAAAATCCACTTTCACTTCCATTTAAAACTGATTCAAAGATTTTTACCACATTTGCCCAAAAACTTCAAAAAACTGATTTGTGAGAAAAATCTGTGAAACACAAATACTTGTGAAACCTACACTAACTTTTGCAATGAATTTAAATTGATACACTACTGAAAACAGAATAAAGGAACTCAGTATTTTGGAAAATTAAAAAACTTTCATTTTCATTAATAATCTTTAAATTTTACAAAAACTGGAACAGGAAAGAAAAGCTACACTGCTATGCTATATATACAAATGAGGAGATGGTTCTAGAACCCTAGCATTACAAAAACCCTAGCTACATGATCTTCCCGTTATGCCCTTGGTGTTGTCTTCAAGAAATTTGTGGTCAAGACCCATGTGGGTGATGTTGATGTTGCAGCTGTCTTGATAATCAATCCTGAGCGTCCAAAACTCCTTAGGGACCAAGAAAATGATTTTAGCCGTTTGATTTGCTGTCAGATTCTCTTTTTACCATTTTTGTTGAAGCAGGGGAGGTCCTTGTGGGGTCCAGGGGTCACGGGATGGATGTGTTTGTTAGTGGGTTGGGTTTAGTTGGAGGTTTATTTGGGATCTGGAGTTAATCAAAGAGAAGCCCTTTGATTTGAGTGGTATAGAGGATTAGGGTTTATGGAGTGGATTAGAAGGTAATTAGGGGGAGGAGATGAATAGTACCTGTTTCCCACCCATTTTCATTATATTTAAACAGGTTTAAAAAATAAAAAAGTTAAATAATAATAGGGGTGACGTGGTGTTGGTGATGTGGAGGAGAGGTGTTTGCTGATTGGTGGGTTTATTAAGTGGGGTGAGGTGGCATGATGTAAGTGGTGGAGGAGGGTTTGGATGTCTGGACGGTTTTAGCCCCCTAGCTTTCTTCAACTTGTCTTTTTTAACTTCTCCTTTGTTAAGCAACTTTTGTTTTTTCAACTTTTGCCACAAAAGTTTTATCAAAAGAGTTCCAAGGGTATTTTATGCACATTTTGCATTCTTCAAGGGCAAATCATGTAATGTCTTGTCATTTTAAGGACCCAAATGTAATTTTGGATTTTTACAAGGGTAGCAAATGACAAGTCTTCAAAAGTTGAGGGACCATTCTTGCCAAATCTTCAAACTTCAAGGACTTGATAGGGAAATCATGATTCGGGTCCGGTTCTTTGTGCAGCTTCGTTTCCCGTGTTCGTTTTTGCTTGATTCTTGTAACCTTTTGGTGAATTCATGATATCCGTACCTGAAATACACAATGAACAAATACAAGCACATTTTTGGGTATTTTGATGACATTTTAAGCGTTTTAAGCCCAATTTGGACGATGAGACTATGTATAAATACAGTCTCATTAATCCCCAGCCTCAATCATATCATCTTCGTTACTGAAACCTTGAAGTAACTCGTCATGCTTCTCGAGTAAACTTATAAAATCTCCAAAGTTCAGTGAACCCTTAGGTTTATCCAGCTCCCCTTCAAAAGAAGGTTTGCCTTTGTTATAGTCACTCCCTACCCCAAATCCTAAGGCTTGGGATTTAGCCAACTGATACTTAGGGGCAGTTTGTGATTGATTAGTTGTGGAGGTATGATCCCTATCAGCGGAGTGTTTTAACCGTGTGCGTCCCTCTAAGTCTTTGGGATCAAGAGTGGTTCCCTCAGGCAAAGACTTTTGTTTTAGTATGCCTTCATCGGGAGTTGTGGAGGTGAGATTCATATCAGCAGGGTGTTTTACCCGTGGGCGTCCCTCTGAGTCTAAGGAATCAAGTTTTGGGTCCTCAGGCAAAGACTTTTGAGCTAGTGTGCCTTCATTGGACTTGGTGGAAGTGATAGGCCTATCAGCGAGGTATGTTACCCGTGGGCGTCTCTCTAAGTCTTTGGCCTTGGTTTTGACCTCAGGCAAAGGTTGTGATTTACGAATTCCATTATCGGTCTGACTGGAAGGCAGTCCCGTAGGAGAAGGTTGTTAGTTTCCTTCTCCATCAAGAGGACCAGTAGGTTGGCCCGTCGACCCTGACTGTGATGTATTAGGGCCTCCCGAAAGCTCTTTCCCTTGGGGTATTTGAAGCTTGGTATGAACAAGGGTAGTCTTTTTAGCCTTGGTCTTTTTGGGTCGTGCCTCGGAAGCCTCAGGGCACTGTGCCTTTGTTTGTTTGGTCTTTGGCACAGTCTGAGTCTTCTTGTTCCCCTTCTTTGGAAAGAATGGAATGGAGACACGGATGATTCACGACTGATCACCTCAGTCATGTGAGACGTCAATGCAATGGGGTTGATTTCAGATGGGTTCTTTGAAAAGTTTGTAGAACTCAGGATAGGAGTAGAAAAAACATTGATTTTTTCCTGAGTGTAAAGGGAACCCAGTAACCGTTCTAAGGCGCATGATATGAATCTTGGGTAAAAAACATACTTTGCCTAGACTCCTTCAGGAGCCTGGTTACGAGATCATTATAAACGATCTCTCCTATGTCAATCTTCAGTCCATTAATAAGACTGTAGATTAGCATTTGCTGAGTAGAATTAACTTGCTCAGTAGATGAATAGTTCCCACCGATCACCTGAATCTCAAAAGTGACCAGGATCCTCCAAGCCATGGGGAAAGCAGTTTTGATTAATGGGGTTTTAGTCACAAGTAACTCAGGGACCCCGATTTCTTTTAGTCCTTTTTTAACTGACTCCATGCCATGATGTGCAACATACTTTCCATTGTTATAATCAAGTCCACTGGTTTGACAAAATGTTTTGAAGTTTAAAATCAACGGTGTCTTCCCATTGTTGACAGTGAACATGATGAAACCGTTCTTATGTGACTTTATCTCAGACCCCTGAGATCCTTCAGGCCCTTGGGTAGGGGTTACAACCACAGCCGTAAACCAGAATTCCCTGAGATATTCATGGTAGACGACTGAGGGGGTTTTTGTAAAAGCATCAGCCCAATCACAGTTTTTCAAGAATTTGCAAATTGGTTTGTAGGCTGATACACTACTAGGGTAATTGAAATTTCCCTCATAGTTGTTTCCTGCAAAATAGACACCCTCACTGGTGAGACGTTCAGCCTGAGGGGCATATTTGATAGCCTTGGACATTGCCATTAAAGATAGCTTTTAAAGATTTGAAAAAGGACAATGACAATTTGTGGAAATCAAATCAAGACTTGTTTCTTGTTATAATACAACAAGATTCACCAAGTGACCTAATGAGAACTTTTGCCTTATAAAAAGATCAAGAGTCATAAAAAATAGGTAACTTTGATTGTTTGTGATATATAACAATAAATCAAGTGATCAATGTGATTGCCTTTTTACAAGAAACCTTTTCTAGAAACTCGTTTGAACACACACACTTTTTCTTTGAGAGAAAATTTTGGCAAAGTAAAATTGCAAGTTCTTTGCGTGTGTGTTTGTTTTGATTGTGGGGTATTTATAGGCTCGGATGTGAAAGAGATTTTTATTTGTTATAATTTCTTTTCACATCCGCATTTAATGAAAGCGTACAAGTGGTCCCCCTATTTTCTTGGCAACTGTTCCATTACTGCAAAGATAACGCTTTTTGTAGAGATGACGTGGGGTCACGTGCATTTGAAAGGACGTTTTTACAATGGATTTTGCTAGAAAAAAAGGTAAGCATTTAATGCCACCTAGGAATTGACTGACGTCTCAGCAGAGGACATTGCGACTGACTGCTGTTTCTTTGCACTCCAACATACTAGCTTGCCACCTATGAATTGACATGCACCTGAGGTACTTTTTCTATCCATGTTGCAGCGAGCATAGTCTGAGTCTGAGTATCCTTTAAGATCGAAGCCTGAGAAACGAGGACACCATAGACCCAGCGAGGGAGTACCCTTCAGGTACCTGAAGATTCGTTTAACAGCAGTAAGATGTGATTCTTTGGGATCGGCCTGATATCTTGCACATAAGATTGTTGAGAACTGAATATCAGGCCTGGTTGCACTTAGGTACATTAATGATCCAATCATTCCCCTGAATAAGGTTTGATTGATTAGTTTACCAGTAAGATCAGGACCTAAGTTGTTGGGGGGAACCATGGGAGTCTTTACTGAAGCACACTCAGAGATATCATATTTCTTAAGAATCTCTAGTGTATTTTTCTTGACAGACTGAGATCCCTTTCTCCCCCTGTTTGATTTGTAGTCCAAGAAAATATGTTAACTCATCCATCATACTCATTTCAAATTTCCTTGTCATAAGTTTTTCAAACTTTATACAAAGATCATAGTTAGTAGATCCGAATATGATGTCATCAACATATATCTGAACTAGTAGAACATCCTCCTTGGTTCTAAAGGTAAACAAGGTGTTTTCTATCTTCCCCCTGACAAATTTGTTCATTATTAGGAATGTAGAGAGAGTTTCATACCATGCCCTTGGTGCTTGTTTCAGTCCATAAAGAGCTTTGTCAAGTTTACAAACATGGTTTGGGAACTCAGAACTCTCAAAACCAGAAGGCTGAGCAACATAAACTTCTTCAGTGATCTTTCCATTCAAGAAGACACTATTTACATCCATTTAGAAAACTTTGAAGTTCATGTAAGTAGCATAGGCAAGGAAGATCCTGATGGCTTCCATTCTTACTAAAGGGGCGAAGGTTTCCTCATAGCCGATCCCTTCAAGTTGACCACACCCCCGAACAACCATCGTAGCTTTGTTTTTAATAACAATTCCATCTTCATCAGTCTTGTTTTTAAATACCCATTTTGTACCAAGAGCTGATTTCCCTTCGGGAAGAGGAACTAGTTTCCACACTTTGTTCCTGAGGAATTGGTTGAGCTTTTCTTGCATGGCCTCAACCCACCCTGGATGTGTTAGGGCCTCTGAAACCTTCTTTGGTTTGATTTCAGAGAGTAAGTCTGCAAACAGACATTCATGGGTTGAGGTAGCAGAGAGTTTAGCAGCCTGACTGCGTGTGAGCATGCCCTCAGATACATCACCAATTATATTTACAAGTTCTATATGTTGTTGTCTTGACCATCTGTCTTGAGGACTTGGATTAGAGCTTTTCGATGGTTGGTGATTATCAGGGACTAGAGATTCAGTACATTGTACTGGGACATCACCTCCTACTGAAGGGTTTTCAGTAATAGGGGATTCGATATTTTCATCACTTGTCCCTTCAGTGTTCTCATAGATGGGTTAATCATTTGATTCATCATCTTGAGAAGTGATAACTTTAGGGACATGTTGAGGTGTCATTAAATTATCAATTGACCTATTGTAAGGTGATATATGGAAGGATATATCAGCATCAGTTTGATACTGCTTTGAGGGACAATGTTCATACTCATCAGGAGGATATCTTGATGAGTTATTGATCCTAATCTCTTCTATTGATTGATTTGTGAAGTTAATGGCGTCCATACTTTCATCAAAGGTGACATGAAATAACTCCTCAATCTGTTGTCTCCTTGTGTTAAAGACCCTGAAGGCTTTGGAGACAAAAGAGTATCCAAGAAAGTATCCATCATCAGCTTTGGCATCAAATTTACCAAGATGGTCCTTTTGATTGTGAATGAACATAGGACATCCAAACACATGAAAGTAGATGATATCTGGAATCCTTTCCCTAAATATTTCATAAGGAGTCTTATCATGTCTTTTGACAATAATACATCTGTTCTGAGTATAGCAAGCTATTTTTACAGCCTCAGTCCAAAAGTGTTTTGAAAGATTGGATCCATTAAGCATGGTTTGAGCAGCTTCAATGAGAGGTCTATTCTTCCTTTCAGCCACACCATTTTGTTCAGGTGTATAAGGAGAAGAGAAGTTCTGAGAAATTCCTTTCTCATCACAAAAACTCTCAAGCTCTTGGTTCCTGAATTCTGTTCCATTATCAGTTCGTATTTGTTTAACTTTAGTATCATTTTAATTTTCTACTTGCCTGATAAAAGACATTATGAATTCAGGAGCTTGACTCTTCTTTTTCAGGAAGTATACCCAAGTGTATCTAGAGTATTCATCAATAATCACAAGAGTATATTTCTCATGATTTATAGACATTGGACTGACTGGTCGAAACAAGTCCATATGAAGAAGATGAAGACACTTCCTGATAGAAAATTTTTGTTTTGGCTTGAAAGAAGCTCTCTTGTGTTTACCTTTTTCACAGGCTGAACAAGGCTTGTCTTTTGAATACACAAGAGAGAGTAAGCCAAGAACTTTGTTTTGTTTTGCAAGTTTGTTCATATCTTTTAAACTTAGATGTGACAGTCTTTTAGGCCAAAGCCAATTGACCGAGTCTGAGGCTTTAGCAAAGAAACATGCTCCTAAATTTGTTACAGATGACATGTCTAGGACATATACATCATTTCTTCTTGTAGAAGTCAACACAATTTCTTTGTTAGCATTGAAGATTGTACCTTGCTTATCATCAAACTGAATGATGTACTTAGCATCACACAGTTGGCTGATACTGATGAGATTGTACTTCAGACCTTTTACAAACGCCACTTTTGAGAAAACTATTCCACCACATTTGATTGAACCATATCCCTCAGTAACACAATATTAATTATCACCGAATACTACCTTAGGACCTGGTTGCTCCTGTGACAATCCGTCAATTTATGGTTGATATTTTATTCTCAAGTATTATTCAAAATCATTATTTTAATGTTATATTATGAACTCACTCATTTTTGGGAATAAATTTGGGTTTACGTCTTGAAGTAGCATCGACTACGTCTAAACCTGAGGACTCTACGTTACGTGCTTATGTTTACATACACCGTTTTTGGTGACAGTCTGACATTTCAGGAAAATAAATTTATTCGTGAATATTATTTTGGAATTTAAATTTGTGTTGGTTCATAAACTTACAAATTTACGAGAAGAGATTAGGACTTACGAGTATAATTTAACGTCCTTTACGACTAAACCGGAAACCCTAGGATTACGTATTTACGTTTTTGAACTCCGTTTTTGATGAGACAATTTTTATTAGATTCGTTTTGTGCCGTTGATTCATAATTTATAAAAACTTTTTTCGTAAAACGACCCGAGGGCACGCAAATCGAGGAAACTAGAATCGAGAAGTACCCGTAAATTAGTGGGATGAGACAAGTTTACACTTGCCTCACCCCACCATGAGATGGCTAAAGCTTAGCCAACACACTTGAGGTGTGTCAACTTTACATGAAAAGACTAGGACACTTGTCCTAATCTTTACACCAAACTAGCAACCTAACAAAACCATTCAACATTAAACCACTTCCTCACTTTTCTACATGTAAAACAAATCACAACTCTCTCTTGTTCTCTCTCTATGAACGTCCCATATACCCTCATAAACCACCATTTGATCAAAAATTCAACCAAGAATTATGTGTTTAACTTGCACAAGATGAAAACCCTTTGAAGATATGAAGATTGGAGGTGATCTTAACATGTGAAAAGGAGTTTTCATGGAGGTCTTTGGGCTGATTTTCAAGAAGGAGTTTAGGGCTGATTTCATGGAGGTGTTCATCCATTTTAAAGACTCAAGAAGTTGCCTTGCTAAAGTTGAAGATTTGGTAACAAGGAACCAAGCCTTGTTCATCAAAATCCCATCTTTTCATCATCTTGGTGGTATAGAGATTATTTCTCTCTATCATCTTGTTATTTTGAATATATAATCTTGTATTTTATTCATTTATGTATATGTATATGATGATGAATGATGATCAAAATATTATGTGGGGATTTGGTGTGGATAGATTTGGTTAAAAAGATTGAAAACTACAAGAAAAGATGTTAAAATCTTGCTTAAAATAGTAGGCTGTATAAAACAGTAAATAACCTTATGATAAACTGATAAAATGGTATAGATAAATTGATATACAGTAATTATTAGGACTTGTACACATGTGAGAGTTGGCCATGCAATGGAATCATTATAATGAGTGAGATATGATCAAAACAAAATTAGTATACCAATCTGAATAGTCTGGTTTGTAGGTACTATTAAGGGTACTTAGACATGGATTGAGCAGTAGCTATAACTAACTTATTTGTAGCACATAATATGAAGTTTATTTCATCCAAAAATGAGCTTCTATCTTCTTATATAACTCAAGATATGATAAAAATGGTGAAAGTGAAACTAAAAATCAGATTTTGTGAAATTAAAGTTTAATACTACTATATAAGCACTCAAATAATATAGTATAAAATGTGAAATTAAAACCCACTAACTAATATATTACATTTATATAAATATGTATAAGTATAAATAAATGGACATTTTATAAAAATGATAGTGTGGTAACTTTTATAAGTTATATAAATATATAAATATGTAACTTTTACGTCTTTTCGGCTAATGCCGTAAAATTAACGTTTTTCGTCAATTAAAACTTAGACGGTCGGACCCGTCTAATGTAAAATTTTTAAAAGTCATATACTGATATATAAGTATCTAATACAAGTAAAAACCGATAAAACCCGAACTATATAACATATGGACATTAACGGGCTAAGTTAGCATTATTGGACTAATAATCCAACTAAATGGGCTAAACACTTATAAATTTACTTATTGGGCTTAACCCACTTGGGCCCAACATGTAAAGTATAATACTGATATTAATAGTATAATTAGGCTAATGAAAAGTATTGGGCTTGTAATAGGCTTGGGCCTAAAACATGTAAATAAGTAAAACTAGTAAACTAGTATAAAAGTTACCAATACATAACACTAAAATGAGTGAATGAGAATGTATAAACCCACTTGATCATCATCATATATATAAAGTCATCATATGTATACATAATTTTTATTTTTATAAAGTCATTGGACAAGAGTCTAAGACGAGTATTATTTTTCTAGGTTTCCGTGATTGAAGCACGTACCGTACATCCGAATCGCTGATAACCCGCCTTTCCCAATCAACGTGAGTTCATAGCCTCGCACTCTTTTAAATATTTTTATGAAATGTTTTATAAACCCGCGAGGGAGATAACATGTTAGTTTTGATAAAATAGGACATCATTTGTCCCAATTGTTTGTTTATTGATTTGGACCCGAATGATTGTATGACCCGATGAATGAATATATGACCCGATAAATGAAATGAAATGGATTATTAAAGTTAGGTTATGTCACTAAAAGTCCCATTAGCATGAATTGTGAACTACCAGGATTTGGTAGACCCTTATGCATATAATAGTACTATTTGGGGAAGATCACCCCAGTTCGCGCCTTGACGGTTGATCCTCGTCGTGCCACATTGATTGGTAAGCGAATTTATGTATGAGAAGATTTACATAAGCGTGATTATTGTGACGACACGCTAATTTAGATGGGCAAATTGAGTTTCGGGTTAGCAACCCGTTGTTTGTTGTAGTAAGGTAACAATGTCATGCGGCTTATAATAATCCAAAATAACGAAATACTGCTATACGCACTAAATTACGATATATTGCCTGACTAGCAATACGGGGTCTTACTATTGATATTATGTTCGTGTTTTGGTTTTTCATAACCATATTCATATAACGGTTTTTATTTTACTCGATACAACGTTATAAAACATATTGTATGATATTTTTACGACATTGGTTCGTATAATGGTTTTAAAGGCAAATGCCTATATTATGATTTTTGATAAGGATTTGTATAAAATGACTTTGGCTATTTTATGGCCTATTACAAAGATTTGTACAAAATGATTTTCGGTAATAATTTTATACCGATGTTATATTGATGGATTTAATTAAACTCTATGAATTCACTCGGCGTTTTCGCTGACCTTTTCTTTTAACATGTTTTATCTCAGGTACTTGAAGGTAATTCTCGGGAAGACAACAAGAATTCATGGCCCGCACATAAATAATAATTTCCATTCAAATGCCTTGTAAAACCTGTATAAAATACAATGACTTGGGACCTATGTAAATTTGATATTTATGAATTGAAATGCTTTATTATTAAACGACGCGATTTTTAAGCGTTGTCTATGATATGAGTAATGTTCGATCCCGTAACACCAACTAGTCTTCCGCTGTATTGAGTTGTATAAATTTGGGGGTGTTACAATTTGGTACCAGAGCTCTCGTTATAGAGAACGAAAGATTTTTAAAACCAAGGTTTTGAATAAAATATTTCAAAATCTTTTAACTATAAACATTTTTCTCTAAATGTCTAAAAATCTTTTGACTATAACGGTGCCGAAGAATTCCCGAGTTACCGACAAGGCCAGACTGAGAAGTGTTATTTTAATATATATATATAACTTGGATTATATATATATATATATATATAATGTAATTTGATTACATGATTTTTTGATGATTATTTTGATATTTATACGAGGTATTTATACGACGTAGATTGTCACAAGGAACCCTAAATCCCCTAGCAAATTAATCTAAGCTATTTCTGTAAGAACTCTAGCTATTCCAGATCTAAACCAAGTTGTGGATATTTATGATCCCAACAAAATGGTAGATATTTGTAGTAATGTTGATATTAGTTGATTGCGATATTGAAGAAGAATTGGTGAGATTAAAACTGATATCGATGTCATGACGATCTTTCCTTATAGAATGGAGTTTGACAAAACGTTACCACCTAGAAAGATGTCATCTGATTCAGTGTCACCCAATTCTTAAATTTGAGAATCGAAAGGGTGAATGTTGCACTTGAGGCTGTCATTGGAACCATTACCCAAAAGACTCATGCCACTATTACCTTTCCGAGAAGTCTAATTGAATATATGAGTCATCTCATACTAGTGACTCATTTGATAATTGTTGTTGTAAGAGCTATAGGATTGGAAATTAAGTGTTGATCATATCGAGCTTTTATTGCCCTTTTAAGGTTTATGAATAAGGTTGAAAGTACTGGAGAATGAGGTAGGATATCGAATTGAGTATAAGTTGGTTGAAACTTGAATAAAGTAAAATTTAACACATATGGAATATGAGATTGTTAAGAGGAAGTTGTCGAGTCCTGTGATTGAATTATAAAGTTTTAAATGATTGTTGATTCGTGTTAAGGATTGTTCCTAGGCCATTGTCCAATGACGAGGATGCCTAGTGTCCAATAAATAAATTGAAGAAATCTTCTTCTGAACTGCAATGGATCTTCCGGGACAGGTGGGACACCTAATGACTCTTGCAGATTAGTATTCATTGTGGTATCTTTTAAAAATAATAACTGAGACATCAGTTGGTAGGATGAGTTCTTGGAATTGTATGACATAGTGACACGTAATGTGTTACGGTACAATTCTTGGAATTGTGATTAATGAAAAGACTACCTTTGACTACTAAATCCTACATGTATCGATGTTATCTATCTTTTATTGTTTCATCCTAATGTTCGCATTAGTGATGCAACCATTGAACAAGTACTCATCTCGGTTTGAGTTACGTTGTGGATTATTCTTTTTGAGTGCCATCGAGGTCATGAAACTCATGATTAATTGGCTAAGCTCATTTCCTATTATATTGTAGTTAGTTCTTGGTGAACGACTTTTCATCACTCTTTTGCAGATCACTCATTGTTTTATAAGTTGAAATAGTATTCCTTGAGAAAAATTGAATTTTTATCACTATAAGGATTATTCAAAGTGAGATTTATAAGTAATCATTATCGAAGTAAAGTTGTTTATGAAACACATTGGAAAACTTAATTGTTTCCATAACAAAGAACATCTTTGTAAATTTATTTTTGATTCTTATTTAAGAATTAAGCATGAAAATATTTTTATTTTAAACATGATGACAAAGTTTTGACGAACTGAGTATTGCATCGTTAATCTTGAAACTGTATATAGTTGCGCGCCTACATACAATTTGGAAGTGACCATGCAAGGCTGATTAGTAGTCACCATGAAATTATTAATAAACACTAAATTTTCTTTGAAGATAGTGAAAGATTAAATTTTATGAGATCTGCAAGAAGTGAAAAATATGGACATATTGATAGGGACACCTACATATGTGCCCGTACCTTTATTCTTCTGAATCGAATTTACTCATCTATAGATATTCTCTTAATTGACAACTGATAATTCCTTCTTGTCCAATTCTCCCGTGACGAGATTCTTTGGAAAAGTATCTGATTACCGAGTGTTGATACCCGATTGGATGTATCGACGTTCCTATCATTTCTTATGATTTGATTTCATTTGAATGACATGGGTAACGATCCGAGGAGCTTTCGAATGCGTACTCGAATTATGAAAACACGGGATACACTCATATTCGTTAATGTTTTCGTCTGTATCTGATTTGAAAATCTCTCGCGTAGATTATGCGTTAACCTTACTCTTTTAAGGTTAGTTATGTCTCCTGATATCCTTGAATTTGTGAAGGATTATGAATTATTATTAGTCTTTTGAGAAGATCACATCTTATCAATTGTAACAAAACTGGAAAGTTGATAGTGCTAGTAGAATAGATTGATTGATTATGACATGAAGACATTGTCTTAATTGATGGGAACTCGAATAGAATTCCCCTAAATGATAAGATGTTGATTATCAAAAGTGATCTAAATAATTCTTGATGGATGACCATATCCTGCATTTAGACTTGAAATTATACCATGAATAGTGTTGAACTAGTCACAGATATTGTAATCTAGAAGAACCTAATATGAATTTATTAAAAGATGTTCCTGCTATCTGAAACTTTAAGAGGTATTTTCTGGTGAATTACCTACACTTTCGCCATTAAGGCAGGTTGAAATTGGTATTGGTTATATTCCCGATGCTGCACCCATGGCGTGTGCACTGTACGTCAGCACCATCTGAATTAAAAGTATTACTGTACAACTGAGAGAGTTGTCGGAGAAAGCTTTTATTCTACCAAGCTCGTCATTATGAAGAGCTATGATATTATCATTCCTTATATTTCTCGAATTACCGTGACCTAGGTAATTGATGATAAAAATCTATATCCACTACCCAAGATGATAGATTTGCTCGATCATTTACAAGGTTCTAGCGTATGTTCTAAAGATTTGATCCACGGCATGGTTATCATCAACTTCGCATCCGTGAAAAAGATTATCTATTCCAATCACTGCATCCAGAACGTGTAATGACCATTATGAGTTTCACGTAATGTCGTTTGGATTGACCAATGCACATGTAGCATCCATAAATTTGGTGAATCACATGTGTAGGGTGTAATTTGATAAACTCATGCTTGTGATCATTAAGGACTATTTCTTTGTTTATAAGAATAAGAAGGAGTTAATAATCATGTATAGACTGCCCTGAGTTGGCCGAGTAGTGAAAACTTGTACCTTGAATATTTAACATGTGATTTAAGGCTTAATCCTTTACATTATTTGACCGTGTGATTAAAAGATAATGGAATCTATATTGACTCATCAAAAATTAGATCCATTTAAGACTCTGGGTTTTACCAAAAAGAAAGTGCAAATATGTTTTAACAAATGTTTTATCAAAAGAATTTATAGGGAATCATTCCCTTAAACCCAGAACATTTAACTAAACTCCTGTTTAGGGGTAAATGTTTGTGTATACCTCAAGACAACCTAAGAGGGACTGAGAAAACCATTTAACCCATGACTTGAAACTTGAAACGACAATATTTGCTTGTCAACTAAGAAAATTTTGACCAAAGTATAACCAAAGATTTTTCGAACATTTACAGATCTTATTAATTATTTTCGGTAAATCAACGAAAATCCTATTAATTAAATTCAAATTTATTTTGAATATTTTTATATAATTTGGTCGAACTAAGAAATTTAAAATTTTTTACGTTTACGTTTCATAAAAATTAAATATTTATTATTTAATAACTTGTAAGAATTATCGACGCTTTAAACGTCGGATTGAGCGAAACTAATAAAGATAATAGTTGAGACGAAACTAAAACTTAGAAAATACGAAGAAAGAATTTCTAAGTGAATTGTGGTCTGATATTTACTTCGTCAGGAAAGGTGAATGTAGATACTGGCACATAATATAGAAAGGATAAAGAATCAATTAGGATATGTTCCGTAGTAATGACTGTGCAAAATAAATTGCTGAGCAATTTAAAAATAGCTAATGCTTGTAAAAAGGATAATATAGATAATAAAAGGGGTTCGCGGCTAATGTGAACCATTAGAATTGAGAAGCCGATGGCGTTAAATGTATAAAAGGCCACTTGTGGTTGCCTAAATATGGAGGATTTTGAGATTTAGTCATGTTGAAATCTCGTAAGTATAAGTATTCTATTCATGTCATTTCTGATTAAATGTATCTTTATCTAAAGATGATGTACTGATGGCAAATTATGAAAGCATACATCGCCTCATACATTAGTAAACGTCTAACTATTGCAAAGGTCATCATCCGAATTTGGTTCGATTTGGGTCATCGTCGACAGACTAACCAAATCTGCTAATATCATTCCTGTTAATGATAGATTCTCGATGAAGAAATTGCCTCTTTTGTATTTAAAGGAGTTGTGTAAGCATGTGTGCCTGTATCAATCATCTCTATCAAGATCCTCGCTTCGCATCGAATTTCTAGAGATTTGCTCAGAAATCATTTGGAACGAACCTTGATAAGAGTACTGTTTACCACCCTAATCGAAGGGACGAGGTAAAGTAACGATACATGACACTAGAAGTGTTGTTTTATGCTTGAATAACTGACCTTTGGCAATAAACCGTAAAATCATTTTCCTTTGGAGAGATTATCATTGATAATTATCGTATTAGGATCGAGATCGAATCTTGTTAGGATCTAAATATGAGAGCATCTGTAAGAAGGAGTTGGGATAAAGACACCCGACATACACCCATTGTAGGTTGGACATGTCTTTTAGGTTTAAGGTTGCCTATGATGACAAACCTAACCTTACAAAATACCCGAGCCGCGAGACTTGAAATGATTGTTTAAATTAGGATCTGATTATTGACTGCCGATAGTGGGCAAGAGGTAATGTGAATATGAAATGTAGATCTTGAAGTGCAGGATGGGTAGCGAAGTTATGCCAAAAACTTTCACCATAGAAAGATGAATGGAAGATCTGAAAGATCATTGGAAATAAGTCCCCGTTGAATGGGACCATCGAGATGATGTAAAAATTGGTTTGAAAGGCATATAAGCTGGATCTACCCTATGACTTCAAGGTTTGCATAAATTATGTTTCGTGTATCTAACTTGATGAAATATCTATAAGGTGAAAATCTGAGTATTCCTTAATGAAGTTTAGATCGGCGAAAAGTTGCATTCATCAAAAACCCGTGAACATCATGGATAGAGAAAGTAAGTCGACATTAAGCCTGATCTTATTCCCGTAGTTATGTTTGATGAAACTCGCGTATTGTAATGGATTACACTTGAGAGAAAAGACTGAATATGGAGGAAATACCCATATGGATTTAACTCTATAAGAAGCTAGTAGTAAGATAAATTGATCTTTGAGGACAAAGATCTTGTTTAGGGGTAAATGCTGTGACAATCCGTCAATTTATGGTTGATATTTTATTCTCAAGTATTATTCAAAATCATTATTTTAATGTTAGATTATGAACTCACTCATTTTTGGGAATAAATTTGGGTTTACGTCTTGAAGTAGCATCGAGTACGTCTAAACCGGAGGACTCTACGTTACGAGCTTACGTTTACATACACCGTTTTTGGTGACAGTCCGACATTTCAGGAAAATAAATTTATTCGTGAATATTATTTTGGAATTTAAATTTGTGTTGGTTCATAAACTTACAAATTTACGATAAGAGATTAGGACTTACGAGTATAATTTAACGTCCTTTACGACTAAACCGGAAACCCTCGGATTACGTATTTACGTTTTTGAACTCCGTTTTTGATGAGACGATTTTTATTAGATTCTTTTTGTGCCGTTGATTCATAATTTATAAAAACGTTTTTCGTAAAATGACCCGAGGGCACGCAAATCGAGGAAACTAGAATCGAGAAGTACCCGTAAATTAGTGAGATGAGACAAGTTTACACTTGCCTCACCCCACCATGAGATGGCTAAAGCTTAGCCAACACACTTGAGGTGTGTCAACTTTACATGAAAAGACTAGGACACTTATCCTAATCTTTACACCAAACTAGCAACCTAACAAAACCATTCAACATTAAACCACTTCCTCACTTTTCTACATGCAAAACAACTCACAACTCTCTTGTTCTCTCTCTATGAACGTCCCATATACCCTCATAAACCACCATTTGATCAAAAATTCAACCATGAATTATGTGTTTAACTTGCACAAGATGAAAACCCTTTGAAGATATGAAGATTGGAGGTGATCTTAAAATGTGAAAAGGAGTTTTCATGGAGGTCTTTGGGCTGATTTTCAAGAAGGAGTTTAGGGCTGATTTCATGGAGGTGTTCATCCATTTTAAGGACTCAAGAAGTTTCCTTGCTAAAGTTGAAGATTTGATAACAAGGAACCAAGCCTTGTTCATCAAAATCCCATCTTTTCATCATCTTGGTGGTATAGAGATTATTTCTCCTTATCATCTTGTTATTTTGAATATATAATCTTGTATTTTATTCATTTATGTATATGTATATGATGATGAATGATGATCAAAATATTATGTGGGGATTTGGTGTGGATAGATTTGGTTAAAAAGATTGAAAACTACAAGAAAAGATGTTAAAATCTTGCTTAAAATAGTAGGTTGTATAAAACAGTAAATAACCTTATGATAAACTGATAAAATTGTATAGATAAATTGATATACAGTAAGTATTAGGACTTGTACACATGTGATAGTTGGCCATGCAATGGAATCATTATAATGAGAGAGATATGATCAAAACAAAATTAGTATACCAATCTGAATAGTCTGTTTTGTAGGGACTGTTAAGGATACTTAGACATGGATTGAGCAGTAGTTATATCTAACTTATTTGAAGCACATAATATGAAGTTTATGTCATCCAAAAATGAGCTTCTATCTCCTTATAGAACTCAAGATATGATAAAAATGGTGAAAGTGAAACTAAAAATCAGATTTTGTGAAATTAATGTTTAATACTATTATATAAGCACTCAAATAATTTAGTATAAAATGTGAAATTAAAACCCACTAACTTATATATTACATTTATATAAATATGTATAAGGATAAATAAATGGACATTTTATAAAAATGATAGTTTGGTAAGTTTTATAAGTTATAAAAACTATAAACATGATTTTTACGTCTTTTCGGCTAATATCGTAAAATTAACGTTTTTCGTCAATTAAAACTTAGACGGTCGGATCCGTCTAATGTAAAAATTTTAAAAGTCATATACTGATATATAAGTACCTAATACAAGTAAAAACCGATAAAACCCGAACTATATAACATATGGACATTAACGGGCTAAGTTAGCATTATTGGACTAATAATCCAACTAAATGGGCTAAACACTTATAAATTTACTTATTGGGCTTAACCCACTTGGGCCCAACATGTAAAGTATAATACTGATATTAATATTATAATTGGGCTAATAAAAAGTATTGGGCTTGTAATAGGCTTATTGGGCCTAAAACATGTAAATAAGTAAAACTAGTAAACTAGTATAAAAGTTACCAATACATAACACTAAAATGAGTGAATGAGAATGTATAAACCCACTTGATCATCATCATATATATATAAAATCATCATATGTATACATAATTGTTATTTTTATAAAGTCATTGGATAAGAGTCTAAGACGAGTATTATTTGTCTAGGTTTCCGTGATTGAAGCACGTACCGTACATCCGAATCGCCGATAACCCGCCTTTCCCAATCAACGTGAGTTCATAGCCTCGCACTCTTTTAAATATTTTTATGAAATGTTTTATAAACCCGCGAGGGAGATAACATGTTAGTTTTGATAAAATAGGACACCATTTGTCCCGATTGTTTGTTTATTGATTTGGACCCGAGTGATTGTATGACCCGATTAATGAATATATGACCCGATAAAGGAAATGAAATGGATTATTAAAGTTAGGTTATGTCACTAAAAGTCCCATTAGCATGAATTGTGAACTACGGGATTTGGTTGACGCTTATTCATATAATAGTACTATTTGGGGAAGATCACCCCAGTTCGCGCCTTGACGGTTGATCCTCGTCGTGCCACATTGATTGGTAAGCGAATTTATGTATGAGAAGATTTACATAAGCGTGATTATTGTGACGACACGCTAATTTAGATGGGCAAATTGAGTTTCGGGTTAGCTACCCGTTGTTTGTTGTAGTAAGGTAACAATGTCATGCGGCTTATAATAATCTAAAATAACGAAATACTGCTATACGCACTAAATTACGATATATTGCCTGACTAGTAATACGGGGTCTTACTATTGATACTATGTTCGTGTTTTGGTTTTTCATAACCATATTCATATAACGGTCTTTATTTTACTCGATACAACGTTATAAAACGTATTGTATGATATTTTTACGACATTGGTTCGTATAATGGTTTTAAAGGCAAATGCCTATATTATGATTTTTGATAAGGATTTTTATAAAATGACTTTGGCTATTTTATGGCCTATTACAAAGATTTGTACAAAATGATTTTCGGTAATAATTTTATACCGATGTTATATTGATGGATTTAATTAAACTCTATGAATTCACTCGGCGTTTTCGCTGACCTTTTCTTTTAACATGTTTTATCTCATGTACTTGAAGGTAATTCTCGGGAAGACAACAAGAATTCATGGCCCGCACATAAATAATAATTTCCATTCAAATGCCTTGTAAAACCTGTATAAAATACAATGACTTGGGACCTATGTAAATTTGATATTTATGAATGGAAATGCTTTATTATTAAACGACGCGATTTTTAAGCGTTGTCTATGATGCGAGTAATGTGCTATCCCGTAACACCAACTAGTCTTCCGCTGTATTGAGTTGTATAAATTTGGGGGTGTTACAGTTTGGTACCAGAGCTCTCGTTATAGAGAACGAAAGATTTTTAAAACCAAGGTTTTGAATAAAATATTTCAAAATCTTTTAACTATAAACATTTTTCTCTAAATGTCTAAAAATCTTTTGACTATAACGGTGCCGAAGAATTCCCGAGTTACCACAAGGCCAGACTGAGAAGTGTTATTTTAATATATATATATATATATATATATATATATATATATATATATATATATATAACTTGGATTATTATATATATATATATATATATATATATATATATATATATATATATATATATATATATATATATATATATATATATATATATATATATATATATATATAATGTAATTTGATTACATGATTGTTTGATGATTATTTTGATATTTATACGAGGTATTTATACGACGTAGATTGTCACAAGGAACCCTAAATCCCCTAGCAAAATAATCTAAGCTATTTCTGTAGGAACTCTAGCTATTCCAGATCTAAACCAAGTTGTGGATATTTATGATCCTAACAAAATGGTTGATATTCGTAGTAATGTTGATATTAGTTGATTGCAATATCGAAGAAGAATTGGTGAGATTAAAACTGATATCGATGTCATGACGATCTTTCCTTATAGAGTGGAGTTTGACAAAACGTTACCACCTAGAAAGACGTCATCTGATTCAGTGTCACCCAATTCTTAAATTTGAGAATCGAAAGGGTGAATTTTTCACTTGAGGCTGTCATTGGAACCATTACCCAAAAGCCTCATGCCACTAGTACCTTTCCGAGAAGTCTAATTGAATGTATGAGTCATCTCATACTAGTGACTCATTTGATAATTGTTGTTGTAAGAGCTATAGGATTGGAAATTAAGTCTTGATCATATCGAGCTTTTATTGCCCTTTTAAGGTTTATGAATAAGGTTGAAAGTACTAGAGAATGAGGTAGGATATCGAATTGAGTATAAGTTGGTTGAAACTTGAATAAAGTAAAATTTAACACATATGGAATATGAGATTGTTAAGAGGAAGTTGTCCAGTCCTGTGATTGAATTATAAGGTTTTAAATGATTGTTGATTCGTGTTAAGGGTTGTTCCTAGGCCATTGTCCAATGACGAGGATACCCAGTGTCCAATAAATAAATTGAAGAAATCTTCTTCTGAATTGCGATGGATCTTCCAGGACAGGTGGGACACCTAATGACTCTTGCAGATTAGTATTCATTGTGGTATCTTTTAAAAATAATCCATAACTTAACTGAGACATCAGTTGGTAGGATGAGTTATTGGAATTGTATGACATAGTGACACGTAATGTGTTACGGTAAAATTTTGACTTGTTTTGTGATTAATGAAAAGACTACCTTTGATTGCTAAATCCTATATGTATCGATGTTATCTATCTTTTATTGTTTCATCCTAATGTTCGCATTAGTGATGCAACCATTGAACAAGTACTCATCTCGGTTTGAGTTACGTTGTGGATTATTATTTTTGAGTGCCATCGAGGTCATGAATATCATGATAAATTGGCTAAGCTCAATTTCTATTATATTGTAGTTAGTTCTTGGTGAACGACTTTTCATCACTCTTTTGCAGATCACTCATTGTTTTATAGGTTGAAATAGTATTCCTTGTGAAAAATTGAATTTTTATCACTATAAGGATTATTCAAAGTGAGATTTATAAGTAATCATTATCGAAGTAAAGTTGTTTATGAAACACATTGGAAAACTTAATTGTTTCCATAACAAAGAACATCTTTGTAAATTTATTTTTGATTCTTATTTAAGAATTAAGCATGAAAATATTTTTATTTTAAACATGATGACAAAGTTTTGACGAACTGAGTATTGCATCGTTAATCTTGAAACTGTATATAGTTGCGCGCCTACATACAATTTGGAAGTGACCATGCAAGGCTGATTAGTAGTCACCATGAAATTATTAATAAACACTAAATTTTCTTTGAAGATAGTGAAAGATTAAATTTTATGAGATCTGCAAGAAGTGAAAAATAGGGACATATTGATAGGGACACCTACATATGTGCCCGTACCTTTATTCTTCTGAATCGAATTTACTCATCTATATATATTGTCTTAATTGACAACTGATAATTCCTTCTTGTCCAATTCTCCCGTGACGAGATTCTTTGGAAAAGTATCTGATTACCGATGTTGATACCCGACTGGATGTATCGACGTTCCTATCATTTCTTTTGATTTGATTTCCTTTGAATGACCTGGGTAACGATCCGAGGAGCTTTCGAATGCGTACTCAAATTATGAAAACACATGATACACTCATATTCGTTAATGTTTTCGTTTGTATCTGATTTGAAATTCTCTCGCGTAGATTATGCGTTAACCTTACTCTTTTAAGGTTAGTTATGTCTCCTGGTATCCTTGAATTTGTGAAGGATTATGAATTATTATTAGTCTTTTGAGAAGATCACATCTTATCAATGGTAACAATACTGGAAAGTTGATAGTGCTAGTATAATGGATTGATTGATTATGACATGAAGACATTGTCTTAATTGATGGGAACTCGAATAGAATTCCCCTAAATGATAAGATGTTGATTATCAAAAGTGATCTAAATAATTCTTGATGGATGACCATATCCTGCATTTAGACTTGAAATTATACCATGAATGGTTTTGAACTAGTCATAGATATTGTAATCTAGAAGAACCTAATATGAATTTATTAATAGATGTTCCTGCTATCTGAAACTTTAAGAGGTATTTTCTGGTGAATTACCTACACTTTCGCCATTAAGGCAGGTTGAAATTGGTATTGATTATATTCCCGATGCTGCACCCATGGTGTGTGCACTGTACGTCAACACCATCTTAATTAAAAGTATTACCGTACAACTGAGAGAGTTGTCGGAGAAAGCTTTTATTCTGCCAAGCTCGTCATTATGAAGAGCTATGGTATTATCATTCCTTATATTTCTCAAATTACCGTGAACTAGGTAAATTGATGATAAAAATCTATATCCACTACCCAAGATGATAGATTTGTTCGATCATTTACAAGGTTCTAGCGTATGTTCTAAAGATTTGATCCACGGCATGGTTATCATCAACTTCGCATCCGTGAAAAAGATTATCTATTCCAATCGCTGCATCCAGAACTTGTAATGAACATTATGAGTTTCACGTAATGTCGTTTGGATTGTCCAATGCACATGTAGCATCCATAAATTTGGTGAATCACGTGTGTAGGGTGTAATTTGATAAATTCATGCTTGTGATCATTAAGGACTATTTGTTTGTTTATAAGAATAAGAAGGAGTTAATAATCATGTATAGACTGCCCTGAGTTGGCCGAGTAGTGAAAACTTGTACCTTGAATATTTAACATGTGATTTAAGGCTTAATCCTTTACATTATTTGACCGTGTGATTAAAAGATAATGGAATCTATATTGACTCATCAAAAATTAGAGCCGTTTAAGACTTTGGGTTTTACCAAAAAGAAAGTGCAAATATGTTTTAACAAATGTTTTATCAAAAGAATTTATAGGGAATCATTCCCTTAAACCCAGAACATTTAACTAAACTCCTATTTAGGGGTAAATGTTTGTGTATACCTCAAGACAACCTAAGAGGGACTGTGAAAACCATTTAACCCATGACTTGAAACTTGAAACGACAATATTTTCTTGTCAACTAAGAAAATTTTGACCAAAGTATAACCAAAGATTTTTCGAACATTTACAGATCTTATTAATTATTTTCGGTAAATCAACGAAAATCCTATGAATTAAATTCAAATTTATTTTGAATATTTTTATATAATTTGGTCGAACTAAGAAATTTAAAAATTTTTACTTTTGCGTTTCATAAAAATTAAATATTTATTATTTAATTACTTGTAATAATTATCGACGCTTTAAACGTCGGATTGAGTGAAACTAATAAAGATAATAGTTGAGACGAAACTAAAACTTAGAAAATATGAAGAAAGAATTTCTAAGTGAATTATGGTCTGATATTTACTTCGTCAGGAAAGGTGAATGTAGATACTGACACATAATATAGAAAGGATAAGGAATCAATTAGGATATGTTCCGTAGTAATGACTGTGCAAAATAAATTGATGAGCAATTTAAAAATAGCTAATGCTTGTAAAAAGGATAATATAGATAATAAAAGGGGTTCGCGGCTAATGTGAACCATTAGAATTGAGAAGCCGATGACGTTAAATGTATAAAAGGCCACTTGTGGTTGCCTAAATATGGAGGATTTTGAGATTTAGTCATGTTGAAATCTCGGAAGTATAAGTATTCTATTCATGTCATTTCTGACTAAATGTATCTTTATCTAAAGAAGTTGTACTGATGGCAAATTATGAAGGCATACATCGCCTCATACATTAGTAAACGTCTAACTATTACAAAGGTCATCATCCGAATTTGATTCGATTTGGGTCATCGTCGACAGACTGACCAAATATGCTAATATCATTCCTGTTAATGATAGATGCTCGATGAAGAAATTGCCTCTTTTGTATTTAAAGGAGTTGTGTAAGCATATGTGCCTGTATCAATCATCTCTATCAAGATCCTCACTTCGCATCGAATTTCTAGAGATTTTCTCAGAAATCATTGGGAACGAACCTTGATAAGAGTACTATTTACCACCCTAATCGAAGGGACGAGGTAAAGTAACGATACAAGACACTAGAAGTGTTGTTTTATGCTTGAATAACTGACCTTTGGCAATAAACCGTAAAATCATTTTCCTTTGGAGAGATTATCATTGATAATTATCGTATTAGGATCGAGATCGAATCTTGTTAGGATCTAAATATGAGAGCATATGTAAGCAGGAGTTGGGATAAAGACACCCGACATACACCCATTGTAGGTTGGACATGTCTTTTAGGTTTAAGGTTGCCTATGATGACAAACCTAACCTTACAAAATACCCGACCTGTGAGATTTGAAATGATTGTTTAAATTACGATCTGATTATTGACTGTCGATAGTGGACAGGAGGTAATGTGAATATGAAATGTAGATCTTGAAGTGCACGATGGGTAGCGAAGTTATGCCAAAAACTTTCACCATAGAAAGATGAATGGAAGATCTGAAAGATCATTGGAAATAAGTCCCCGTTGAATGGGACCATCGAGATGATGTAAAAATTGGTTTGAAAGGCATATAAGCTGGATCTACCCTATGACGTCAAGGGCTGCATGAATTATGTTTCGTGTATCTAACTTGATGAAATATCTATCAAATGAAAATCTGACTATTCCTTAATGAAGTTTAAATCGGCGAAAAGTTTCATTCATCAAAAACCCGTGAACATCATGGATAGAGAAAGTAAGTCGACATTAAGCCTGATCTTATTCCCGTAGTTATGTTTGATTAAACTCGCGTATTGTAATGGATTACACTTGAGAGAAAAGACCGAATATGGAGGAAATACCCACATGGCTTTAACTCTATAAGAAGCGAGTAGTAAGATAAATTGATCTTTGAGGACAAAGATCCTGTTTAGGGGTAAATGTTGTGACAATCCGTCAATTTATGGTTGATATTTTATTCTCAAGTATTATTCAAAATCATTATTTTAATGTTATATTATGAACAATAAATTTGGGTTTACGTATTGAAGTAGCATCGACTACGTCTAAACCGGAGGACTCTACGTTACGTGCTTACGTTTACATACACCGTTTTTTGTGACAGTCCGACATTTCAGGAAAATAAATTTATTCATGAATATTATTTTGGAATTTAAATTTGTGTTTGTTCATAAACTTACAAATTTACGAGAAGAGATTAGGACTTACGAGTATAATTTAACGTCCTTTACGACTAAACCGGAAACCCTAGGATTACGTATTTACGTTTTTGAACTCCGTTTTTGATGAGACAATTTTTATTAGATTCGTTTTGTACCGTTGATTCATAATTTATAAAAACTTTTTTCGTAAAACGAACCGAGGGCACCTAATGACTCTTGCAGATTAGTATTCATTGTGGTATCTTATAAAAATAATCCATAACTTAACTGAGACATCAGTTGGTAGGATGAGTTATTGGAATTGTATGACATAGTGACACGTAATGTGTTACGGTACAATTTTGACTTGTTTTGTGATTAATGAAAAGACTACCTTTGATTGCTAAATCCTATATGTATCGATGTTATCTATCTTTTATTGTTTCATCCTAATGTTCGCATTAGTGATGCAACCATTGAACAAGTACTCATCTCGGTTTGAGTTACGTTGTGGATTATTCTTTTTGAGTGCCATCAAGGTCATGAATATCATGATAAATTGGCTAAGCTCATTTCCTATTATATTGTAGTTAGTTCTAGGTGAACGACTTTTCATCACTCTTTTGCAGATCACTCATTGTTTTATAGGTTGAAATAGTATTCCTTGTGAAAAATTGAATTTTTATCACTATAAGGATTATTCAAAGTGAGATTTATAAGTAATCATTATCGAAGTAAAGTTGTTTATGAAACACATTGGAAAACTTAATTGTTTCCATAACAAAGAACATCTTTGTAAATTTATTTTTGATTCTTATTTAAGAATTAAGCATGAAAATATTTTTATTTTAAACATGATGACAAAGTTTTGACGAACTGAGTATTGCATCGTTAATCTTGAAACTGTATATAGTTGCGCGCCTACATACAATTTGGAAGTGACCATGCAAGGCTGATTAGTAGTCACCATGAAATTATTAATAAACACTAAATTTTCTTTGAAGATAGTGAAAGATTAAATTTTATGAGATCTGCAAGAAGTGAAAAATAGGGACATATTGATAGGGACACCTACATATGTGCCCGTACCTTTATTCTTCTGAATCGAATTTACTCATCTATAGATATTGTCTTAATTGACAACTGATAATTCCTTCTTGTCCAATTCTCCCGTGACGAGATTCTTTGGAAAAGTATCTGATTACCGATGTTGATACCCGACTGGATGTATCGACGTTCCTATCATTTCTTATGATTTGATTTCCTTTGAATGACCTGGGTAACGATCCGAGGATCTTTCGAATGCGTACTCAAATTATGAAAACACAGGATACACTCATATTCGTTAATGTTTTCGTCTGTATCTGATTTGAAATTCTCTCGCGTAGATTATGCGTTAACCTTACTCTTTTAAGGTTAGTTATGTCTCCTGATATCCTTGAATTTGTGAAGGATTATGAATTATTATTAGTCTTTTGAGAAGATCACATCTTATCAATGGTAACAAAACTGGAAAGTTGATAGTGCCAGTATAATGGATTGATTGATTATGACATGAAGACATTGTCTTAATTGATGGGAACTCGAATAGAATTCCCCTAAATGATAAGATGTTGATTATCAAAAGTGATCTAAATAATTCTTGATGGATGACCATATCCTGCATTTAGACTTGAAATTATACCATGAATGGTTTTGAACTAGTCATAGATATTTTAATCTAGAAGAACCTAATATGAATTTATTAATAGATGTTCCTGCTATCTAAAACTTTAAGAGGTATTTTCTGGTGAATTACCTACACTTTCGCCATTAAGGCAGGTTGAAATTGGTATTGATTATATTCCCGATGTTGCACCCATGGCGTGTGCACTGTACGTCAGCACCATCTGAATTAAAAGTATTACCGTACAACTGAGAGAGTTGTCGGAGAAAGCTTTTATTCTGTCAAGCTCGTCATTATGAAGAGCTATGGTATTATCATTCCTTATATTTCTCAAATTACCGTGAACTAGGTAAATTGATGATAAAAATCTATATCCACTACCCAAGATGATAGATTTGTTCGATCATTTACAAGGTTCTAGCGTATGTTCTAAAGATTTGATCCACGGCATGGTTATCATCAACTTCGCATCCGTGAAAAAGATTATCTATTCCAATCGCTGCATCCAGAACTTGTAATGACCATTATGAGTTTCACGTAATGTCGTTTGGATTGTCCAATGCACATGTAGCATCCATAAATTTGGTGAATCACGTGTGTAGGGTGTAATTTGATAAATTCATGCTTTTGATCATTAAGGACTATTTGTTTGTTTATAAGAATAAGAAGGAGTTAATAATCATGTATAGACTGCCCTGAGTTGGCCGAGTAGTGAAAACTTGTACCTTGAATATTTAACATGTGATTTAAGGCTTAATCCTTTACATTATTTGACCGTGTGATTAAAAGATAATGGAATCTATATTGACTCATCAAAAATTAGAGCCATTTAAGACTTTGGGTTTTACCAAAAAGAAAGTGCAAATATGTTTTAACAAATGTTTTATCAAAAGAATTTATAGGGAATCATTCCCTTAAACCCAGAACATTTAACTAAACTCCTATTTAGGGGTAAATGTTTGTGTATACCTCAAGACAACCTAAGAGGGACTGTGAAAACCATTTAACCCATGACTTGAAACTTGAAACGACAATATTTGCTTGTCAACTAAGAAAATTTTGACCAAAGTATAACCAAAGATTTTTCGAACATTTACAGATCTTATTAATTATTTTCGGTAAATCAACGAAAATCCTATTAATTAAATTCAAATTTATTTTGAATATTTTTATATAATTTGGTCGAACTAAGAAATTTAAAAATTTTTACTTTTGCGTTTCATAAAAATTAAATATTTATTATTTAATTACTTGTAATAATTATCGATGCTTTAAACGTCGGATTGAGTGAAACTAATAAAGATAATAGTTGAGACGAAACTAAAACTTAGAAAATATGAAGAAAGAATTTCTAAGTGAATTATGGTCTGATATTTACTTCGTCAGGAAAGGTGAATGTAGATACTGACACATAATATAGAAAGGATAAGGAATCAATTAGGATATGTTCCGTAGTAATGACTGTGCAAAATAAATTGATGAGCAATTTAAAAATAGCTAATGCTTGTAAAAAGGATAATATAGATAATAAAAGGGGTTCGCGGCTAATGTGAACCATTAGAATTGAGAAGCCGATGGCGTTAAATGTATAAAAGGCCACTTGTGGTTGCCTAAATATGGAGGATTTTGAGATTTAGTCATGTTGAAATCTCGGAAGTATAAGTATTCTATTCATGTCATTTCTGACTAAATGTATCTTTATCTAAAGAAGTTGTACTGATGGCAAATTATGAAGGCATACATCGCCTCATACATTAGTAAACGTCTAACTATTGCAAAGGTCATCATCCGAATTTGATTCGATTTGGGTCATCGTCGACAGACTGACCAAATATGCTAATATCATTCCTGTTAATGATAGATGCTCGATGAAGAAATTGCCTCTTTTGTATTTAAAGGAGTTGTGTAAGCATATGTGCCTGTATCAATCATCTCTATCAAGATCCTCACTTCGCATCGAATTTCTAGAGATTTGCTCAGAAATCATTGGGAACGAACCTTGATAAGAGTACTATTTACCACCCTAATCGAAGGGACGAGGTAAAGTAACGATACAAGACACTAGAAGTGTTGTTTTATGCTTGAATAACTGACCTTTGGCAATAAACCGTAAAATCATTTTCCTTTGGAGAGATTATCATTGATAATTATCGTATTAGGATCGAGATCGAATCTTGTTAGGATCTAAATATGAGAGCATATGTAAGCAGGAGTTGGGATAAAGACACCCGACATACACCCATTGTAGGCTGGACATGTCTTTTAGGTTTAAGGTTGCCTATGATGACAAACCTAACCTTACAAAATACCCGACCTGCGAGATTTGAAATGATTGTTTAAATTACGATCTGATTATTGACTGTCGATAGTGGGCAGGAGGTAATGTGAATATGAAATGTAGATCTTGAAGTGCACGATGGGTAGCGAAGTTATGCCAAAAACTTTCACCATAGAAAGATGAATGGAAGATCTGAAAGATCATTGGAAATAAGTCCCCGTTGAATGGGACCATCGAGATGATGTAAAAATTGGTTTGAAAGGCATATAAGCTGGATCTACCCTATGACGTCAAGGGCTGCATGAATTATGTTTCGTGTATCTAACTTGATGAAATATCTATCAAGTGAAAATCTGACTATTCCTTAATGAAGTTTAAATCGGCGAAAAGTTTCATTCATCAAAAACCCGTGAACATCATGGATAGAGAAAGTAAGTCGACATTAAGCCTGATCTTATTCCCGTAGTTATGTTTGATGAAACTCACGAATTGTAATGGATTACACTTGATAGAAAAGACCGAATATGGAGGAAATACCCACATGGCTTTAACTCTATAAGAAGCGAGTAGTAAGATAAATTGATCTTTGAGGACAAAGATCCTGTTTAGGGGTAAATGCTGTGACAATCCGTCAATTTATGGTTGATATTTTATTCTCAAGTATTATTCAAAATCATTATTTTAATGTTATATTATGAACTCACTCATTTTTGGGAATAAATTTGGGTTTATGTATTGAAGTAGCATCGACTACGTCTAAACCGGAGGACTCAACGTTACGTGCTTACGTTTACATACACCGTTATTGGTGACAGTCCGACATTTCAGGAAAATAAATTTATTCATGAATATTATTTTGGAATTTAAATTTGTGTTTGTTCATAAACTTACAAATTTACGAGAAGAGATTAGGACTTACGAGTATAATTTAACGTCCTTTACGACTAAACCGGAAACCCTAGGATTACGTATTTACGTTTTTGAACTCCGTTTTTGATGAGACAATTTTTATTAGATTCGTTTTGTACCGTTGATTCATAATTTATAAAAACTTTTTTCGTAAAACGACCCGAGGGCACGCAAATCGAGGAAACTAGAATCGAGAAGTACCCGTAAATTAGTGGGATGAGACAAGTTTACACTTGCCTCACCCCACCATGAGATGGCTAACGCTTAGCCAACACACTTGAGGTGTGTCAACTTTACATGAAAAGATGACACTTGTCCTAATCTTTACACCAAACTAGCAACCTAACAAAACCATTCAACATTAAACCACTTCCTCACTTTTCTACATGCAAAACAACTCACAACTCTCTCTTGTTCTCTCTCTATGAACGTCCCATATACCCTTATAAACCACCATTTGATCAAAAATTCAACCATGAATTATGTGTTTAACTTGCACAAGATGAAAATCCTTTGAAGATATGAAGATTGGAGGTGATCTTAACATGTGAAAGGGGGTTTTCATGGAGGTCTTTGGGCTGATTTTCAAGAAGGAGTTTAGGTCTGATTTCATGGAGGTGTTCATCCATTTTAAAGACTCAAGAAGTTGCCTTGCTAAAGTTGAAGATTTGGTAACAAGGAACCAAGCCTTGTTCATCAAAATCCCATATTTTCATCATCTTGGTGGTATAGAGATTATTTCTCCCTATCATCTTGTTATTTTGAATATATAATCTTGTATTTTATTCATTTATGTATATGTATATGATGATGAATTATGATCAAAATATTATGTGGGGATTTGGTGTGGATATATTTGGTTAAAAAGATTGAAAACTACAAGAAAAGATGTTAAAATCTTGCTTAAAATAGTAGGCTGTATAAAACAGTAAATAACCTTATGATAAACTGATAAAATGGTATAGTTAAATTTATATACAGTAAGTATTAGGACTTGTACACATGTGAGAGTTGGCCATGCAATGGAATTATTATAATGAGTGAGATATGATCAAAACAAAATTAGTATACCAATCTGAATAGTCTGTTTTGTAGGGACTGTTAAGGATACTTAGACATGGATTGAGCAGTAGCTATAACTAACTTATTTGTAGCACATAATATGAAGTTTATGTCATCCAAAAATGAGCTTCTATCTCCTTATAGAACTCAAGATATGATAACAATGGTGAAAGTGAAACTAAAAATCAGATTTTGTGAAATTAAAGTTTAATACTATTATATAAGCACTCAAATAATATAGTATAAAATGTGAAATTAAAACCCACTAACTTATATATTACATTTAAATAAATATTTATAAGGATAAATAAATGGACATTTTATAAAAATGATAGTTTGGTAAGTTTTATAAGTTATAAAAACTATAAACATGATTTTTACGTCTATTCGGCTAATACCGTAAAATTAACGTTTTTCGTCAATTAAAACTTAGACGGTCAGACCCGTCTAATGTAAACTTTTTAAAAGTCATATACTGATATATAAGTACCTAATACAAGTAAAAACCGATAAAATCCGAACTATATAACATATGGACATTAACGGGCTAAGTTAGCATTATTGGACTAATAATCCAACTAAATGGGCTAAACACTTATAAATTTACTTATTGGGCTTAACCCGCTTGGGTCCAACATGTAAAGTATAATACTGATATTAATAGTATAATTGGGCTAATGAAAAGTATTGGGCTTGTAATAGGCTTATTGGGCCAAAAACATGTAAATAAGTAAAATTAGTAAACTAGTATAAAAGTTACCAATACATAACACTAAAATGAGTGAATGAGAATGTATAAACCCACTTGATCAGCATCATATATATAAAATCATCATATGTATACATAATTGTTTATTTTTATAAAGTCATTGGACAAGAGTCTAAGACGAGTATTATTTGTCTAGGTTTCCGTTATTGAAGCACGTACCGTACATCCGAATCACCGATAACCCGCCTTTCCCAATCAACGTGAGTTCATAGCCTCGCACTCTTTTAAATATTTTTATGAAATGTTTTATAAACCCGAGAGGGAGATAACATGTTAGTTTTGATAAAATAGGACGCCATTTGTCCCGATTGTTTGTTTATTGATTTGGACCCGAATGATTGTATGACCCGATGAATGGATATATGACCTGATAAATGAAATGAAATGGATTATTAAAGTTAGGTTATGTCACTAAAAGTCCCATTAGCATGAATTGTGAACTACCGGGATTTGGTAGACGCTTATGCATATAATAGTACTATTTGGGGAAGATCACCCCAGTTCGCGCCTTGACGGTTGATCCTCGTCGTGCCACATTGATTGGTAAGCGAATTTATGTATGAGAAGATTTACATAAGCGTGATTATTGTGACGACACGCTAATATAGATGGGCAAATTGAGTTTCGGGTTAGCTACCCGTTGTTTGTTGTAGTAAGGTAACAATGTAATGTGGCTTATAATAATCCAAAATAACGAAATAATGCTATACGCACTAAATTACGATATATTGCCTGACTAGCAATACGGGGTCTTACTATTGATATTATGTTCGTGTTTTGTTTTTTCATAACCATATTCATATAACGGTTTTTATTTAACTCGATACAACGTTATAAAACGTATTGTATGATATTTTTACGACAGTGGTTCGTATAATGGTTTTAAAGGCAAATTCCTATATTATGATTTTTGATAAGGATTTGTATAAAATGACTTTGACTATTTTATGGCCTATTACAAAGATACAAAATGATTTTTGGTAATAATTTTATACCGATGTTATATTGATGGATCTAATTGAACTCTATGAATTCACTCGGCGTTTTCGCCGACCTTTTCTTTTAACATGTTTTATCTCAGGTACTTGAAGGTAATTCTCGGGAAGACAACAAGAATTCATGGCCCGCACATAAATAATAATTTCCATTCAAATGCCTTGTAAAACCTGTATAAAATACAATGACTTGGGACCTATGTAAATTTGATATTTATGAATGGAAATGCTTTATTATTAAACGAGGCGATTTTTAAGCGTTGTCTATGATGTGAGTAATGTACTATCCCGTAACACCAACTAGTCTTCCACTGTATTGAGTTGAATAAATTTGGGGGTGTTACAGCTCCACGTATTTGTGAAGATAACTTTTGACCCCTGTCGTACTTCTTGAACACCCACTGTCTAAGTACCAGACATGCTCCTTGAAGTGTTTCTGCACAAATAACAAGGTGGATTAGTTTCTCTTGTGAGCCCACTTTTTAGTAGGCCCTTTAGCTCGAAGAGCCTGACGTCTTTCACCTCGTTTGAAGTACTCAAACTCAGCATGATCTGAGGTAGAATGAACATTGCTTCCACATGTTTTGTAGCTTAGTCCGACTGAGGATTCAGTAATTTGCGATGACTCAGCTAGCATTCCTCTTCTGACCATGATGATTATATTGTGTCCTGAGGTAGTGTGATCATTGCTTCCACAAATCTCACACTCAGGGTAATATACACAATCATCTGGTCTATGATCGGGAATGCCACAATGTGTACATGGTGGGTAAGGCTTAGCCTTGGATTTTCTGGTGTGTTGTGAGGTGCGCCCATAATTGTAAGGCTAGGCATTGTATCTTTTAGCATTTTTAATAGAAGCAATGTGCATCTCATGATCTGTTGTCCTGTGATCTTTACTTTTACATTTCATGTAATAGAGAACTCTACAGCAGTCGTCAGTGGTGTGATTTGTATAGTTACATAGCTCACAGGTGGGTTTCTTTGTTTTAACTTTCTTAGAGGACCCAGGTTCAGTTTTGTTACTTGTTGATGATTCAGGCTGTGAGGACACAGATGTTTCACCCTGAGTTTTAGAGGCTGAGTTCAGCTTCTCTTCCATGAAAAGTTGGAACAATCTACTTAAATCCTCTTGATTTACAATAGGAGTAGTTGACTGAATGTGTAGGAGTCCCTGGGGGAGATATAGGTTTGGTTGTATTTTCAGTGACAGTTCCTGACTCAGTATGATCTGGTATCACTTTTGAGTCAGGCTTTGTTAGTTCAATGTAACCTAACCCAACTCTTCCTCTAGGTGAGTGTTCTTGATAAGACAATGGAATTAGTTTAGAACATGGACTTGCTCCTTGAAGGTTTTTCAATGGAGGTAGAGGAGTCTGAATTTCTTCAGCAACAATAGATGTTTCAGTGTTACTGACTTTATCAGTCTCTTCATTCAGACCAAGTTTTTCATTAATAGCCTCAGATTCAGGAATTAATATTTTTCCAGTATCAAATTAGGCAAAACACTCTCAAGGTTTGATCTCTCAACCCAGTCTTTTGACTTAGGAATCATTTTATGATCAAACCCAACTGAGGCAGGGAGAAATGCCTTTTCACTCATTTCCTTAGTAGGTTCCTTTTCAGTGAGTTGTCGTGCCCCAAGAATTTTCTTCTTTTGGGCAGGTATTTGACTGTTTATACACTAAGAATCTATGGTAGAGCTATTTGTCCATTTCTTATTGATGCGTTTTTCTTCCTTAAGTTGTTCTTGAAGAGCATGATTGATTTTAGTAAGTTCAGTCTTCTGAAGTTGACAACTTACTGCTTCAAGTTTAGCTTGTTTCAAAACTAATAAATCTTCTCTACATTTGTTTAATTCAAAAACAAGTTTAATATATTTCGACAAAAGATTCAATCTCTGTTCTTCAACAAACGATAGGTCAGTGTTAATATACTTAAGGAATTTTTGCCAATCAGATTATTCATCCATATAGAGAAGCATGTTTACCTTTCTCATGGTGATGTCAACCCATTCTCCATTTCGAGCATGATTCTTTCCAAATGATAATTCATCATCAGCTAGAGCCATTAACACTTGATACCTGACTTCCTCCACTTCTGAGGACAAGTCTTCATCATCCCAATCAAAAATTCAGCTACCAGCCATTTGGCTTTGTTCTGAGCAGGCTTTTGAGTCTGAGCAACAGTGGGTTCAGCTTCCAAGAGTGCATGTTTTTCTTTAACCTTTTTATACTCAGACCTATAGTCTTTCTCAGTTTTCTTACTATTCTGAAAACTTTGGTTAATTGGAGAAGCTTGAATTAGTTTTGGTGTAAACTTGGGTTGAAAATTGTCATTGCCTGATGAAAAAATTTGATTTTTATAAGAGGCCAATGGGGTTTTTGAAAGACAATATTTAGCAAAATGCCCAGTTTTACCACATCGATAGAAATCCAACCCCTCAGTGGATTGGTTACCGACAAATCTAGTTCTTTTGATATAACGTCTGGTATTTGCCAACATGGCCCTTTCATGATATTCGCTGTTCAAATCCCTTATGTATTCAGCACTAGATCTTTCATCAACCTCATCATCTGAGGTTTCCTGAAAATCTTGAACAATTGTATTTGAGTAAAAAGCAGTTGTAATGGAGCCATGATCAATTTGAGTAGGTTTTGCTGAGGTGTCTGTTATCAAGGCCTTCTTGGACTCAGGATATCTTCTATTTATTAGATTATCTTCATAGATAAATGTCCCATAAATGTCTGCAAGATCCTGAGTCTGTATGTGATTAGCATTTCTCAATCCTTGAGAAAAACCAAGCCACTTTTCAGGAAGACTGTTCACAAAACCAACATTGATTTCATGCTTAGACAGTTTTACCCCGTCATTCGTTAGCTCATTGAGCAAGGTTTTATACCTGGTGTAAGTCTGAGGAAGTGTTTCAGATGGTTTGGCCATGAAAGTGTTATATTCTAACTTCAGGTCCATAATCCTATTTTCCTTAGTGTCGGATGGTCCTTCAAAACTATGAACAAGATCTGTCCAAGTATCTTTGGCCGTCTCACACTCGATGACAGCCTCCATAATATCGTCAGGAAGACAAGATATTATGATGCTTTTGAGACGTTGGTCTTGATTGACCACTCTCCTTTCATCGTCATAACATTGGTTTTTAGGTTTGTCATCACCAGCTGCTGTTTTTGGTTTGAATTGACCATTCTTAATACAAGTTATGTAATAAGGTTCCATTCCCATCAAATAACATAGCATTCTTTTCTTCCATTTGTTAAATCTTTCAACTTCTAACTTAGGAGCATTAACAGAGTAACTCGCTCCTTTTTTGTTAACAAGTTAGGGTACATTACTTTCAGCCATAATGGATCAAGGTTTTAAAAACTTTGAGACGGTGGTTAAAAGTTTTATAATCCTACCGCTCTAATACAACTTGTTGGTCCCTTGTAGTTAGTACTATACTTAAGTATACTAAGTATAGCCCTAACCCATGGTTAAGTAATGCAATAAACTTAATACAAGTAAGTAAATAACACAAAGGTTTTCAACGTTTAACTCTTAGCTTTATTAAAGAATTATACCCTATTGTATACGAAGCTACAATAGGGATTGAATAGACAATGTGTGGTTTTGTGATCTCCTCACTAACAAGCTAGTCGAATCCTAACGATTGCTAAGCTTGACGATTATATCAACAAGAGTTTAGAACTCAAGTGTGTGATCGTGTTTGGAGGAGAGAAAACTTGTTTGTGAATGTCTAAAGCATTAATTTCACAAAACTGTTTTCTCTCCTTCACAAGCATCCTATTTATAGAAGGAAAGTTGGTTAGAAGACAATAATTACCCATGTGCAATTCTTGTCTTATTGGTACAGTGTAGTATCTTGTCTTACCCTATTCTAAGTAGTAAGACGTAAGTCCTTTACACTTGTCAGTACCCCATCTATTCCAAAAGAGTAAGTCACGCTAATTGTGTGATGTACTTCATCTTGTCACAATTCAACTTATCCCGCCTTTTCTTCTGTCATGGAGAATGCTTGTTTTCTTCAGGGAGATCGTATGGGGTTCAGTGAGTCTATTGCCACAACTCACTGAACCCATCACCTTCTTCTTCGTCATAGAAGACATTCATTGAGCTTCTCCTCTCAGAATGCTTGAGTCTTCCTTTTAGACTCAGTCTAGGAACTCGAAGACAACTCACTGAGTGACTGTTCACTCAGTGACCTCGTTATGTTCAAGGTTAATAATTCACTTAGGCTGATTGTTATTCAAATCCTTCAGGGAGGTCATTAGGTACTGAATTGACCTAACAGAAGCTAATGTAAACGCTGAAGAACCTAATCCGCCTTGACGGATAATACAACATAAGAATGAGAACATGTATGAGTTGTCTGAATTATATGTGTTTTACTGGTTCTTTGTGTTCTTAGCTTATTATTCATGTTAAGTCATGTTTTAACTGACTAAAGTGTTAATTTGTAGTTATCCTTTTATTCTGTTGTTTATTATTCATGTAGTATGGTATTATAATACATGTATTGTAATACTAAGTAAATTTCTAAAAATAGCAGGTTTCCATAAATAGTAAGTTTCTAAAAATAGAAAGTTTCCAAAAATAGTAAGTTTCCATAATTAGAAATAAGCTGGATTATTAATAGTAAGTAAAGTTTAATTAGTAAAATACAAGTCATGGTTTAAAGGTTATAGATTATTAATTAAATAACTTGGTTAATTAATTAAACTATACATTATATGTATTTAATTAAAAATACATGTTTTAATTAAATTAAGCTAAGTAAAATACTTTTGGTTATACATGAAATATTAGTTTTAATATTTAACCTAAGTCATGCATTTAATTAAATTAAATAGTCTAGAAATAATTTAATTAAACATATTTTCTAGATTTCTAATATTTTCCTGAAACCCGAACGCATGTTTTAAAATTAACCCGAGCCCGTACCCGTGCCACATATAAGCTGAAACATTTAAGCCGAAACAAACAGCCCCACCAGTGGCTAGACCGGCTGACCGGTAGCCACTGGTGGCCTTCGGTTCCCACTGCCGAGCCACGACTGCCACTGTCGGCTCGGTTCCCACCGGTTTCCACCGTTCCCACTGGTTCATCACCCGGTTCACACTGGTTCTTACCCAGTTCCCACTGTTCTTGTTAAACCGAGACCCACCGAGACCCTAGTGGTCTCGGTTAGCCTCGAATCCCAACCAAAACCATACTCCGACCCTCGATCAGGTCCCTTGCCTTCGTCTGAGCCCAAACCGACCAAGCCAAGACCCCTTATGGTCTCGGTGGTGTGATGACAACAAGCCGAGAGCCCTTTGGCTCTCGGTGGTGTATCGGCTGAACCAAAACCCGAACCAAACACCCCCTTATTGATATCCTTGTTTAATTAACATGTTTTTTTGATTTGTTCTTGATTTTAATACATGATATCATAAAAGAAAAATAAAAAAGAAACAAAAGAAAAGGTGTATGATTATACTAATCACGTAGTTATTTATGATTTTCAAACATGAACACAAACACGTAAACCTTGAAGATCAAAAATCACAAACATCCCTTTTGGTGTCTTTGTTGGTCGACGGCAGAGAGAGAGAAAACAGGGGTTAGGGTTTTCTTGTTTTGTGAAATTATGTTATGTTAATCTCCTCGAGATTAGTTTGTATAGTATCAGACTTGGGCTCATGGGCCAAAGCCCACTTCTTCCTTTCTTTGCTATCTTAGCCGTGGCATATGGGGCCCCAAGTGTAAACCCAAAGCTTTTAAGTGTTAAATATTTTCGTGATCATTCATGTTTAATTATTGTGGATTTTATATGTCGTGATCATAAATTCATTTATAATATATACTTAATTACATGTAATTTAATACCGTGATGCGTGAATTATATTATAAATGGAAAGTTTTAAATTCATTATATTTTCGTATGATCGTTGTTCATGTGTACTGATCATAGCATTTTAATGCGGGTTTTACCGGGGAAACCTGTGACAATCCGTCAATTTATGGTTGATATTTTATTCTCAAGTATTATTAAAAAACATTATTTTAATGTTATATTATGAACTCACTCATTTTTGGGAAGAAATTTGGGTTTACGTCTTGAAGTAGCATCGACTATGTCTAAAACGGAGGATTCTACGTTACGTGCTTACATTTACATACACCGTTTTTGGTGACAGTCCGACAATTAAGGAAATAAGTTTATTCGTGAATATTATTTTAGAATTTTAAATTTGTGTTGGTTAATAAACTCACAAATTTACGAGAAGAGATTAGGACTTACGTGCTTAATTTAACGTCCTTTACGACTAAACCGGAAACCCTAGGATGACGTATTTACGTTTTCGAACTCCGTTTTTGATGAGACAATTTTTATTAGATTCGTTTCGTGCCGTTGATTTATAATTTATAAAAAACGTTTTTCGTAAAATGACCCGAGGGCACGCAAATCGAGGAATACCCGCAAATTAGTGGGATAAGACAAGTTTACACTTGCCCCATCCCACTATATGGGACGGCTAAATTAAGCCACCACACCACAAAGGTGTCAAGCTTACAAGATAAGTAAGACACATGTCTTACATACCTTCATTAACTAGCTAACTATCAAAACCATTCACTCCAAACCACTAACTCCATTTGCAACATGCAAACCACATATTTTTCTCTCTACTCCTCCACCATGCTGTCCATATTCAACCACCAAACACCCTCATTTGATCAAATTTAACAATAAATCCTATGTTATTTCCACATATGATGATGTTCTTTTGAAGACTTATTGATTGGAGGTGATTTTAACAACTAGCAAGGAGTTTCCATGGAGATCAATAGCTGATATTTGGCGAAGTCTACAAATATTTGGTGATCCTAGAAGTGGTTTTGATATCTCATAAGATTGGTTCCCCAAAATCAAGTCTTGTTCATCATCAACCCCATTTTTTCATCACTTTGGTGGTATAGAGATTGTTCTCCCTATCCTTTTTGTTATTTTGAATATGTAATCTTGTATTTTCTTAATTTATGTATATGTATATGATGACGAATGATGATAAAAATATTGTGTGGGGATCATGTGTTGATAAACTTGGATAAAAAGATGAAAACTACATGTAAAAAGGTTAAAATCTTGCTTAAATTATTAGACTGTATAAAAACAGTAAAGTACCATTTGTTAAACTGATAAAATGGTATAGATAAATCAATATACAGTAAGTATTAAGTCTTGTACACATGTGAGAGTTGGCCATGCAATGGAATCATTATAATGAGTAAGATATGATCAAAACAAAATTGATGTACCAATCGGAATAGTCTATTTTGTGAGGACTGTTAGGGACACTTAGACTTGGATTGAGCAGTAGCTAAATCTGAATTAATTGTAGAACATAATATGAAGTTTATGTAATCCAAAAATGAGCTTCTATCACTTTGTAGAACTCAAGATATGATAAAAATGGTGAAAGTGAAACTAAAAATCAGATTTGTGAAATTAAAGTATATAGTATTATAATAGCACTCAAGTAAATAATATATAAAATGTAAACTTAAAACCCACTAACTTATATATAACATTTATATAAATATGTACAATAATAAATAAATGAGACATTTTATAAAAATGGCAATTTGATAAGTTTTATAAGTTATAAAACTATAAACATGATTTTTACGTCTTTTCGGCTAAAACCGTAAAATTAACGTTTTCGTCAATTAAAACTTAGATGGTCGGACCCGTCTAATGTAAACTTTTTATAACTCATATACTGATATATAAGTACATATTAGAAGTAAAAACCGATATAACCCGATCTTCATAACATATGGACATTAACGGGAAAAATTAGCCTTATTGGACTATTAACCCAACTAATTTGGCTAAACTCTAATGGACTTACTCATTGGGCTTAACCCACTTGGGCCCAACATGTAAGCATAAGGCTGAGGTTAGAAGTATAAAATTTGACTAATATAATGTAATGGGCTTATAATGGCTTATTGGGCCTTGATATGTAATCAAGTTAAACTAGTGAAACTAGTATAAAATTTTACCAACACATAACACTATAATGAATGAATAAAGATGTACAATCCCACTTGATCATCATCATATTTATAAAATCATCATATATATATATATATATATATATATATATATATATATATATATATATATATATATATATATATATATATATATATATATATATATATATATATATATATATATATATATACGTAGCCATTGTTTTCATAAAGTTATTGGACAAGAGTCTAAGACGAGTATTATTTGTCTAGGTTTCCGTGATTGAAGCACATACCGTACATCCGAATTGCCGATAACCCGCCTTCCCACATCAACGTGAGTTCATAACCTCGCACTCTTTTAAATGTTTTTATGAAATGTTTTATAAACCCTCGAGGGAGATAACATGTTAGTTTTAATAAAATAGGACACCAGTTGTCCCGATTGTTTGTTTATTGATTTGGACCAAAAAAATGATTGTATGACCCGATGAATGATTATATGACCCGATAAATGAAATGAAATGGATTATTAAAGTTAGGTTATGTCACTAAAATTCCCATTAGCATGAATTGTGAACTACCTAGATTTGGTAGACGCTTATGCATATAATAGTACTATTTGGGGACGATCACCCCAGTTCGCGCCTTGACGGTTGATCCTCGTCGTGCCACATTGATTGGTAAGCGAGTTTATGTATGAGAAGATTTCCATAGCGTGATTTTTGTGACGACACGCTAACTTAGATGGGAAATTTGAGTTTCGGGTTAGCTACCCGTTGATTGGTATAGTAAGGTAACAATGTCATGCGGCTTATAATAATCAAAATATCGAAAATACTGCTATACGCATTGAATTACAATATATTGCCTGACTAGCAATACTGGGTCTTATTATTGATATTATGTTCGTGTTTTGGTTTTACATAACCATGTTCATATAATGGTTTTTTTTAACTCTATACAACGTTAGAAAATGTATTGTATGATGTTAATACGACATTGGTTCGTATAATGGTTTTGAAGGCAAAAGCCTATAGTATGATTTAAAACAAAGATTTGTATAAAATGTTTTTGACTTATTTTATGGCCTACAACAAAGAATTGTACAAAATGATTTTCGGTAATAAATTTATACCGATGATATATTAACGGATTTCGTTAAACTCTATGAATTCACTCGGCGTTTTCGCTGACCTTTTCTTTTAACATGTTTTATCTTAGGTACTTGAAGGTAATTCTCGGGAAGACGGCAAGAATTTATGGCCCGTACTTAAATAACAATTTCCATTCAAATGTTTGTAATAATTGTATGAAATACTATGACTTGGGACCTATGTAAATTTGATATTTATGAACGGAAAATGCTTTATTGTTAAAAGACGCGATTTTTTAAGCGTTGTCTATGATTTGAGTAATGTGCTATCCCGTAACACCAACGACTCTTCCGCTGAACTAAAATATGGATATTTGGGGGTGTTATAGTTTACCAGAGCTCTCATTATAGAGAACGAAAGATTTTTAAAGCCAAGGTTTTGAATAAAACATTTCAATATCTTTTAACTATAAACATTTTTCTCAAAATGTCTAAAAATCTTTTGACTATAACGGTGCCGAAGAATTCCCGAGTTACCGACAAGGCCAAGACTGAGAAGTGTTATTTTAATATATATATATATATATATATATATATATATATATATATATATATATATATATATATATATATATATATATATATATATATATATATATATATATATATATATATATATATAACTTGGATTATATATATATATCTCTCTCTCTCTCTCTCTCTCTCTCTCTCTCTATATATATATATATATATATATATATATATATATATATATATATATATAGATATATATATATATATGATGTAATTTGATCACATGATTGTTTGAGAATTATTTTAATACTTATACGAAATATTTATACGACGTAGATTGTCACAAGAAACCCTAACTCCCCTAGCAAATCAATCGAAGCTATCCCCGTAGGAATTCTGGTTATTCTAGTTCCAACCTAAGTTGTGGATATTTATGATCCCGACAAAATGGTTGATATTCGTAGAAATGTTGATATTAGTTGATTATGATGTTAAAAAAGAAATGGCGAGTTTAAATCCGATATCGATGTCATGACGATCTTTCCTTATAGAGTGGAGTTTGACAAAACGTTACCACCTAGAAAGGTGTCATCTGATTCGTTGTCACCCCATTCTTAAAAACTGAAATCGAAAGGGTAAATGTTGCACTTGAGGATGTAATTGGAACCATTACCCAAAAGCCTCATGCCACTAGAACCTTTCCGAGAAGTCTAAATGAAGGTGTGAGTGATTTCATACTAGTGACTCATTTGATAAATATTGTTGTAAGAGCTATAGGATTGGAAATTAAGTGTTGATCATATTGAGCTTTTATTGCCATTTTAAGGTCTAAGAATAAGGTTGAAAGTATTGGAGAATGAGGTAGGATATCGCATTGAGTATAAGTTGGTTGAAACTTGAATGAAGTAAAAATTTAACTCGTATGGAATATGAGATTGATAAGAGGAAGTTAATAAGTCCTGTGATTGAATTATACTGTTTAAAATGATTGTTGGTTCGTGTTAAGGGTTCTTCCTAGGCCATTGTCCAATAGCGAGGATGCCTAGTGTCCAAGAAATAAATTGAAGAAATCTTCTTCTGAATTGGGACCGATGGATCTTCCGGGACAGGTAGAACCCCCATGAATCTTGTAGATTAGTATTCATTGTGGTATCTTATAAAAATCCCTAACTTAACTGAGACATCAGTTGGTAGGATGAGTTCTTGGAATTGTATGACATAGTGACACGTAATGTGTTACGGTATAATTTTGACTTGATTGTGATTAATGAAAAGACTACCTTTGATTGCTAAATCTTACATGTATCGATGTTATCTATTTTATTGCTTCATCCTAATGTTCGCACTAGTGATGCAACCATTGAGAAAGTACTCATCTCGATTTGAGTTACGTTGTGGATTATTCTTTTTGAGTGCCATCGAGGTCATGAACCTCATGATTATATGGCTAAGCTCATTTCCTATCATATTGTAGTTAGTTCTTGGTGAACAACTCTTCATCACTCTTTTGCAGATCACTCATTGTTTTATAAGCTAAAACAGTGTCCTTTGAGAAAAATTGAATTTTCATCACTATAAGGATTATTCAAAGTGAGATTTATAAGTAATCGTTATCGAAATGAAGTTTTTTATGAAATACCTTGGAAAACTTAATAAGTTCCATAATGAAGAACATCTCTGTAAATTCATTTTGATTTTTATTTTTATGATTAACCATGAATATATATTTTAAACATGATGACAAAGTTTTGACGAACTGAGTATTGCATCGTTAATCCTAAAATTATATATAGTTGCGCGCCTACATAGAATTTGGAAGGGACCATGAAAGGATGATTAGTAGTCACCATGAAATTATTAATAAACGCTACATTTTCTTTGAAGTTGTGAAAGATTGATTTGAGATCTACAAGAAGTGCAAAATAGGGACATATTTTTAGGGATACCTACATATGTGCCCGTACCGTTTATTCTTCTGAGTCGAATTTACTCATCTGTGGATATTGTCTATTTGATAATTGACAACTCTTTCTTGTCCAATTCTCTCGTAGTATGATTCTTTGGAGAAGTATCTTATTACCGAGTGTTGATACCCAACTGGATGTATCGACATTCCTATCGTTTCTTTTGATTAGATTTCATTTGAATGACCTGGGTAATGATACGAGGAGCTTTTGAATGTGTACTCAATTCATGTAAACATGGGATAGACTCATATTCGTTAATGTTTTCATCTGTATCTGATTTAAACTTCTCTCGCATAGATTATGCGTTGACCTTACTCTTTTTAAGGTTAGTTATGTCTCCTGATATCCTTGAATTTGTGAAGGGTTATGAGTTACTATTAGTCTTTTGAGAAGTTCACATCTTATCAACGATAATGAAATTGGAAAGTTGATATGCCAGTAGAATGGATTGATTGATTATGACATGACGACATTGTCTTAAGTGATGGGAACTCGAGTTGAATTCCCCTAAAAGATAAGATGTTGATTATCAAACGTGATCTAAATAATTCTTAATGGATGACCATATCCTGTATTTAGACTTGAAATTATACCATGAATGGTTATGAACTAGTCATAGATATTATAATTTAGAAAGAACTTAAAGTTAATGTATTAAAAGATGTTTCTATTATCTGAAACTTTAGGAGGTATTTGCTGGTGAATTACCTAGACTTTCGCCATTAAGGCAAGTTGAAATTGGGATTGATTATATTTCTGGAGCTGCACCTGTGGCATGTGCACTGTACATCAGCACCATCTGAATTAAAAGAATTACTGTACAACTGAGAGAGTTGACGAAGAAATCTTTTACTCTACCGAACTCGTCATTATGGAGAGTTATGGTGTTATTATTCCTTATTTTGATTGATTACCGTGAGCGGAGTAAATTGACGATCGAAATCGATATCCACTACCCAAGATGATAGATTTGTTCGATCATTTACAAGGTTCTAGTGTATATTCAAAAATTTGATCCATGGCATGGTTATCATCAACTTCGCGTCTATGAAGAATATTATCTATTCCAATCACTACATTAGGAACTTGTAATGAACATTATGAGTTTCACGTGATGTCGTTTAGATTGACCAATGCACATGTAGAATCCATAAATTTGGTGAATCACGTGTGTAGACTGTAATTTGATACATTCATGCTTGTGATCATTAAGGACCATTTGTTTGTTTTTAAGAATAGGAAGGAGTTAATATTCGTTTATAGACTGCCCTGAATTGGCCGAACAATGAAAACCTGTACCTTGAATAATTAATATGTGATTTAAGGCTTAATCCTTTATATTATTTGACTGTGTGATTAAAAGATAATGGAATCTATATTGACTCTTCAAAAATTAGAGCCATTAAGTTTTACCAAAAAGAAAGTGCAAATATGTTTTGACAAATGTTTTATCAAAATAATTTTTAAGGAATCATTCTCTTAAACTCAGAACATTTAACTAAACTCCTGTTTAGGGGTAAATGTTTGTGTATACCTCAAGACAACCTAAGAGGGATTGAGGGAACCATTTAAACCATGACATGGAATTTGATACCACAATTTTTGCTTTTCAACTAAGAAAATTTTTGACCAAAGTATAAACAAAGATTTTCGAACAATTACGGATCTTATTAATTATTTTTGATGAATCAACAAAAATCGTGTTAACTAAATTCAAATTCATTTTTCTTAAACATTTTTCTATAATTGGACGAACTGAGAAAATTTAAAACTTTTATGTTTACGTTTCATAAAATTAAATATTATTATTTAATTACTTGTAATAATTATCGACGCTTTAGACGTCGGATTGAGTAAAACTCATAAAAATAATAGTTGATACGAAACTAAAACATAGAAAATATGAAGAAAGAATTTCTGAGTGATTTTGGTTATGATAATTATTTCATCAGGGAAGATGAATGTAGATACTGACACATTATGTAGAAAGGAAAAAGAATCAATTAGGATGTGTTCCTTAGTAATGATTGTGCAAAATAAATTGCCGAGCAATTTAAAATATAGTCGATGCTTGTAAAAAAAAGATAATATAGATAATAAAATAGGGGTTCGCGGCTAATGTAAACCATTAGAGTTGAGAAACCAATGGCGTTAAATGTATAAAAGGCCGCTTGTGGTTGCCTAAATATGGAGGATTTTGAGATTTAGTCATGTTGGAATCTCATAAGATTAAGTATTCTATTTATTCCATTTCTGATTGAATGTATCTTATCTGAAGAAGTTGTACTGATGGCAAATTATAAAGGCAGACATCGCCTCATACATTAGTAAACGTCTAACTATTGAAAAGGTCACCATCTGAATTTGATTCAATTTGGGTCATCGTCGACAGACTGACCAAATCTACAAATATCATTTCGGTTAATGATAAATTCTCGGTGAAGAAATTGACTCTTTGTAATTAAAGGAGTTGTGTAAACATAGTGTGCCTGTATCGATCATCTCTATCAAGATCCTCGCTTCGCATCGAACTTCTAGAGATTTGCTCAGAAGTCATTGGGAATGAACGTTGATGAGAATACTGTCTACCGCCCCAAATCGAAGGGACGAGGTAAAGTAACGATACAAAACACTAGAAGTATTGTTTTATGCTTGAATGATTGACCTTTGATAATAAACCGTATGATAGTTTTCCTTTGGAGAGATTATCATTGATAATTATCGTATTAGGATCGAGATCGAATCTTGTGAGGATCTATATGAGAGCATCTGTAAGCAGGAGTTGGGATGAAGATACCCGACATACACCCATTGTGAGTTGGACATGTCTTTTAGGTTTAATATTGCATATGATGACAAACCTAACCTTACCAATTACCCGACCCGTGAAACCTGAAATGATTGTTAAAATTAGGATCTGATTATGGACTGCCGGTAGTGGGCAGGAGGTTATGTGAATATGAAATGTAGATCTTGAAGTACAGGATGGGTAGCGAAGCTATGCCAAATATTTTCACCTTGGAAAAATGAATTGATGATCTGAAAGATCATGGGAGTTAAGTGCCCGTTGTATGGGACCATTGAGATGATGTAAAAAGTTGGTTTGTAAGGCATATAAGCTAGACCACCCTAGGACTTCAAGGGCTGCGTGAATTATGTTTCGTATATTGAACTTGATAAAATATCTATCAAGTGAAAATTCTAATTACTTCTAGATAAAGTTTAGATCGGCAACCCTAAACATCATGGATAGAGAAAGTAAGTCAACATTTAGCCTGATCGTACTCCCGTAGTTATATAAGATGAAACTCGCATATTGTAATGAATTAGACCGAATGTGAAGGAAATACCCACTGGCTTTAACTCTATAAGAAGCGAGTAATAAGATAAATCGATCTTTGAGGACAAAGATCCTGTTTAGGGGTAAATGCTGTGACAATCCGTCAATTTATGGTTGATATTTTATTCTCATGTATTATTTAAAAATATTATTTTAATGTTATATTATGAATGATGTAGTATTTTTGTATATCCTTTTAGGAAAAAAGCGGGGCAAGTATTAAGTTGCACGTTTTATGAAAAACGCGAAACCGAACAAATGCGGGTTCGTTCTCGAGGAGGTGTGTGGATTAATGTGCCAATATATATAATCAAAAGTTTGGGGTAGTGTCGTTTTTAGATGAGAAAAGAAAGAAAAACAAAGACGAGCTACGATTACAACTAAACTACGACGAATGACGTAAAACGCGAACGTGAGTACGTAAAACGTGAAAATATAAAAAATTTAATCTAAAAACAAATTTAAAATGAAAAATAAGTTTAAAATAATATATATAAGGATAAAAATCCAATAAATATAATTTTAAAACCTTTTATTAATTAAATAATCAATTTTTAATGCTAATTAAAGCCCAAAAATTAAATATAATTAAGAAAAAGCCCAAAATATTATTTTATTGGACAAATAACTCACTTATATTATTTAAAATTAAAAAGTATTTTTCCTAAATTTTAAATACTATTTTTCTATTTTTAAAACTCTAAAAACAATTTTTAAACTAAAATAATGATTAAAAATAATAAAATACTACTAAAAATTATTTGACTATTTTAAAAATCCTAAATTACTCTAATGAACAGTAGAAAAATGAAAAAGTTTAAAAAATTAAATATTTTTCACTAAAAGACAAAATAGTATACAATTAAAACCCTAATTAAGCTAAATAAAATCTAAAAATTAATTAAAAAGTGAACAGTAAAATGTTTTTGAACTAATAGTCTTAAAATATTTTTCTAAATATAAGAAAATTTTTAAGACTGAAAAATCTTACAATTTTACACTAAAAGACAAAAATCAGAAACTTAAAAAGTAATTTAAAATGCTATAAAACCTAAAAAATACTAAATGAACAGTAACTGAAAAATAAAATAAACTGAAAAATAAAAAATAAAATAAGAAAAATAACAAAACTGGTTTGAAAACCTAATTCCTATTTTAGGTCACAAAAGACAAAAAAATAAGATAACTGAAAGTGACATGTGACCCTTTTTGTCCTTTTGCTTGGCAGGGGAAACTTTCACACTAGCAGTGGGAAGTGAGTTCCCACTGCCTTCACATAAAAACGGGTCTGGGCACTTTTGTGCCTAGATCTTGCTTGTTTCTTGTTTTTGTGGGCAAACAAAGGCACCCCCACAACCAGTTGTGTTGTGGGGAGTCAACAAAAAGATAAAAACAATATGGCACTTAGCAAAATCAAGCAGAAAATACCCAATTTCAGTTAATGTATTGGACTAGGGGGCTGTGTGGATTTTGCTGATGCAAAGTGCAATTGGGTGAGTTTTGGTTGGCCAAAACTCACTCAATTCACACCCTAGCTACCCCAAATCACACTCAAGTACAATTCTACCCTATAACCTATCAAGCACCAAGATTTATATGGCAAATTTTCACAAAATCAAGCAGTTCATGGGTGTTTACTGATTTTTCAAGACTTATCAAGCAAATCCTATGCAATACTCTCTAAATTCTTACCATACTGAAAACCAAAGCTGAAATTAACCCTAAGCTAGCATACAAAGTGAGTTTAGCCAATTTTTAAGCCAACAACTTATCACAAGTGAAGCTAAAAAACTTGACCCAAACACTCCTTTAAAATCTGAAACTTGAATTTTAACAAAGAACTCTACTCAAACTTGCATCAAACCAATTTCAAATCTACCCTAACATGTTCTAATCCACAAAGCATACAATATCCAGCATTTGTTCTAGCATCCACAACCCTAATCCCTAAAAATCACTCTAGCTCAAAAAAATCTCCCAAGCAAGTATAGAAAAGGAGAAAAGGCTTTTACCTGGTGACCCTACATCCAGGGATCACAAAGGGTAGCTTACCCTTCTCCATCAAGCTCGGGCTTGAGCTGACAATCTTTAGAAAGGGATTTGTGGTATGACAAGATATTGATGATGATGAACTCACTTTCCAATCATCATCCAATATGCAGGATTTGTACCTGCCAAGATCAAACAAGGAGAGCAAATAATGACCTGGAATACAAAGCTTATAAGAGTATAAGCCTAGCTTATGGCCTAAGCTAGCTTATCTCTTTAGCTTATAAACAAAAAGATGGCTTTTCAAACAGATTACATGAAATATTTTTTGATAAGAATGGAAACTTTCTTACTCCAAAACTAATTTCAAACAAATAACATAACTTAAAACAATATGGAACTCAGATTATACAAAATTCAAAAGCTTTTTCATTTTCATTAATAAAGTTAAAAATAGTACAAAAATCTGGAACAAGAGGTATGCACAGGTTGCATACTCTATTTATAGTGCTAATGGAATTATCTAGAACCTAAAACAATACTGAAAATCCTAATACATAAAGTTCCAATCTTGCCCTTTGACGAAATTTGAAATCTTGGTCAAGAATCTCTCACATGTGATTGCCAGTAGTTGCCCAGTTGGAATCTTCAATCTCAAGCGTTTATTAAACCTTTGGGACCAAGGATTGAATGTGAGCTGTTGATGATGTCGGGGTATTGGGTTTGGGAAGAAAGTGATGGGCAGGGGAGGGTCCCACAGCCACATGGGGTGTGTTGGAGGGAAAGTTTGAGGTGGGGTTGGGTTTAGGGAATGGTTAATTAGTGTTCTGGAGTTGTTAAACGAAAACCCCTTTGAGTAGAACGAATTTGCTTTTAGGGTTTATATGATTTGGGAAGTTGATGAACAGCTTATTTAATCCATTTTAGGGGTAATTATGTTTAAAAACTTTGTTAGGCGCGTTTTGTGTTAACTGATATATTAAATCAATTAATATAAATAATGGAATGCTGATGTGGGGGTTGGAAGGATTTGATTGGTTGGAGGATGGGAGTGGAGGACGTGGCGTGTCGGGAGTGGAGGGATGAAGAATTGTTGTCTGCCAGAAAAGTTCCCCCATGTATCATACTTTCTTCAACTTGTAAATAACAGCCAACAACTTCCAATTCCTTTATAACAACTTTGCCAAAGTTGTCAAATTTGGCACAAGTATTTTGCAAATTTATATCAAGGATTATATATGTAAATATTACATTCTTCAAGGGCCTGCTTTGTCAACTCTTCAAACATGAAGGATTACTCTTGCAAAATATGATCTCCAAGGACCAATTATGACAAATCATCAAAGATGAGGGATCGATGTTGCCAATCTTCAATTCTTCAAGGGTAATTTTGGAAACTCCATTGTTTGGGCCCGGTTCTTTGTGCGGCTTCGTTTCCCGTGTTCGTTTTTGCTTCATTCTTGTGATCATTTGTTGATTTCTCGATATCCGTACCTAAAATACACAAGACACAAATACAAGCATATATAGGGGTATTTTCATGATATTTTAAGCGTTTTAAGTCCGATTTGGACGATGAGACTATGTATAATTGCAGTCTCATCACTCCCCCATACTAAACCATTGCCGTGTCCCCACGCAATGCTAGAATTAAGTATCTTAGCACCTCCAAAATTCATTTTAGGATGACATTTATTGAAGACATAAACTTAAATAAACTACTACACGTGTTTTTAGACATAATGTATTGTTTTCATCACAATAAAGTGACTTTTGGGATCATAGAACAAGACCACGTGAATGCTTCGTTAGAAATAATTTCGTCGTCCTCGATTTTCACCCAATTTCATGTTAAGCGTGTAACAAGATCATTGTTATTATAAGTTAGCAACACGATCACTTCTCATTAGTGTTAATTACGTACCTAAACTCTCTTATTCCTACTTGGTATCTCTTATATTTTATTTTGTCTTAATGATCACGAGGATACATCATTGACTTATGCGTGAATAGAGATTTAGGTCTAAAAATAGAGTCCTAACGGTGTAACCAAAATCATTAAATTAATTATTCATCCTAATAGACAACGATGTCAAAAAATTAAGTCATCAAGAAGGATCGATAAACACGGTTTTATAACGGTTTTGAACATGAGACTTATTACCAAGACTTTTATATACCCCCTAACGGAAGGGCCTTATTATCTTTGGTTTACCTCCATCTTTTATTCAACTTCGCCATGAAGCTTTTATTATGACTTCGGTCTTGCCTCGCCTTTTATTATCCGCCTCATCGGTGGTTTTATTAGCCAAAGACGTATATCCTCACGCTAAGGCGAATTTTGGATCTTTAAAGCTTCGAAGATTAAGGCTTGATTCACTTTCAATTTGGGCATAGATTTTTCAGCCTTGTGAGCTTCAAATTTTTGCTTAATTTAGGTGAGCACTTGAAATCTTATTATTAGGTGAAGCTTTCGATTATTCGGGTGCCAATACTTCAAAACCGTGACGCTGGCGATCCTTAATGTTTTCCCAATTTAATTACATGGAAGCTACTAAAACAAATTAGAAACCAACAATAGTGACTAAACCGCTAAATCAATATTTATTAACAATTTATTATCAAAAAGCGTTGGTAGAATAAGCTAATAATTACTACACATGAGATCGTGATGATTACGATACTTATAAATAACTCTATCATTTCTCGTCCTCATTTAAGAGACTTAGCCTAAAAAGTTAAGGAATCGAAGCTAAGTGCTCAACACGCACGGTCGAGTCAAAAATTACTCTCATTCTCACCATCGGAAAACCTACATTCGTGTCTTAAACACTTATGAAAAACTAGAAAAATTTAAAATTTTGGCCATTTTTAGCCTTATTTGCAACAAAATGATAACAAAAAGATGAAATTTTGGATTGCGTGTTGACGTAAGCAAGGTGAAGTATCTACTCACCCCCCATACTAAAGTTAAACATTGTCCTCAATGTTTCGAGTCTAGGGGTGAAACACCCCCATACTAGAGACGTAGTCGAATGCTTAATCTCGAGCATGGAAAGGGTAAAACGAATAACCTAAACGCCGTTTATGAATTATGTTAATAAGATAAACGTTAGAACATCAAAGGATATCATCGGATATCGGAATCTCCAAAGGCAACGATCGAAGCTCGAGTGCTACGAACACGAGAGGCTTCAATGATGTCGATGTACCTAATGAATCACAATCACGAACAACCACGGAACAATGGTTGGAAGGGCACAAATCCCCTCATATTAAACTAATTAGAAAGCAATAATATTTACATGGATAAGCATGGGTTTCCCCCACGAGGCACCTTGTTTTTGATAACCGAGTCAAAAGCTCGACTCGAATCTCCATAAATGTGATCATTTAGGGATAATCATGGTTCGGTCATTTTTGGTGGGACTTACATGTAATCAAGGCCCAAAAGCAACCGTGTATAAAGGCAAAACCTCTATACCGGGATCAAAGATCGTGTCTTCGTTTACGGATGCTAAACGAAACAACACTACTTCAAGTAACAACGTCCCAAAGGGACACAAGAAAATAGAATGAGAAGAGAAAGGTGGGACATTGGGTGGGCATAAAAATCGAGTTACTCGAGGTAAACTCTCACCGTAAGTGTAGAAAGGATTTCTAGTGACTACTTCGGTAAAAGACCGAGATTTTATGTTAAACGTGATACCGGGGTCAAAAATCTCGTCCTCGGTGGAGAAGTGTGAGGGAACAAATGGGGCTTCCCCCATACTAGATCCACACAAAACGTCGTCAAAAGAAGTAGACGCGTTTGTAGCAAGCTCAATTAAGCGAGGTGATGACGGAGTTAACATTGGAAAATCTTTAAAATCAATTTTAAAATTATTCCCTTTTTCATTGAAAATATTTGGTGTTTCTAAAACAATTCTAGGCACACTTAAAATTTCCACATTTATCTTGAAGGCGGAAGGGGTATTTGAATTTTTAAAACGTGAATCGATTAATAAAACATCCCCCTGCGGGCTAACGCAACGGTCCTCATCAAACTCGAAAATAGAAGGTGGATCATCAAGAATACGTTTGATCTCAGAAAAATCACCATCGGGATCAAAAACGTCTTCTCTTCCTCGTGGAAGAGGTTGAGCAATAAAGTCGTCGATAATCGAGTCGCTAGCTTCAACCGTCGTGAAACTAGGAAAAGAAGGCTCTTCGATTGAAGATTTTTCCTTTGTCGTTTCGACCTTGATATCGAAAAACGTATCGATGTGAGCAAGGCCATCGGCGGACTTCTCACATGATAAATCCAAAATCTCACTCGATGTGGGATTAGGAGTAAAAGGCTCGTCTCGTGACGATTTTGCCTTGACGGTTTCAACATTGTCCTTCGAAGGGATCGAACGTGGGTTTTCAAAATTTTTAGCAAAACTACTAACACGTCCCTTCGGAATTAATTTTTGCTCATCTTGTAAAAATGAGGGTTCAACGATCTCCTTTAAAACCTTTTCACATTTTTCTTTTTTAAAATCATTTAATGGAATTACTTCGTCAAAATTAAGTGTATATTGATTTAGAAAATCCTCAATAATTTCTTCCTCATTAGAAAAATTAGGTTCACAAGGTATTAGATTTAATACTCCCAAGTATCCTACGAGTTTTTCCTTTGGTTTATTTTCAAAAACATTTTTCAAAACTTCGTTGGATGACTTTTTCGTTTCCTCTACGTTGTTGCAAGACGATGAAGGTTGCACGACTCTAAAATTTGAGAGATATGGATCAATACGAGACGTACGAGTCTTAGGAGTCGATAAGGCTTTAACCTCTTCCTTGGAATTAGGATTGGTGTTATTTGACAAAGAATTAAATTTTTCCACTAAGCCCTCGAACATTAAAAGAATTTTATCTCTCTCATTAGCATGATTTTCCTTAAGGTTATCCACGTATCCTTTCCACATCTCTTGATTTTGAGCATACACACGTTGTTGCTCTTCAAAAAGGGTGTCATAATCGTTTTCCATTTTTTTGAAAGTTTCCCTTTGGGTTGCCGTTCGTTTATTACAAGTTTCCTTAAGGCTTGTCAATTGTTCTTCCACCATCGTTAATTTCTCATTATTTCGTCTCACAAAATCATTAAAGGCATTATGAATAGACTCATCATTGCAATTAAAAGACGGATCATACGACGAATAAGACGAAGACGATGGGTGACCTTGGTCGTAAGATTGAAAATTGTTACCAAGATCACGTGGAGCGGGGTTATAGATATAACCCCCTCGACCTCCAATAACCTCACAATAAAAACAATTGGCACCATCGGGCGGGCCTCCACAATTTGGACACGAATAATATCCACCATGATTTGACATGATGCAACGAGAACGATGTTTCGAGAATTAAACACTAGAGGGTTAGAAATAGAATTAATGGATAAGGGTAAGAAGAATATTTTTGATTTTTGATTTTTTTAAATTTTTTTGGATTTTTGTTGTATTACGTAGACTCAAATCTACAAATCTCTCCTCGAATCGACTTTCTCGATTAAAGGAGCCTCAAGGAATGAAAACGATCACGTGGAGTGAACGCCTTCGATGACTTTAGAACGTTGGTGGAACACCAAAACATTCAAGAGGGTTTAATCTTGAAAACAAGCAAATATATATATACGTAGATAATACTTTGGTTGGCAAACCCTCGATTATCTCTTTTTCTCAAAACACGCATAAGCAAGCGGGGGAAACGAGGCGGCGCTAAGCACTTAAGAGCCTTTTTCCCTTAGGTCGTGAAATACAACCGCCTTATACCCACCTTATAGTTTGTGTTAATTGAAATTAAGCCTCACGAAAGTATTTATCTATTTTGCCTTTTACTTTTGCTTTGGATTCGAATACAATGATCGAGTGATGAAATCCCGAATCAAGGTTGCGTTTTCACGCTTTTGGAGTACTTGTATCTTTTTTGTTCTACGTAAGTACAATATATTAATAATATTCACAATAAAAACGAAAACCAATATATCTACAATATAGTAAAATGATTGTTGTGTGTTTAGTTTAGGAAAACTAAACACTATTTATTTGGATACTATAATATAATAAGGTAAAATAACAAAAATGAGTATGTACGATATTCACGCTTTCCAAAATTAGAAAAGCAAAAACGCACCACTCACACAAACACGATACTAATAATGGCACACTAAAAACACCTCCCCGGCAGTGGCGCCATTTTTGATGTAGTATTTTTGTATATCCTTTTAGGAAAAAGGAATATAAAGCGGGGCAAGTATTAAGTTGCACGTTTTAGGAAAAACGCGAAACTGAACAAATGCGGGATCGTTCTCGAGGAGGTGTGTGGATTAATGTGCCAATATATATAATCAAAAGTTTGGGGTAGTGTCGTTTTTAGATGAGAAAAGAAAGAAAAACAAAGACGAGCTACGATTACAACTAAACTACGACGAATGACGTAAAACGCGAACGTAAGTACGTAAAACGTGAAAATTTAAAAATTTTAAATTTAAAATGAAAAATAAGTTTAAAATAATATAAATAAGGATAAAAATACAATAAATATAATTTTAAAATCTTTTATAAATTAAATAATCAATTTTTAATGCTAATTAAAGCCCAAAAATTAAATATAATTAAGAAAAAGCCCAAAATATTATTTTATTTGACAAATAACTCACTGATATATTTAAAAACTAAAAAGTATTTTTCCTAAATTTTAAATACTATTTTTCTATTTTTAAAACTCTAAAAACAATTTTTAAACTAAAATAATGATTAAAAATAATAAAATAATGCTAAAAATTATTTGACTATTTTAAAAATCCTAAATTACTCTAATGAACAGTAGAAAAATGAAAATGTTTGAAAAATTAAATATTTTTCACTAAAAGATAAAACAGTATACAATTAAAACCCTAATTAAGCTAAATAAAATCTAAAAATTAATTAAAAAGTGAACAGTAAAATGTTTTTGAACTAAAAGTCTTAAAATGTTTTTCTAAATATAAGAAAATTTTTAAGACTGAAAATTCTTACAATTTTACACTAAAAGACAAAAATCAGAAACTTAAAAAGTAATTTAAAATGCTATAAAACCTAAAAAATACTAAATGAACATTAACTGAAAAATAAAATAAACTGAAAAATCAAAAATAAAATAAGAAAAATAACAAAACTGGTTTGAAAACCTAATTCCTATTTTAGGTCACAAAAGATAAAAAGTTAAGATAACTGAAAGTGACATGTGACCCTTTTTGTCCTTTTGCTTGGCAGGGGAAACTTTCACACTAGCAGTGGGAAGTGAGTTCCCACTGCCTTCACATAAAAACGGGTCTGGGCACTTTTGTGCCTAGATCTTGCTTGTTTCTTGTTTTTGTGGGCAAACAAAGGCACCCCCACAACTAGTGGGGTTGTGGGGAGTCAACAAAAATATAAAAACAATATGGCACTTAGCAAAATCAAGCAGAAAATACCCAATTTCAGTTACTTTATTGGACTAGGGGGCTGTGTGGATTTTGCTGATGCAAAGTGCAATTGGGTGAGTTTTGGTTGGCCAAAACTCACTCAATTCACACCCTAGCTACCCCAAATCACACTCAAGTACAATCCTACCCTATAACCTATCAAGCACCAAGATTTATATGGCAAATTTTCACAAAATCAAGCAGTTCATGGGTGTTTACTGATTTTTCAAGACATATCAAGCAAATCCTATGCAATACTCTCTAAATTCTTACCATACTGAAAACCAAAGCTGAAATTAACCCTAAGCTAGCATACAAAGTGAGTTTGGCCAATTTTTAAGCCAACAACTTATCACAAGTGAAGCTAAAAAACATGACCCAAACACTCCTTTAAAATCTGAAACTTGAATTTTAACAAAGAACTCTACTCAAACTTGCATCAAACCCATTTCAAATCTACCCTAACATGTTCTAATCCACAAAGCATACAATATCCAGCATTTCTTCTAGCATCCACAACCCTAATCCCTAAAAATCACTCTAGCTCAAAAAAATCTCCCAAGCAAGTATAGAAAAGGAGAAAAGGCTTTTACCTGGTGACCCTACATCCTGGGATCACAAAGGGTAGCTTACCCTTCTCCATCAAGCTCGGGCTTGAGCTGACAATCTTTAGAAAGGGATTTGTGGTATGACAAGATATTGATGATGATGAACTCACTTTCCAATCATCATCCAATATGCAGGATTTGTACCTGCCAAGATCAAACAAGGAGAGCAAATAATGACCTGGAATACAAAGCTTATAAGAGTATAAGCCTAGCTTATGGCCTAAGCTAGCTTATCTCTTTAGCTTATAAACAAAAAGATGGCTTTTCAAACAGATTACATGAATTTTTTTTTGATAAGAATGGAAACTTTCTTACTCCAAAACTAATTTCAAACAAATAACACAACTTAAAACAATATGGAACTCAGATTATACAAAATTCAAAAGCTTTTTCATTTTCATTAATAAAGTTAAAAATAGTACAAAAATCTGGAACAAGAGGTATGCACATGTTGCATACTCTATTTATAGTGCTACTGGAATTATCTAGAACCTAAAACAATACTGAAAACCCTAATACATAAATTTCCAATCTTGCCCTTTGACGAAATTTGAAATCTTGGTCAAGAATCTCTCACATGTGATTGCCAGTAGTTGCCCAGTTGGAATCTTCAATCTCAAGCGTTTATTAAACCTTTGGGACCAAGGATTGAAGGCTGTTGATGATGTCGGGGTATTGGGTTTGGGAAGAAAGTGATGGGCAGGGGAGGGTCCCACAGCCACATGGGGTGTGTTGGAGGGAAAGTTTGAGGTGGGGCTAGGTTTAGGGAATGGTTAATTAGTGTTCTGGAGTTGTTAACCGAAAACCCCTTTGAGTAGAACGAATTTAGTTTTAGGGTTTATATGATTTTGGAAGTTGATGAACAACTTATTTAATCCATTTTAGGGGTAATTGTGTTTAAAAACTTTGTTAGGCGCGTTTTGTGTTAACTGATATATTAAATCAGTTAATATAAATAATGGAATGTTGATGTGGGGGTTTGGAAGGATTTGATTGGTTGGAGGGTGGGAGTGGAGGACGTGGCGTGTTGGGAGTGGAGGGATGAAGAATTGCTGTCTGCCAGAAAAGGTCCCCTATGTATCATACTTTCTTCAACTTGTAAATAACAGCCAACAACTTCCAATTCCTTTATAACAACTTAGCCAAAGTTGTCAAATTTGGCACAAGTATTTTGCAAATTTATATCAAGGATTATATATGCAAATATTTCATTCTTCAACGGTCTGCTTTGTCAACTCTTCAAACATGGAGGATAACTCTTGCAAAATATGATCTCCAAGGACCAATTATGACAAATCTTCAAAGATGAGGGATCAATGTTGCCAATCTTCAATTCTTCAAGGGTAATTTTGGAAATTCCATTGTTTGGGCCCGGTTCTTTGTGCGGCTTCGTTTCCCGTGTTCGTTTTTGCTTCATTCTTGTGATCATTTGTTGATTTCTCGATATCCGTACCTAAAATACACAAGACACAAATACAAGCATATATAGGGGTATTTTCATGATATTTTAAGCGTTTTAAGCCTGATTTGGACGATGAGACTATGTATAATTGCAGTCTCATCAATGAACTCACTCATTTTTAGGAAGAAATTTGGGTTTACGTCTTGAAGTAGCATCGACTACGTCTAAACCGGAGGATTACACGTTACATGCTTACGTTTACATACACCGTTTTTTGTGACGGTCTGACACATCAGGAAATAAATTTATCCGTGAATATTATTTTAGAATTTTAAATTTGTGTTTTTTCATAAACTCACAAATTTAGGAGAAGAGATTAGGACTAACGTGCTTAATTTAACGTCCTTTACAACTAAACCGGAAACACTAGGATTACGTATTTACGTTTTCGAACTCCGTTTTTGATGATACAATTTTTATTAGATTCGTTTCGTGCCGTTGATTTTTAATCTATAAAAACATTTTTCGTACAACGACCCGAGGGCACGAAAATCGAGGAAACTAGAATCGAGGAATACCCGTAAATTAGTGGGATGAGACAAGTTCACACATGCCCCACCCCACTATATGGGACGGCTAAATTAAGCCACCACACCACAAAGGTGTCAAGCTTACAAGATAAGTAAGACACATGTCTTACTTACCATCATAAACTAGCTAACTATCAAAACCATTCACTCCAAACCACTATCTCCATTTGCAACATGCAAACCACACATTTTTCTCTCTACTCCTCCACCATGCCATCCATATTCAACCACCAAACACCCTCATTTGATCAAATTTAACCATAAATCCTATGTTATTTCCACATCTGATGATGTCCTTTTGAAGACTTGTTGATTGGAGGTGATTTTAACAACTAGCAAGGAGTTTCCATGGATATCAAGGGCTGATTTTTGGAAAAGTCTACAAATATTTGGTGATCCTAGAAGTGGTGTTGATATCTCATAAGATTGGTTACCCAAAACTAAGTCTTGTTCATCATCAACCCCATCTTTTCATCACTTTTGTGGTATAGAGATTGTTCTTCCTATCCTTTTTGTTATTTTGAATATGTAATCTTGTATTTTCTTTATTTATGTATATGTATATGATGATTAATGATGATAAAAATATTGTGTGGGGATCATGTGTTGATAAACTTGGATAAAAAGATGAAAACTACATGTAAAAAGGTTAAAATCTTGCTTAAATTATTAGGCTGTATAAAAACAGTAAAGAACCATTTGTTAAACTGATAAAATGGTATAGATGAATCAATAGACAGTAAGTATTAAGTCTTGTACACATGTGAGAGTTGGTCATGCAATGGAATCATTATAATGAGTGAGATATGATCAAAACGAAATTGATGTACCAATCTGAATAGTTTGTTTTGTGAGGACTGTTAGAGATACTTAGACTTGGATTGAGAAGTAGATAAATCTAAGTTAATTATATCACATAATATGAAGTTTATTTCATCCAAAAATGATCTTCTATCTCTTTGTAGAACTCAAGATATGATAAAAATGGTGAAAGTGAAACTAAAAATCAGATTTGTGAAATTAAAGTATATAGTATTATAATAGCACTCAAGTAAATAATATATAAAATGTAAACTTAAAACCTGCTAACTTATATATAACATTTATATAAGTATGTACAATAATAAACATATGAGAAATTTTATAAAAATGGCAATTTGATAAGTTTTATAAGTTATAAAACTATAAACATGATTTTTACGTCTTTTCGGCTAAAATCGTAAAATTAACGTTTTCGTCAATTAAAACTTAGATGGTTGGACCCGTCTAACGTAAACTTTTTATAACTCATATACGGATATATAAGTACATATTACAAGTAAAAACCGATATAACCCGAGCTTTATAACATATGGACATTAACGGGCCAAATTAGCCATATTGGACTATTAACCCAACTAATTTGGCTAAACTCTAATGGACTTACTCATTGGGCTTAACCCACTTGGGCCTAACATGTAAGCATAAGGTTGAGGTTAGAAGCATAAAATTTGACTAATAGAATGTAATGGGCTTATAATGGGCATATTGGGCCTTGACATGTAAACAAGTTAATCTAGTGAAACTAGTATAAAAATTACCAACACGTAACACTATAATGAGTGAATAAAGATGTACAATCCCACTTGATCATCATCATATTTATAAAATCATCATATATATACATAGCCATTGTTTTCATAAAGTCATTGGACAAGAGTCTAAGACGAGTATTATTTGTCTAGTTTTCCGTGATTGAAGCACGTACCGTACATCCGAATTGCTGATAACCCGCCTTCCTACATCAACGTGAGTTCATAGCCTCGCACTCTTTTAAATGTTTTAATGAAATGTTTTATAAACCCGCGAGGGAGATAACATGTTAGTTTTAATAAAATAGGACACCACGTGTCCCGATTGTTTGTTTATTGATTGGACCCAAATGATTGTATGACCCGATGAATGATTATATGACCCGATAAATGAAATGAAATGGATCATTAAAGTTAGGTTATGTCACTAAAAGTCCCATTAACATGATTTGTGAACTACCGGGATTTGGTAGACGCTTATGCATGTAATAGTACTTTTTGGGGACGATCACCCCAGTTCGCGCCTTCACAGTTGATCCCCGTCGTGCCACATTGATTGGTAAGCGAATTTATGTATGAGAAGATTTCCATAGCGTGATTTTTGTGACGACACGGTAACTTAGATGGGCAAATTGAGATTTGGTAAGCTACCCGTTGTTTGGTATAGTAAGGTAATAATGTCATGCGACTTATAATAATCCAAATATCGAAAATACTGCTATACGCATTGAATTATAATATATTGCATGACTAGCAATACGGGGTATTATTATTGATATTATGTTTGTGTTTTGGTTTTACATAACCATGTTCATATAACGGTTTTTATTTAACTCTATACAATGTTATAAAACGTATTGTATGATGTTTTTACGACATTGGTTCGTATAATGGTTTTGAAGGCAAAAGCCTATAGTATGATTTAAAAAAAATATTTGTATAAAATGTTTTTGACTTATTGTATGGCCTACGACAAAGAATTGTACAAAATGATTTTCGGTAATAAATTTATACCGATGATATATTAACGGATTTCATTAAACTCTATGAATTTACTCGGCGTTTTCGCTGACCTTTTCCTTTAACATGTTTTATCTCAGGTACTTGAAGGTAATTCTCGGGAAGACTACAAGAATTTATGGCCCGCACTTAAATAAAAATTTCCATTCAAATGTTTTGTAAAAATTGTATGAAATACTATGACTTGGGACCTATGTAAATTTGATATTTATGAATGGAAAATGCTTTATTATTAAACGACGCGAGTTTTTAAGCGTTGTCTATGATTTGAGTAATGTGATATCTCGTAACATCAACGACTCTTCCACTGAACTAACATATGAATATTTGGGGGTGTTACAGTTTGGTACCAGAGCTCTCTTTATAGAGAACGAAAGATTTTTAAAACAAAGGTTTTGAATAAAACATTTAAAAATATTTTAACTATAAACATTTTTCTCAAAATGTCTAAAAATCTTTTGACTGTAACGGTGCCGAAGAATTCCCGAGTTACCGACAAGGCCAAGACTGAGATGTGTTATTTTAATATATATATAACTTGGATTAGACATATTTATATATATATATATATATATATATATATATATATATATATATATATATATATATATATATATATATATGATGTAATTTGTTCACATGATTGTTTGATGATTATTTTAATACTTATACGAGGTATTTATATGACGTAGATTGTCACAAGAAACCCTAACTCCCCTAGCAAATCATTCGAAGCTATCCCCGTAGGAATTCTAGCTATTCTAGTTCTAAACCAAGTTGTGGATATTTATGATCCCGAAAAAATGGTTGATATTCATAGAAATGTTGATATTAGTTGATTATGATGTTGAAAAAGAATTGGCGAGATTAAATCTGATATCGATGTCATTACGATCTTTCCTTATAGAGTGGAGTTTGACAAAGCGTTACCACCTGGAAAGGTGTCATCTGATTCGTTTTCACCCAATTCTTAAAAACTGAATTCGAAAGGGTGAATGTTGCACTAGAGGCTGTTATTGGAACCATTACCCAAAAGCCTCATACCACTAGTACCTTTCCGAGAAGTCTAATTGAAGGTGTGAGTCATTTCATACTAGTGACTCATTTGATAAATATAGTTGTATGAGCTATAGGATTGGAAATTAAGTGTTGATCATATTGAGCTTTTATTGCCATTTTAAGGTCTAAGAATAAGGTTAAAAGTATTGGAGAATGAGGTAGGATATCGCATTGAGTATAAGTTGGTTGAAACTTGAATGAAGTAAAAATTTAACTCGTATGGAATATGAGAGTGATAAGAGGAATTTATTAAGTCCTGTGATTGAATTATAAGGTTTTAAATATTGGTTCCTGTTAAGGGTTGTTCCTAGGACATTGTCCAATAGCGAGGATGCCCAGTGTCCAAGAAATAAATTGAAGAAATCTTCTTCTTAATTGAGACCGATGGATCTTCCGGGACAGGTGGAACCCCCATGACTCTTGTAGGTTAATATTCATTGTGGTATCTTTTAAAAATCCCTAACTTAACTAAGATATCAGTTGGTAGGCTGAGTTCTTGGAATTGTATGACATAGTGACACGTAATGTGTTACAGTACAATTTTGACTTGTTTGTGATTAATGAAAAGACTACCTTTGATTGCTAAATCCTACATGTATCGATGTTATCTATCTTTTATTGCTTCATCCTAATGTTCGCACTAGTGATGCAACCATTGAACAAGTACTCATCTCGATTTGAGTTACGTTGTGGATTATTCTTTTTTAGTGCCATCGAGGTCATGAACCTCATGATTAATTGGCTAAGCTCATTTCCTATCATATTGTAGTTAGTTCTTGGTGAACAACTCTTCATCACTCTTTTGCAGATTACTCATTGTTTTATAAGCTAAAACAATGTCCTTTGAGAAAAACTGAATTTTCATCACTATAAGGATTATTCAAAGTGAGATTTATAAGTAATCGTTATCGAAATGAAGTTGTTTATGAAACACCTTGTAAAACTTAATTGTTTCCATAATGAAGAACATCTCTGTAAATTCATTTTCATTTTTATTTTTATGATTAAGCATGAATATATATTTTAAACATTTTGACAAAGATTTGACGAACTGAGTATTGCATCGTTAATCCTAAATTTTTTTTTGTTGCGCGCCTACATACAATTTGGAAGGGACCATGCAAGGCTGATTAGTAGTCACCATGAAATTATTTATAAACGCTACATTTTCTTTGAAGTTGTGAAGATTGATTTTTTATGAGATCTGCAAGAAGTGCAAAATAGGGACATACTGTTAGGGATACCTACATATGTGCCCGTATCATTTATTCATTTGATTCGAATTTACTCATCTGTCGATATTGTCTTATCTGGCAATTGACAACTCTTTCTTGTCCAATTCTCTTGTAATAAGATTATTTGGAGAAGTATCTGATTACCGAGTGTTGATACCCGACTGGATGTATCGACGTTCCTATCGTTTCTTTTGATTAGATTTCATTTGAATGACATAGGTAACGATCCGAGGAGCTTTCAAATGCGTACTCAATTCATGAAAACATGGGATAGACTCATATTCGTTAATGTTTTCGTCTATATCTGATTTGAGATTCTCTCACGTAGATTATGCGTTGACCTTACTCTTTTTAAGGTTAGTTATCTCTCCTGATATCCTTGAATTTGTGAAGGGTTATGAGTTACTATTAGTCTTTTAAGAATTTCACATCTTATCAACGATAATGAAATTGGAAAGTTGATAGTGCCAGTAGAATGGATTGATTGATTATGACATGACGACATTGTCTTAATTGATAGGAACTCGAGTTGAATTCCCCTAAAAGATAAGATGTTTATTATCAAAAGTGATCTAAATAATTCTTGATGGATGAACATATCCTGTATTTAGACTTGAAATTATACCATGAATGGTTATGAACTAGTCATAGATATTATAATTTAGAAAAACTTAAAGTAAATGTATTAAAAGATGTTTCTATTATCTGAAACTTTAGGAGGTATTTGCTGGTAAATTACCTAGACATTCGCCAATAAGGCAAGTTGAAATTGGTATTGATTACATTTCCGGTGCTGCACCTGTGGCATGTGCACTATACGTCAGCACCATCTGAATTAAAAGAATTACCGTACAATTGAGAGAGTTGACGGAGAAAGCTTTTACTCTACCGAGCTCGTCATTAAGGAGAGCTATGGTGTTATTATTCCTTATATTGATTGAGTACCGTGAACTGAGTAAATTGACGATCGAAATCGATATCCACTACCCAAGATGATAGATTTGTTCGATCATTTACAAGGTTCTAGTGTATATTGAAAAATTTCATCCACGGCATGGTTATCATCAACTTCACGTCTGCGAAGAAGATTGTCTATTCCAATAACTACATTCGGAACTTGTAATGAACATTATGAGTTTGACGTGATGTCGTTCAGATTGACCAATGCACATGTAGCATCCATAAATTTGGTGAATCACGTGTGTAGGATGTAATTTGATACATTCATGCTTGTGATCATTAAGGACCATTTGTTTGTTTTTAACAATAGGAAGGAGTTAATAATCGTTTATAGACTGCCCTGAATTGACCGAACAATGAAAACATGTACCTTGAATAATTAACATGTGATTTAAGGCTTAATCCTTTACATTATTTGACCGTGTGATTAAAAGATAATGGAATCTATATTGACTCTTCAAAAATTAGAGCCATTGGGTTTTACCAAAAAGAAAGTGCAAATATGTTTTGACAAATGTTTTTTCAAAAGAATTTTTAAGGAATCATTCCTTAAACCCAGAACATTTAACTAAACTCCTGTTTAGGGGTAAATGTTTGTGTATACCTCAAGACAACCTAAGAGGGATTGAGGAAACCATTTAAACCATGACTTATAATTTGAAACGACAATTTTTGCTTTTCAACTAAGAAATTTTTTGAACAAAGTATAAACAAAGATTTCGAACAATTACGGATCTTATTAATTATTTTCAATGAACCAACAAAAATCGTGTTAACTAAATTCAAATTTATTTTTCTTTAACATTTTTCTATAATTGGACGAACTGAGAAAATTTTAAACTTTTATGTTTACGTTTCAAAAAATTAAATATTTATTATTTAATTACTTGTAATAATTATCGACGCTTTAGACGTCGGTTTGAGTAAAACTGATAAAAATAAAAGTTGAGACGAAACTAAAACTTAGAAAATATGAAGAAAGAGTTTCTGAGTGATTTGGGTTATGATAATTATTTCATCAGGGAAGATGAATGTAGATACTGACACATTATGTAGAAAGGATAAAGAATCAATTAGGATGTGTTCCTTAGTAATGATTGTGCAAAATAAATTGCCGAGCAATTTAAAATATAGTCGATGCTTGTAAAAAAGGATAATAAGATAATAAAAGGGGTTTGCGGCTAATGTGAACCATTAGAGTTGAGAAACCAATGGCGTTAAATGTATAAAAGGTCGCTTGTGGTTGCCTAAATATGGAGGATTTCGAGATTTAGTCATGTTGAAATCTCTTAAAATGAAGTATTCTATTTATTCCATTTCTGATTGAATGTATCTTATCTGAAGAAGTTGTACCGATGGAAAATTATGAAGGCAGACATCGCCTCATACATTAGTAAACGTCTAACTATTGCAAAAGTCATCATCTGAATTTGATTCGATTTGGGTCCTCGTCGACAGACTGACCAAATCTACTAATATCATTTCCGTTAATGATAAATTATCGGTGAAGAAATTGAATATTTGTATTTAAAGGATTTGTGCAAACATATTGTGTCTGTATCCATCATCTCTATCAAGATCCTCGCTTCGCATCGAACTTCTAGAGATTTGCTCAAAAGTCGTTGTGAACGAACCTTGATGAGAATACTGTTTACCACCCCAAATCGAAGGGACGAGGTAAAGTAACGATACAAAACACTAGAAGTATAGTTTTATGCTTGAATGATTAACCTTTGGTAATAAACCGTATAATCGTTTTCCTTTGGAGAGATTATCATTGATAATTATCTTATTAGTATCGAGATCGAACCTTGTGAGGATCTATATGAGAGCATCTGTAAGCAGGAGTTGGGATAAAGATACCCGACATACACCCATTGTGAGTTGGACATGTATTTTAGGTTTAAGATTGCCTATGATGACAAACCTAACCTTACCAATTAACCGACCCGTGAAACCTGAAATGATTGTTAAAATTAGGATCTGATTATGGACTGCCGGTAGTGGGCAGGAGGTTATGTGAAATGTAGATCTTGAAGTGCGGGATGGGTAGCGAAGCTATGCCAAAAATTTTCACCTTGGAAAAATGAATTGATTATCTGAAAGATCATGGGAGTTAAGTGCCCGATGTATGGGACCATTGAGATGATGTAAAAATTTGGTTTGAAAGACATATAAGCTAGATCTACCCTAGGACTTCAAGGGCTGCGTGAATTATCTTTGTATATTGAACTTGATAAAATATCTATCAAGTGAAAATTCTGATTACTTCTTGATAAAGTTTAGATCGGCGAGAAGTTGCATTCATCAAAAACCCGTGAACATCATGGATAGAGAAATTAAGCCAACATTTAGCCTGATCGTACTGCCGTAGTTATGTAAGATGAAACTCACGTATTGTAATGAATTACACTTTTGAGAAAAGACCGAATGTGGAGGAAATACCCACTGGCTTTAACTCTATAAGAAGCGAGTAATAAGATAAATCGATCTTTGAGGACAAAGATCCTGTTTAGGGGTAAATGCTGTGACAATCCTTCAATTTATTCTCAAGTATTATTTAAAAACATTATTTTAATGTTATATTATAAACTCACTCATTTTTGGGAAGAAATTTGGGTTTACGTCTTGAAATAGCATCGACAACGTCTAAACAGGAGGATTCTACGTTACGTGCTTACGTTTACATACACCGTTTTTTGTGACAGTCCAACACTTAAGGAAATAAATTTATCCGCGAATATTATTTTAGAATTTTAAATTTGTGTTGGTTCATAAACTCACAAATTTACAAGAAGAGATTAGGTATTACGTGCTTAATTTAACGTCCTTTACGACTAAAACGGAAACCCTAGGATTACGTATTTACGTTTTCGAACTCCGTTTTTTATGAGACAATTTTTATTAGATTCGTTTCGTGCCGTTGATTCATAATTTATAAAAACGTTTTTCGTAAAACGACCCGAGGGCACGCAAATCGATGAAACTAGAATCGAGGAATACCCGTAAATTAGTGGGATGAGACAAGTTTACACTTGCCCCACCCCACTATATGGGACGGCTAAATTAAGCCACCACACCACAAAGGTGTCAAGCTTACAGGATAAGTAAGACACATGTCTTACTTACCTTCATAAACTAGCTAACTATCAAAACCATTCACTCCAAACCACGATCTCCATTTGCAACATGCAAACCACACATTTTTCTCTCTACTCCTCCACCATGCCATCCATATTCAACCACCAAACACCCTCATTTGATCAAATTTAACCATAAATACTATGTTATTTCCACATATGATGATGTCCTTTTGAAGACTTGTTGATTGGAGGTGATTTTAACAACTAGCAAGGAGTTTCCATGGAGATCAAGGGCTGATTTTTGGAGAAGTCTACAAATATTTGGTGATCCTAGAAGTGGTGTTGATATCTCATAAGATTGGTTACCCAAAACTAAGTCTTGTTCATCATCAACCCCATCTTTTCATCACTTTGGTGGTATAGAGATTGTTCTTCCTATCCTTTTTGTTATTTTGAATATGTAATCTTGTATTTTCTTTATTTATGTATATGTATATGATGATTAATGATGATCAAAACAGTAAAGGACCATTTGTTAAACTGATAAAATGGTATAGATGAATCAATATACAGTAAGTATTAAGTCTTGTACACATGTGAGAGTTGGCAATGCAATGGAATTATAAAATCCATGATTTTACCATGAGAATAATGTAATAAAAGTTCACCCGATGATCCTAGATCATTTCTCAACCTAGTAATATTAATCGAGTTCCGAGGACGAAACTCAAGACGGCATGTAGATGGTGTAAAACTGAGATTTTTCATTTATTAAATAATAATGAAATATGTTTCAAAACCTTTTTTGAACCATACAAAATTATCGGATTTGAAAATTTGACAAAAGTCATACAACCCGCGTACCGACAATTCAATAATTTAATTTCATAAATTATTGTCGATAGATACTTGATAAACGATTTGATTAAATTTTTTATTATTACATTTATCTACGGATGGATTAACCGAGAAGTATTTCTATTAAAACGATACATACGTTATGAAAACGATAAATGACAAATACTTGTCGTTTAAATAAACGAACACGTTCTTCGTATTTATACGTCATATAAATACTCGATTTTGTTGGAAAATGATTTTTTGATCAAATGCGCAATCCTCGTAAGATGAATCAAAATTCATAAACCACGAACGTGACCCGAACCGTTTATTAATAAACGTATAACAAATGTTACACATTAAGCCCTTGCAAAATAATTGCAACCCATGCCCCTCAACTATTATAAACCTTGCAATTAGGTTTATAACTTTGAAATAGGTATAAAAATGCAATTAGGGTTTCATCTCTTTCATTTTCATGTTAACCCTAGCCTCCTTTTCACACACACACAAAAATGGCAGCCGTCGCATTTTTATGGCTATATTCCGGCCATCGGAAAATATTTCCTTCACCACCTCTAGGTTGTAGATCGGGTAGATCTATACCTATATCCATCTACCACCACTCACCCGCCATGACCACTGTTGTGGTTTACCCACAATCATCATTGTAGCAGTCGGCTCACACCACCAGTAGGTGGCCGCCGCCGCTGTAGACATCACAACCACCATCCCACCTCCGTCACTGCATGCAGCCGTGAACTCACAGCCATTCCACCTTGCTCCCACCATCATCACCAGCCCGTGCTCCATCTGCCAGCTTCGCTGCTACCCACCAGCAACTTGGCCGCCACCTGCATCATAACCATCATCAGCCGTGACCCCCCTGGTCACCAGTCACCATCTTCGTGGCCACCACAGTCATGCAGCAGCCCTGCTTCCATCACCCACTCCCTTCGCAACATATTATTACCGTCACCACCATGTTACCACCATGCTCTTCCACGACCACCTCCACCCACAGCCGCAGCCCTGCTGCCAACCCCATCGCAACCTCCTGCTGCCTTCCATCCATCAGCCACCACCAGCCGTCCCATCCTAGATCCACCTCATCCCCGCCACCACCTTCCTATTCTCTAGTCGTGACTCTACTACCAGATCCGAAGGCCACCATCTGCCACCAACCGTAGCACCACCTGTGCACCACCAATCACAGCCTTGGAGGGTGTTTGTTGCTATATTTGAGAACCCATCAGGGGTGTTTGGATCTATGGATTACATCAAAGATAAGGGGGTGTTTGGTTTTAGGGCAGAAAACAAATAAGGATGCATTCGGTTAGCCTAGATCCACACGGATCTATACGGATCTGTATTGATTTACTGTCGGGATCGACATGCATGGCGTGGGGATCGAAGATCTGCTGTTAAGCAGCTTCAGGGGCGTTTGGATCTGCTGATAAGGGGGTGTTTGGGACTGTAGAAGGTTTAAAAGGGCTGTTTGGGACTGCTGATAACATGCATGCTGATAAGGGAGCATTTGGGACTGCTGGCTGACTTTAGAAGGCGTTTGGGGTTGCTGATGACGACAAGGATGCGTTAGCTTACGAGGTTATAGCTCAGGAATATATAATATAGACATGCATGTAGTATTACCACCGTTAGTTGTAATGTTCCCACCGATAATTATCCTTTACCACTAACCATGTATAACTTACCACCGTTAATATTAACTACCCAAAAGTTCCCACAAATAGCCTAACAGTTCCCACCGTTAGGTTTACAGTTACCATTGTTAAGCTTAATAGTTCCCACTGCTAGTTATTCAGTTACCACTGCTAGACTAACCTAACCACTGTCTTCATGTTATTCCCACTATCTTTATAAAATAGCCACTGTTGGTACACAAAAAACTATTTTAATAAGTTTTAGAATAAAAATATTATATTTTTAACAATATGTTATGAACCAGGATTAAGTTAATAATAATTTATTTATTATTTTTGGAATCTAATAAATTATTGAATAAGATTAATAATTTATTTTAAAGACTATAATATCATACACATTTTATAAACAATGGGAATACCCAGAAATAGTGGATAAACAACATAAACACTTAACAACCATCTTAACGGTATTAATTAAAATACTGCGATAACAAGAATAAACGTATGACCAGTTAGATTGCATGCATTTATTATTTATGCATTTACTGAGACATGTTTAATTGCTTAGGTATTTGATGTACTGTGTGCTTTGTGAATATGTACTTGATCATCCTCGAGTTGTATTATAAAAGTGAGTTCATAGCCTCGCTTTTAAATCTTTTATGATTTTTCAAACCCGCGAGGGGGAGACATGCTATTAAATAACTGCAACTTGTTTTGACAATATGACTATAATTTAATTATAGAATGTCAATTGAACTATAACCTATTTTGACTATGTGATTGATAGATATTTATTCTATAGAACGCAAATTGAATGATACTCTTAATTACGATTGTCTATTATAGAAACTGTTAAATTGTTGTAAATCACCCGAATGTTATAAATAGATCTATTTGGGATTGACCATCCCCATCTGGGTGAGTCATACTCACTGTGCCTCGGCCGGGACAATAGATGTATACCATGTTGGAAACTGGGTTTGGCGCCTTTTTGTAAGGCCCCGGGTTCTTATCTGTTGAGAACTATTGAAGGTTAAGCTTCAGTTTCGATTAATAGAAAATGTAATTATCTTTTGTATATATGTTTTGTGCATTGCTACTATCTATAAGGTTTTCGTTACTAAACCTAATCATACACTACTTAGCAACCACTAAAATGGGAATAACGGAAATGCTAAACTGGGTTACTTTACACTGCTTAGTAAAATATACTAAACTTGATTATTTTACACTGTGTAGTAAAATACTGTAATGGTAGTATTAAATATACTAAACTTGATTATTTTACACTACTTAGTAAAATACTGCAATGGAAATTTAGGAAGTACTGAACCTTATTTTGCTCTGCTTAATAACACTTACTGATCTAGATTTTTTTTACTGCTTAGTACATTAAGGTATGAAATAATTGGAAACTTTAAATTTGACTTTTATATCAAATACTGAATAACACCATGTAGTACAATTTAAATTCGTAAACTAAGATTTTACAAAACTCTATGAATTCACCAACTTTATGTTGACTATTTTAAGCATGTTTTTCCCAGGTTATTTAGCAAGATTATTTGAGAATGGATTGAGCATCATTTAGGAGCAAAAAAATGGCGGGGGATTATCTTTTACTGGGATACCCATAACAAATGTTATTCAACGGTTTAAACGATTGAACCAAATCAATGTTTACATCAATTGTATTTCAAAAGTCATATAATTATGATATGTGCTTTGTAAGCTATTTGCTCATCGATCCACTACTGTGAGACCCCCTTTGGGGGTGTTACAGAGAATGGTATCAGAGCTTTAGTTATAGCGAACCAGATTAATTTTTAAATAAAATAAGAATGAAAATATTTTTCTTTTATTTAAAACTGGACTATAACCTTATAAAAATCTTTTGGGGATTTTTTTTGGGGACATACTTAGAGAGCATATAGCATAGAGTGCATGCATAACTATATGATTTAAGTGCGCATTCATTGTTCTATGCATTCGTAATTGTTGATTGTATTAGATGCTAACTTGTACGTATTTATGTATTATAAATATTTAATATTTATTACAGAAATATTAAATACTCAAGTTACTTAATAAAACAAATAAACATGCCATGTTAGTAGGGAGCTTTATATTAAAGATGTTCCATCTCGATATTACGTTTTGACTAAGTGGTTGGGTTTACGATTTAAAGTGCCCTCGCTCCTCAAACGTTTATAGAATGGCTTATGAAATATGATGGCCCGAACAGTGAATTATAACCACGAACAACCTAATACATAACAGATACATGGGAACATTTAAATGGAAATTTAAATAAAAACTTTAGGAACATTAGAAATCTAACAGAATCTCTAGAATCCGTAAGAAAATCTAAGAAGATTTTTAAGTCTCTAAAAATCTAAATAGATCTATCTATTTTACTCAATCTTGGAAAATCTAAATTTATTTTTATAAAAGTCTAACGGAATAATATGCATCTTGCAAAAATGTTAGGGGAAATCTAAACTAGATTTTTATAAATCTTTAGAAAACCTAATTAGATTTTATAAATATTGAAAAATATAATAAAATGTGGGGGAAAAATCTAAAATTTGATTTTATAAATTTTCTTTGGAAATCTAGACTTAATCTTTAAGAACCAGTAATAAGCTTGTAAGGTTTCATAAACTTCACCTCTAGATAAACGATTAATGTTATTAATGGACTAGTTAAGACCACGTCACAATAGCCCAAAACTTGAATAGGCCCATCCATTGTCTTCGGGACCGATGTAATAAAACTTGTAACATTAATGGATCTAAAAATGTAATTAGGCCCATTAAGAAATCCTTAGCTCATAAAATTGTGAATGGATCTTGTAAGCTCAATAAGGGTTTATGAAGCCCATTATCTCTTTTTGTACTCTTAATAAGCTCACTTAGTGATTTTACACTTCAGTAAAGTTTTTATACCGAAGATATAACTTATAAAAACTCTTAGACTAAGAACGTGAGTATATAAAACTTATGAGTTAAAACGGTAACACTTGAAACTGGTCTTAATAAAACAAAAATTACAAGGACTAATATTGTAAATATTTGAAAGTCTAGGGATCAATAAATGCCATTCGTGACTTATTAGACCTTAAGGACCACTTTTGTAAATTCTTGGAAGTTAGATTGTCATTTTATGACTCTAAGGACTAATGGTGTAATCAGCCGAAACATTTAGAAACCCTAGGGAGTTATTCTCGCCATTAAATAAAAGTTATACAACCTAATTTTTAACTAGAGGGACTATTTTCACCATCTCGCGAAAGTACAAGAAACCCTAAGGACTAAAGCTGTTAAGAACCAGGAAGTGTACATTTGGTAAAATATAGGGGGACTTGTTTTGACAATAACCGAAACTTAAGAAAACCCTAGAACCTTTATTTCATTTAATGTATTAAAACTTAAGTATACTATCTTTACATAGTTATTTGGTGAATAGGAACCGGTTAGTCTATTTCTGACTACTAGGATAACTGACCAGCCACTTAATTAAAACAAATTTACAACAAACATACATATTGGAATATTTAAAATCTGACTAGGAAGCATTACCTAGCGTACTACATTTTATTACATGTTTGAACTTTTTGTTTTGTATATATATATATATATATATATATATATATATATATATATATATATATATATATATATATATATATATATATATATATATATATATATATATATATATATATATATATATATATATATATATATATATATATATATATATATATATATATATATATATATATATATATATATATATACCTTATTAGAAGGAATTATATGATATAATGCCTATGCCTATGATTGTAATATATTATTATATTATATTATACATATGAACTCCTTGTTTGATGCGTACTCTTGCACACATTATTGCGTGTCAACATGTATTTTCTCTCGCTTATAATTTTGTACGTATACCTACAGAACATGACTTATTAGCGACTCACATACGTTTACTTTTAATAATATCATGTGGTATTGTTTGGATAAATTTGCATCTTTAAATGAGGCGGTGGGACCCAAAATCAAGGTACTTAGGATCCTATATTTTAAATATGGAACCTGAGTCTCCTGATCCTGAGTTAATTATGATTCCGTCTTTAGACGGAATGGGACGTCTAAAGGTGAAATCATAAGTCACCGGACCACAAGTTTATTTATAATTTCGTATTAAGATGTTATGGGACGTTTGAAGACGAGGGATTATAAATAAACGGACTGTAAATTATCTTAATAATATCTATTATCTTAACCGATATATTTATCCTAAATAATAAGCCTTGCCGGGAATAATTAGGTAAGGTGGGCTATGAAATCGATATTGAAACGAGTAAGGACGCTTGTTCATTTGAATAAAGAAATCATAGGTCACCGAATGGATTTATAAATTTCACCTTACATGGATGAGGACGCTTGTCGATGTAAATAGAAATTTATAATCACATGAGCTTAAATATATTCGACATGACTTATTATTGATATTATTTTATGTATCCGAATATGTACGTATCTCTTTTGACTCGCGATTTCCTTCAGTAGTATCCTATGATTAAGATAACTCATAATTGATGTTATTACATCACCATCTAGAAACCTAAGAAGACTCGTATCCATCTCTTTTGGATCATAGCATTGTTCTCTTGATTTTTGGCTTATCCTTAACCTAAATATCATTTCCGCTGTATTCGACCGCGTTAGGGGGTGTCCACTTTCGTTGCATTTGACTCCTTTGGGAGTGTCCAATTCAGCTGCATTTGAACCTTTTGAGGGTGCCTACGTTCCGCTGCATCTGACCCCTTTCAAAGGGCGTTCTTTTCCGCTGCATTTTGAACCCTTTTCGGGAATGTCCACTTCCGTTTCATTTGACCCCTTTGGGGTGTCACAAAAAAGAAAGCTGGTTCATCTGCCATGGAGAAATGAAACTTCGATCATTCGAGGTGATGGTAACACAGACTGTTTAACACTAGACTTAGTGTCATCTCTTGTACCAAAGACCAGAAATACTTGGTAAGAGGATGCCCAATCTTCTAAGCTCGCATTTCTCAAATCGACGAGAAATACAAACCCAAGCATAAAAGACATGCCCAACTCTCAATGCTTGTATTTTGTAGGGTTATGTTTGTCATCACCCAAAAAGTGTTATTTGATGTCCAATACTCTTTTGGACGATCTTTTTCCTCTTCGCATACAATTAGTTCGACAATAAAATTGTACGACAAGCCTTGAAATGAATGTCTTCCTCCTTTTAGAAGTCGAAGTTTGTGCAATTTTTGGAACCACCAACAGTAGATGCATGACCCTTCCAGCATCTCACCAGGGATGCACACTTCTTTATTCTTGGTATCTTCTTTGATTTCAATCATTTGAAGTACTTCTTCTCTATGCAACTTATGCCCCAACTCAGTCACAAATGAAGCAGATTCTTTGTAACTTCCTACCCAAGAAACACCAATAATAATCTTAGCCATTTCGCTAAGTGAAGCTTGGTGTCAAACTAATGTTGTCTTCCACAGACTAGAAGTATATCGGGAAGCCCTTCGGTGAAAATCGTTGACGCAAGAGCGGTACCAGCAAAAACTATATTCTAACTTGACATCGCATAAGCCTATTAAAGCTTAATAGACTTAAAAATATCTTGAAGAACTATTAGAAACATTAATGAACTGTTATCTACGCTCATCAAGACACATTGGGGCCCCGGAGGCACATCTAAGTAAAACCAAGACTTAAGACGAGTGGTTTTAGTCAAACCAACCTCGTAAACTTAAAACTCGAGTTCACAAGATTACATGCTCAAGAAAAAGTGCTCTCACTTGTTCCCTGAACAAGTAACTTTATCTTTTGCTTTGAGAACGAAACTAAAAAAACAGGTAGGTAGTGTAAAACCCCTAAAATTTGGTTTCCTACACACGCCACTGGCCTCGTTAACGTTATCATTCATCGTACCATATTGTAATAAACTACCTTTATAATGTATCATCACAAGACTTATTGTGTTTTGACGAAATGTCTTAAAACTTCAAAAGACTCATGAATTGTGCATGATAGTTGGAATGTAACCCGAAAGTTTATCATGTTATACAAAAGATCTATTACATCTACTCAACTCCTGCCCAGCAGGTCTGCTAGATAGGGCTGGTACTGGTAGGGCTGGTAAGGATACATGTGCCGATAGCGTACTCTACAATACCTCTATAAGCCATTCAGGACACCTTAAGCAAACTGAGTACAATCAGCAACTGGGACCGCGGTCTGCCAACGACTACTCGAAGGTAGGCGGTCTCTGTTGTCACTCCATCATGACAAACAGCTGCAAGATAAAAAAAGGTGGGCAAAGACTGCCCTTGTGCAGTAAGAGAATAGTGGGATTTATGCTGAAGACCCCTCCAAGGTGTGAATATGCCGATGGAGGTAGTAGTTCTCCTCCAACAACCACTGAAAGACCTCGTCGGTCGTTCCCAAAAACCTCGTGCTATCTGGGGATCTGCCCATATGGTCCAAGAAAGAGAGAGAGAGAGTCTATGCACTCATGCATGACAGTGTACCCCGCCTGGCCTGCTATCAACAGGCTGCGGACGTCTGTCATGTCCTGCTCCTGACTCATGGCCAGAGCAACAATCCAAACTTGAACAGGACCAACATGTCTAGTTCCGGAACCCCCTCCGACCTCAAATCTTGGTTTGTAGGTTTTCCAAATAAACATCTATCGTCGTGAGCTTAACCAACTAACTGTAGTTGACCCAACATCGAATTTTCCTAGTTGATAACTTCTTAGTTCGTCCCCTCTTAATTGTCATTAAAACATTCCACGAGCTTCTACCGCTTTGTCGGATTGAAGGACAAACCTTCGGATCATACTATTCATCCATAGTAGTAGCAGCATCCAATTACTGCTCGATCGGATGTATAGAGCGACCCGGATAAAGATCCCTTTGCGTTGCTTTCCATTCATCCGTAATGGAAGAAACCCCTAATTACTGCTCAATCGGATGTATAGAGCAATCCGGATAACTATCTCCTTACATTGTTGGCACCATTCATTTCTGACCTCTTCTAGAGCGAACCTTTAAACCTATGACATTTATACCCTAACAGATGACAAAGTTTTTAATAGCTTCGAGGACGAAGCTAAAATAACGGGACGGTGCTGTAAAATCCATTATTTTACCATGAGAATAATGTAATAAAAGTTCACCCGATGATTCTAGATAATTTCTCAACCTAGTAATATTAATAGAGTTTCGAGGACGAAACTCAAGACGGCATGTGGATGGTGTAAAACTCGAGATTTTTCGTTTATTAAATAATGAAATACGTTTCAAAACCCATTTTGAACCAGACAAAAATCATCGGATTTGAAAATTTGACAAAAGTCATACAACCCGCGTACCGACAATTCAATAATTTAATTTCATAAATTATTGTCGAGAGATACTTGATAAACGATTTGATTAAATTGTTTATTATTACATTTATCTACGGAGGGATTAACCGATAAATATTTCTATTAAAACGACACCTACGTTATAAAAATGATAAATGACAAATACTTGTCGTTTAAATAAACGAATACGTTCTTCGTATTTATACGTCATATAAATACTCCATTTTGTTAGAAAAATGATTTTTTGATCAATTGCGCAATCCTCGAAAGATGAATCAAAATTCATAAACCAAGAACGTGACACAAACCGTTTATTAATAAACGTATAACAAATGTTACAAATTAAGTCCTTGCAAAATAATTGCAATCCATGCCCCTCAACTATTATAAACCTTGCAATTAGATTTATAACTTTGAAATGGGTATAAAAATGCAATTAGGGTTTCATCTCTTTCATTTTCATGCTAACCCTAGCCTGTTTTTCACACACACAAAATGGCAGTCGTAACATTTTTATGGCTATATTCCGGCCATCGAAAAATATTTCCGTCCCCACCTCTAGCTTGTAGATCGGGTAGATCTATACCTATATCCGTCTACCACCACTCACCCGCCATGACCACTGTTGTGGTATACCCACAATCATCATTGTAGCAGCCGGCTCACACCACCAGTAGGTGGCCGCCGCCATTGTAGACATCACAGCCACCATCCCACCTCTGTCACTGCATGCATCCGTGAACTCACAGCCATTCCACCTTGCTTCCACCATCATCATCGGCCCGTGCTCCATCTGCCAACTTCGCTGCTACCCACCAGCAGCTTGGTCGCCACCTGCATCATAATCATCATCAGCCGTGACCCCCTGGTCACCAGTCACCATCTTCGTGGCCACCACAGTCACGCAGCAGCCCTGCTGCCATCACCCACTCCCTTCGCAGCCTATTGCTGCCGTCACTACCATGTTACCACCATGCTCTTCCACGACCACCTCCACCCACAGCCGCAGCCCTGCTGCCAACCCCATCGCAGCCTCCTGTTGTCTTCCATCCATCAGCCACCACTAGCCGTCCCATCTTAGATCCACCTCAGCCCCGCCACCTTCCTATACTCCAGCCGTGACTCCACCACCAGATCTGAAGGCCATCATCTGCCACCAAACGTAGCACCACTTGTGCACCACCAATCACAGCCTTGGAGGGTGTTTGTTGCTGTATTCGAGAACCCATCAGGGGTGTTTGGATCTACGGATTACATCAAAGATAAGGGGGTATTTGGTTTTAGGGAAGAAAACAAATAAGGATGCATTCGGTTAGCCTAGATCCACATGGATCTATACGGATCTGTATTTATTTACTGTCGGGAGCGACATGCATGGCGTGGGGATCGAAGATCTGCTGTTAAGCAGCTTCGGGGGCGTTTGGATCTGCTGATAAGAGGGTGTTTGGGACTGTACAAGGTTTAAAAGGGATGTTTGAGACTGCTGATAACATGCATGTTGATAAGGGAGCGTTTGGGACTGCTGGCTGACTTTAGAGGGCGTTTGGGGTTGCTGATGACGACAAGAATGCGTTAACTTACGAGATTATAGCTTAGGAATATATAATATAGACATGCATGTAGTATTACCACCGTTAGTTGTAATGTTCCCACCGATAATTATCCTTTACCACTAACCATGTATAACTTACAACCATTAATATTAACTACCCAAAAGTTCCCTCTGTTAGCCTAACAATTCCCACTGTTAGCTTTACAGTTTCCACTGTTAAGCTTAACAGTTCCCACTGCTAGCTATTCAGTTACCACTGCTAGAATAACCTAACCACTGTCTTCATGTTATTCCCACTGTCTTTATAAAATAGCCATTGTTGGTACACAAAAACTATTTTAATAAGTTTTACAATAAAAATATTATATTTTTATTAACATGTTATGAACCAAGATTAATAATAATTTAATTATTATTTTTGGAATCTAATAAATTATTTAATAAGATTAATAATTTATTTTAAAGACTATAATGTCATACACATTTTATAAACAAAGGGAATACCCGGAAACAGTGGATAAACAACATACACACTTAACAACCATCTTAACGGTATTAATTAAAATACTGCGATAACAAGAATAAACGTATGACCAATTAGACTGCATGCATTTATTATTATTGCATTTACTGAGACATGCTTAATTGCTTAGGTATTTGATGTACTGTGTGCTTTGTGAATATGTACTTGATCATCCTCGAGCTGTATTATACAAGTGAGTTAATAGCCTCGTTTTTAAATCTTTTATGATTTATCAAACCCGCGAGGGGGAGACATGCTATTAAATAACTGCAACTTGTTTTGACAATATCACTATAATTTAATTACAGAATGTAAATTGAACTGTAACCTGTTTTGACTATGTGATTGATAGATATTTATTCTATAAAACGCAAATTGAAAGATACTCTTAATTGCGATTGTCTATTATAGAAACTGTTAAATTATTGTAAATCGCCCGAATGTTATAAATAGATCTATTTGGGATTGACCATCCCCATCTGGGTGAGTCATACTCACTATGCCTCGGTCGGGACAACAGATGTATACCATGTTGGAAACTGGGTTTGGCGCCTTTTTGTAAGGCCCCGGGTTCTCATTTGTTGAGAACTATGGAAGGTTAAGCTTCAGTTTCGATTAATAGAAAATGTAATTATCTTTTGTATATATGCTTTGTGCATTGCTACTATCTATAAGGTTTGCGTTACTAAACTTAATCATACACTACTTAGCAACCACTAAAATGGGAATAATGGAAATGCTAAACTGGGTTACTTTACACTACTTAGTAAAATATACTAAACTTGATTATTTTACACTGTGTAGTAAAATACTTTAATGGTAGTATTAAATATACTAAACTTGATTATTTTACACTACTTAGTAAAATACTGAAATGGAAATTTAGGAAGTACTGAACCCAATTTTGCTCTGTTTAATAACACTTACTGATCTAGATTTTTTTATACTGCTTAGTACATTAAGGTATGGAATAATTGGAAACTTTAAATTTGACTTTTATATCAAATACTGAATAACACCATGTAGGATAATTTAAATTCCTAAACTAAGATTTTACAAAACTCTATGATATCACCAACTTTATGTTGACTATTTTAAGCATGTTTTTCCCAGGTTATTTATCAAGATTATTTGAGCATGGATTGAGCATCATTTAGGAGCATAAAAATGGCGGGGGATTATCTTTTACGGTGATACCCATAACAAATGTTATTCAACGGTTTAAATGATTGAACCAAATCAATGTTTACATCAATTGTATTTCAAAAATCATATAATTATGATATGTGCTTTGTAAGCTATTTGCTCATCGATCCACCACTGTGATACCCCCTTTGGGGGTGTTACAGGAATCATTTTAATGAGTGAGATATTATCAAAACAAAATTGATGTACCAATCTGAATAGTTTGTTTTTTGAGGACTGTTAGGGACACTCAGACTTGGATTAAGCAGTAGCTAAAACTAAGTTAATTGTAGCACATAATATGAAGTTTATGTCATCCAAAAATGAGCTTCTATCTCCTTGTAGAACTCAAGATATGATAAAAATGATGAAAGTGAAAGTAAATATCAGATTTGTGAAATTAAAGTATAAAGTATTATAATAGCACTCAAGTAAATAATATATAAAATGTAAACTTAAAACCACTAACTTATATATAACATTTATATAAATATGTATAATAATAAATAAATGAGACATTTTATAAAAATGGCAATTTGATAAGTTTTATAAGTTATAAAACTATAAACATGATTTTTACGTCTTTTCGGCTAAAACCGTAAAACTAACGTTTTCGTCAATTAAAACTTAGATGGTCAGACCCGTCTAATGAAAACTTTTTATGACTCATATACTGATATATAATTACATATTACAAGTAAAAACCGATATAACCCGAGCTTTAAAACATATGGACATTTACGGGCCAAATTAGCCTTATTGGACTATTAACCCAACTAATTTGGCTAAACTCTAATGGACTTACTAATTGGGCTTAACCCACTTGGGCCCAACATGTAAACATAAGGCTGAGGTTAGAAGTATAAAATTTGACTAATAGAATTAATGTATGAATTTTTGCAATTATCGTTTTCCTCGACTCACTCGAATTGATATCCAATTTTAACGTAAGATTAATTGTTCTTGGTTAATAAAACTTGGATAGGTATTTAAAAACTAAAAATAATTTAAAATATTTAAAAAGAAAATCATTAATTGAAAATACTTTCACTATTGAAAATTCTAATTAAACAATTTAAAAACAAAACTATTGAAAATTAAAAACTAATTTAAACTATTTAAAATAAAATTATTTAAACAAATTTAAACTCTATATTAAATTTAAAGCTTAAAACTAATTTTAAATAAAACTAAATTAATTAAAAACTAACTTTAAAATAAACAATTTAAATTTTAAAAAGTAATAAAATGTTTTTATTATTATTTTTTTATTATTTTTTTTAAATTAATAAACGTAAATTTATAAAAAACTTTTAATTAAATTTAACTAACCAAAAACATGTAATTGAACTATTTAATAAAACCGACATCAACTAATAAACCTATATTAATTATTAAATTTGTATTTAAACACAAAAAGACGTCTAGCAAAGATGGTAAAAACGTTAGGTTATTGAACTTGTGGTCGTGGGTTCGAGTCTCGTTGGAGACAAATTTTTGTTGATTAATTTTTATTATTTTTTGGAATATTTTTGGAACTAAAAGGACAATAGACTAAATGAGTCAGTTGCTTAGCAAATATCAGCAAAACAAGAAAACCAAATAAGCACAATAAACTTAAACAGAAGACTCTAAAATAGCAAATGAATCCTAAACAGAAATAAGCAACTAAATCTTAAACTTAACGAAATCAAATAAGCTAATCAGTTATAAAACCAAAGCATCAAAGCAAGACAGATAACAGGCAACCAAATCAAATAAGCAAATAGACTAAACTGAAAATAAGCAAGTCTAAACAAAAAGCAAAACAAAAAGTAATAGAACTAAGCAAAATCAAATAAGCTAAACAAGGTTCTATCAAGCAAATTAAACTGATAATAAAAATACACTACTAAACTCAAATTCAGCAAATCAATCGAAAACCAATTAAACTAGAAGACTTAAAATAAGATAACTAAAACAGATATGTAGACTCAAGAAAACTTACTAAAACTCTAAATAACTCCAAACTTAAACAAACAGATATCAACTCATCATATTACCATTATCAAGCAAAGCAAATACAAATTTAAAACAGATTAACTAAAACTTTTCAAATGAAAAGGAAATTAAACCTAATGACGAAAACCGTTGAGAAGAAGGAAGGCGCTGAGCCTCCTTAATGAACCGAATCAAAAACACCTTACCCAAACACCATCATCGAGCCACAATCTTCATTAAACATAAACTCTCGAACCAACAATCAACTCGAACCAGTTTTTTAACACACTTCCAGTAGGGAAATTTATCATCCACTATTTACTTTATATTATTAATTAAAAACAGATTAAAGAGTAAATTGCAATAAAATTTAAATAACTAAAGAGACAAGATTAGACTAAATAAAATTTTATTAATAATAGAAACTGATTACAATACTTTAGAAAGAAAATTACATTTAACCTAAAATCTATTTTTGCATACATAAAAAAATAAAAAATGGCACTCCAAATTACAGAATGATGGGGGTTTTTATAGCCAACCCCCATGGCTTTTGGTGAAACTTGGTGAGCAAGGAGAGAAATCTTGACCCTTCAATCCGTCTTTCCTATTTCTCTTTCTTCAATTAGCTTGATCAATGGCTGAAACTCGTTCTTGTGCACACGGATCGCCAGGCTGGATTGAATATGTGTTTCTTGTGCTTGTTGTAAACTAATGTGGCAAATAAGGATTGGAGGATGGGTTGTGGTGATTTGTTTAAACCAATCAGGAAAGGGATAGGAGCCATGTCACTTGAGGACCACCATTTTCAAGATCCAAAAAAGAGGGGAATTTAATTAAGGGACGTATGAACTCACGCGCCCTTAATCATACGAAGCCCCAATTTTTTTACTTTGCTAGGGTTTGGGTAATTGGTGTCTGGTTAATTTTTGATAGAAAAAGAAAGGTGAGTTTTGTTGTTTGTATCGAAACATAATGAGTGTGGGTGGGTGAATGGTTTTAATAAACGTGGGGTGATAAGGGTAATAAACGGTTGAAATTTTGACCAAGAAAGAAGTGAAATAAATTCGCTTTTATCCGTCCCTTTTGTTAGGTTATGACCTAATGGGCCATGTAAATCCCAAGTCACCCGTTCTTCTTTTTCTTGGGTAAATGGGCTTGGGTCATTTAAGAAAAACTCCATCCGTCTCTTAATTGTAGGATTGGAACATGATTTGGGCCTTTGAGCAAAAGATAGTTAATACTTTCATCATTTTTGGGCTTTTGGGCCCAATATTCCAATGTGGGACCCACAAGCCCATTTATCCTCATAAAAAATTTAAATCCACTAAAATCGAGCTTGATTTGGCTTCCTTGATCTTTTCTTTAAACCCGCGTCGATTTTTCCAGTTTTCGTGATCTTTGGTACACTTTTGGTTCTTTGACTTTGACTTTGTCTCTTTCTTGGACTTTTCTTCAACAATTGACCGTGAAATCCCGTGTTTTCTTTCCATTTGATCTTTTGTACCTATTTAACACAAAAACACAAAACCACGCGTAATTCTGACTTTTACGATATTAAACACATGATTAGGTCTTGTTTTTCGTTGATTTTAGTGGTAAAAGGATAAGTGTTTACACACTTATTAAATCCCCTACAGTTGACCATTGCAATGACCCCATGCAATGCATAATTTTAAAGCATAAAATTACATTTTTCTCATAATTAACCCATCTTGGCCTTTATTAAGATATACTATTATTTACTACGATGAAAAGATAAAAACTTCAAAGGAAACAAAAGTTATAACAATTTATTAACTTGGAAATTATTTGATGGAAGAAACTCGTAAAGAAATCTAAGACTTAAATTAGGACTTTGGTGTCATGAATATTAATCACCCTCAAGTTTCACGTTCCCCATACCAAGCTTAAAAACAAGATCATTAAGTTCTTAGGTTAAAACCACCTATATAAGACAATTATGTAATACTCTTTCTCCAATTCCTAAGTTGTATCTCTAGATTTTAAAGATTGTCATTCACCCGTAGGCTCACTTGACTTATTTGAAATTATTAGTCCAAAAATGAAGGCAAAACGGTGCAAACCTGACACTCAAAACCTAACCTCGTCCACAAAAATGTTGTCACTAAAGTAAGCCCACATCAAGGATGAATTAACACGATTTGGGGAATAAATTCCCGGATCCAAAATTTGGCCAATAGTACTACTTATTAATTCACATCATATACCCTTAGGCTCTTTAAGATGTAAAAATGCTCCTTATCTATTGTCCACACCCTAAGGCTCCTTTAACGATAAACAAGGGAATTGATTTTTTGATCAATTTTTATTCAACACTTACCATGCCATACACCCTAAGGCTCTAATGACAAGGTTTGTGCTACATGCCCCACACCCTAAGGCTCCTTGAGGTCATGTTTTAATCTTATTCTTTCGTTATTTATGATATATATATTAGGCCAAATTCCGCGGTCCCATGGTCTGAATACCTCCTACGTAGTGGTTATGAGCCACCTTAGTCGGAAGTCCACAACGTTGGCACCCTCAATGTGTTCATGCTTTAATTACAAGGAGATAAAAGATTTGGCTAAGAGTTAAGATATCGAATCTACACCACAAAAATCCTCATTTATTAAGAAATAAAATATACAAGCGGGAAGAAAGAGCCACAAAAACTCATATAAGCAATAATTAACCCTTAAACTTATTATCAACTCTATCATCTCTCGTTCTCCACAAATTAAAATCTCAAGGAATGAGACTCGTGGATGCTTAGCCTAATAAACCAATTAAGGTCCATATGGTTAAGGATACTATCTAGAGTAAACTTAGATAAGTAAACTCGGGTTGAGTCAAAATATTCACGACGGGCCTAATATATCAAAGATATCTAAACTTGTTTAAACCATTTTATTCATTTATTTATTTTTTGACTTATTCTTGAAATGCAAAATATAAATACGATGCGATGACAAAAGGAAAGAAAATAAATAAAAAAACTACTACGCCAAAATAGATCAAAAATTTGAAAAATGTTGAAAAAATTTTAATTTTCCGGTTAAATGGGGTCAAAGTCATGGAAAAGCCCACTAAAATTCGATAGAAATCTCCCCTACACTTAATATAAACATTGTCCTCAATGTTTAAGCATGTGGGAGAATAAACTCCCCTACACTTAGGACATTGAGTACGTTTTTTAATCGATCTAAGGAAGAGACAACTAAAGTGATTACATTTATTCATATTTTATTTATATATAAGATTGAATCAGAATAGGAAAAACTTATCGAAGAAACCGGGTACACGGGATCACGGGTCGCGTCAAAAACACCAAAATTGGATCATGAAAGCATACATCCCTGCACAACATCACAACACAAACAACCTACTTGGCTCCCCCCTACACTTATTGGTGGAAATGGGTGAAGGTGAAAAAGGGTGGAAAGGATGGAAAAAATCTAACCTAGTTAAACGATGCTTGATTTATTTAACACGAGTCTCTAGCTCGACTCGAATTCCCGAATATCATCATTCAAATGGGAGAATCATGGGAAAACCGAGATTTCCAAGGGAGGAAAATCTCTCTATGATAAAGGGTGAAACAAAGTCATATAAGGAATACCCCAAGAAAAATCCACCCAGGTCAAACACATAAATTCCATCACGAAAGGAAATAAACACCGAGGTGGTAAAATCACACAAGGCAAAGAAAAGAGGGGTGTCCTTAGTAAAAAATTTCTAACGAGGAAAGGTGTTATGGTGATATTGCAATGAAAGCACTAAAGTCTCTATTCCGGGATCATACACCGGTTCTTTAACGGGAAAATAGCAAGAGGTGTGGACATTAAAGCTCAAAATATCATTTTGATCCAAAGTGGGGGATTCGTCCTCTTCCAAACTCGATGTGAAAACATAAGTATCATCGGAGTCATAGGAAAACTCATCCTCGTGAGGAAAATAGGAATTTAGAAAGATATCTAAATCCTCCTCAAATGGAATATCCTCTAAAATAGGGGCAATCTCTAAAGGTGGAGGATCCTTTTCAAAATTCGTACCCCCCAATATAGGTATATAAGAGTCAAAGGGAGACTCAAGAATGGGAGGATCACTCATAGAGATAATAGGATCATTAGGCTCACTAGGTGTCTCGTCAAAACCCAAAGAAATGAGATCACTTAAAGAAGTGTCGTCATCATAGTCATCGTAGATTGGGGTATCAAAGATCGGAGGCTCTAAAGGTGTCTCCCTAAGATTGAAAGGAAAGTGAGCACTTGAAGAAGTGTCATCACTATAGGTGTCATAGAGTGGGGTTTCCTCAAAATCCGTAGTGGAATGATCACTTAAAGAAAAGACATTATTAGCTTCCTCATTTTCTTCAAAAAGTGGATTATCATTTGAAGTTTCAAAAAGTGGATTTGAATATAGCAAAAAATCATTAAGGTTAAACTTTTTAGTTTCAAAAAGCTTGATAAAACTTTCTTCGTTATCAAAATTAAGCACATCAATCATATTGACCGATTCTTTCCGTTTGATTTATTTACCATTTTCCCCATTTTAAACACTTGTTGATCATTCCCAACCCTAAGAATTAATTCCGCTTCGGCTACATCAACTAATGCTTTTCCGGTTCTTAAGAACGGTCTACCAAGTATTAACAGAATACGAGGATCCATCTCATAGTCGACTACAACAAAGTCCACGGGAAAAGTGAATGTACCAACTCGAACAAAAACGTCTTTGGCAATACCAACGGGGTATGCGAGAGTTCTATTAGCTAACTCGAGAGTCATGCGAGTTGGTACAAGGTCGGGTAATGATAATCGTTTCCATACCGAGAGAGGCATAAGATTGATGCTAGCGCCGAGATCCGCTAAAGCCATACAATCATCAATTTGAGGAAACGAGCAAGGTAACACGAATCGTCCGGGATCTCCTATCTTTTCGGGAAGCTCTTTGAGAAGAATTGCGGAACAAATCTCATTTAAACTAGTATTAACGAGCTCAACCATTTTTTCTTTCTTATTAAGCAAATCTTTGAACATTTTCACAAAATTAGGCATTTGAGCAAGAGTTTCAATAAAGCTAATTTTAACATTCACTTGGGAAATCATTTTCAAAAGTTGGAAACATGAACGTCATATTTGGTGAGCACTTTAGCCTTGTCCAACCTAGAGGGATAAGGGATATTGGGCTTAGACGTTGAAGGTGGAGAAGGAGAAGGACTCGCTTCTTGAACAACCTTAGGGTTAGGCTCATTAGGCAATGGAGAACTAGTACTAGGAGTGTTAGTGGGAGGAATCACCGAAGGGGGAGTAGGATTACTCATTATGACCTCCAGGCCTTGTCTCTCCTTTATGGGCAAAGAGATGGAAGGTCCTAGTAAAGTGGCTCCACTTCGAGTAGTGATAGCGCTCACATTAGCACGAGGGTTAATCTCGGTATTAGAAGGTAAGGCTCCTTGGGGTCTAAGGGCTTGCAACATTTGCACGAACTTCCTATCGGTGGAATCTTGCATTTGTTTCATAGTTCTCTCATGATCGGTCAATTTTTGTAGAACCAAGTCCATTTGAGGATTATGCATGTTCATTTTATTATACCCTTGATTTGGAAAACCTTGGTTTTGATATTGAGGTTGAAAATGGTTGTTATTATGAAAACCTTGGTTGAAGTTATTATTTTGAAACCCTTGATTTTGACCATTAAAATTTCCTTGATTTGCATTCCCTTGAAAATTCCCTCTTTGAGGAGCTTGGTTCCTGATAACTGGCTTTTACTTAGTATGAAAATATCGTTGTTCCGATCATTTCGAATTGAGAAAGGGAATTAATGTGTGACACAGTCGTTCTTTGGTGAAACAAATAGTTGTGGTCGTTGTAGTATATTTAAAACGCAAAACTTTAAAAGTAAATGGCGGTTAATTAAAACTAAAACTAATTAAAAAGTAAATAGCAAAATATTAAGACTTTAAAAGTAAATTAATTAAATGACGAGAAATTAAAACTTGACGAAAATTAATGACGTAAAATTAAAATTTGACAATACGTAAACTTAAAAACTTTAAATAAAACACTTTAAAAATAAAATAAGATAAAGCAAGTAAAAATAAAGCTAAGTGAAACAAGACGAAACAATTAAAATAAACTAAGTAAAAATGGCGGGAAAAATAAGTTTAAAAATTAAATTTGAATAAAAACTAATTATTTTCGCAATTCTAGAAAAATATGAAATAATTTTGCAATTAAAACCCAAGATTTCGCAATTATGTCAAAATTAACATAATTCCGCAATTAGCAAAAGACACAATTTCGTAATTGCTAGAAAATGAAAGATTTCACAATGTTGCACAATGTCGCAATAATTGCACAATGTCGCAATATTGAACAATGTCGTAATAATTGCACAATGTCGCAATAGTCCACAATGTCGCAATAATTGCACAATGTCGCAATAGTGCACAATGTCGCAATAGTGCACAATGTCGCAATAATTGCACAATGTCGCAATAGTGCACAATGTCGCAATAATTGCAAAATCGAATCAGATTTCGCAATATTGAAAAACAATGATTTCGCAACTTGGAACAAGATTTCGCAACTTTGTAGAGGATTCAATTTCGCAATTATGGAAGAATTGCGAAATTGAATCAGGACACAAATTCGCAATACTCAAGTATTGCAAAATCGAATCAGGTTTTCCTAAAAACTAGGAAAACATAAAAGTACGAGATTAAGCTCAAAAATCTTAACTTTTGGAAGACAATAAGCAAAGTAAAACACCAATAAGCTAGATAAAAACCTTAGATCAAAGAAAAAACGTATGAAATCAACAAAAACAAGACACGAAAATTACAAAGACTTAAACTTTATATAAAAAGAAGATGAAAAAGGTTTAGATTGAAAACTTGAAATCAATACAAACAAAGATTAAGAAAAAGGTTAAGAATAAGCAAAAAGAAAAGATGAACAAGATTGTTGGAGCATAGTTTGGCTGGGCCGGTTCGACGACTCTCCTGGGCCGTTAATCGTCTTCCCGGGTGCTGAGTAATACTGCAAACAATAGAAGAACCGGTTAGACGTGGACCCGAGGCCGGAGCCCCAGGGTCCACCTCCGTTGGTCAAGTCAGTATTGATCGATATGTTGTATAATAGGTGTGGTTAAGAGAGAGAACCTGATTTATAATGAGACCCCTACCCCTGTTTATATAGGCTTAGGGTTTCTTGAAGGATAAGTTAGGTGTGTGTGGGCCGCGGGCCTGTTGGGCCGGGCCGAATACCGACTGTACGTCGACATGTCCCCCAGTCTAGTATGATATGGTCCATGATCATGTTATGCTAGACTCATTCGTATATCATGCTCACTAAACAACCGCGTGCGGCTTGCTGCTAGGACATCCTCGTGGGTCATCCGTAACATATGGCTCCACTAGTAATGGGCTACTTTTAGCGAAAAGATGATGGTTTGGGATTACGAATAGTGAGCATAGCCACTATACGTCATCATGTCCCCCCAGTCTAGTATGCGAGGTTGTAACCGAGGTTACTAGACTTTATACCATATCCGCTACCTGTAAGCATATCCACGTCGAAAGAAATGGGAAAACACGTATATGTAAGACGGGCGTTTGTGCTCGAATACTTGGTTTCCCGTGATTAGACGGTAAGGACCCCGTAAGAAGAAAGCATGTTCTATAGCCGGGGTAACACTGGCATTGGCAAGGTATCATTCTTATTCATCTCTAACGTGAGGATGATAAGAAGGTTTTATGAAGGTGAAGGTGGAACCCGTATGCTGCATTGTGAACATTTAAAGAGGTACTTCTAATACCCACTAATGATGCAGCATAGTGCGAATATTGCATTCTTCTTAAGGCCAACAGAATTCGTACTTCTATGGCAAAGTGATGCGGATATTACATCCGTCTTGCGGCCATGGCATTTGATAACTACTTCCAAAATTTGTCACGGTTTTTCCTGGATTAAACATAGTTGATCAGGCTCCATCTAATTAGGTATAAACGATATAAATTTTGGAAATTCACTTTTAGCCGGGCCAAGTAATTCATCACGGAAGACGTACTTCCGTAACAAAGATATGAACCAACAGAAGACGTAATTGTGTGGCAGAATGAGCCAGTGGAAGACGTACTACCACGGCAAAAGATAATGATACGCCGTGGAAGAATACTTCCTCGGCGAAAATAATGAGCACGTGGAAGAGATACTTACACGACGAAAATAAGAAGCACGTGGAAGAGATACTTCCACGGCGAAAATAATAAGCATGTGGAAGAGATGCTTCCACGGCGAAGATAAGAAGCACGTGGAAGAGATACTTCCACGGCGAAAATAATGAGAAAGTGGAAGAGATACTTCCACGGCGAAAATAAGAAGCACATTGAAGAGATACTTCCACGGCGAAAATAATAAGCACGTGGAAGAGATACTTACACGGCGAAAATAATGAGCATGTGGAAGAGATACTTCCACGGAGAAAATAAAAAGCACGTGGAAGAGATGCTTCCACGGCGAAAATAAGAAGCACGTGGAAGAGATACTTACACGGCGAAAATAATGAGCACGTGGAAGAGATACTTCCACGGCGAAAATAATAAGCACGTGGAAGAGATACTTCCACGGCGAAAATAAGAAGCACGTGGAAGAGATACTTCCACAGAGAAAATAATGAGCAAGTGGAAGAGATACTTCCACGGCGAAAATAAGAAGCTCGTGGAAGAGATACTTCCACGGCGAAAATAAGAAGCACGTGGAAGAGATACTTCCACGACGAAAATAAGAAGCACGTGGAAGAGATACTTCCACGGCGAAAATAATGAGCAAGTAGAAGAGATACTTCCACGGAGGAAATAAGAAGCACGTGGAAGAGATACTTCCACGGCGAAATAATAAGCACGTGGAAGAGATACTTACACGGCGAAAATAATGAGCACGTGGAAGAGATACTTCCACGGCGAAAATAAAAAGCACGTGGAAGAGATACTTACACGGCGAAAATAATGAGCACGTGGAAGACATACTTCCACATCAAAGATAATAAGCACGTGGAAGAGATACTTCCACGGCGAGAATAATGAGCACGTGGAAGAGATACTTCCACGACGAAGATAATAAGCACGTGGAAGAGATACTTCCACGGCGAAGATAACAAGCACGTGGAAGAGATACTTCCACGGCGAAGATAACAAGCACGTGAAAGAGATACTTCTACAGCGAAGATAATAAGCACGTGGAAGAGATACTTCCACGGAGAGAATAATGAGCACGTGGAAGAGATACTTCCACGGCGAAGATAATAAGCACGTGGAAGAGATGCTTCCACGGCGAAGATAACAAGCACGTGGAAGAGATACTTCCACGACGAAGATAACAAGCACGTGGAAGAGATACTTCCACGGCGAAGATAATAAGCACGTGGAAGAGATACTTACACGGCTAAGATAAGAAACACGTGGAAGAGATACTTCCACGGCGAAGACAAGAAGCACGTGGAAGAATACTTCCACGGCGAATATAATGAGCACGGGGAAGAGATACTTCCACGGCGAATATAATGAGCACGTGGAAGAGATACTTCCACGACGAAGATAATAAGCCCGTGGAAGAGATAGTTCCACGGCTAAGATAAGAGTACGTGGAAGAGATACTTCAACGACGATGATAATAAGTGTGTGGAAGAGTACTTCGACGACGAATAATAATGAGCACGTGGAAGAATACTTCCACGGCGAAAGATAACGAACACGTGGAAAGATACTTCCACGGCGCATGAATAAGCCAACGGAAGAGATACTTCCGTGGCAAACGCATAAGCCAATGGAATAAATACTTCCTTGGCGTAAAAATAAGCGCGCGGAAGGAGTACTTCTGCGGCGAATGAATAAGCCAATGGAAGAGATACTTCCTTGGCAAAGGAAGAAGCGCACGGAAGGAGTACTTCCGCGGCGAAGGAATAAGCCAATGGAAGAGATACTTCCATGGCAAAGGAAGAAGCGCGAGGAAGGAGTACTTCCGCGGCGAAGGAATAAGCCAATGGAAGAGATACTTCCATGGCAAAGGAAAAAGCGCGCGGAAGGAGTACTTCTGCGGCGAAGGAATAAGCCAATGGAAGAGATACTTCCATGGCAAAGGAAGAAGTGCGCGGAAGGAGTACTTCCGCGGCGAAGGAATAAGCCAATAGAAGGGATACTTTCATGGCGCAAAAACAAGCACGTGGAAGGCGGACTTCTGCGGCAAAGAAATATATCCAAAGATATTTGCGTGTCATGCACGGAAATAGTGGTATTATTATACCCTGGTAGCCCCCCAAGTTTAATGGTGCTAAACTCTATTAGTAATATTAAACTTAATCAAGTATTCAAAAAAATTACGGCCGCGTAGACCAACGCGAATGGACGTACCATAGCCGCGTACAAAAGATAGAGATTAGGTTCGAACGTGCAAACCAACGCGGATGGATCTTGCCATAACCGCAAATTGTCACATAGTATAAGACGTATCTTAACTAACTTATGGGATGCGTTATGCTATTACGTGCGGCATACCGTTAATACCATAAGGACTGACAAAATTTTGTTAGACGTGCACAGTGTGTCTTTTGCAAGTCCATCATGAGTCATGTGGTTTGCGTAACTTACTACAACGTCTTGATAGTAAGGTGTCTAACAAGGATACATGATCCATGGTCGTTGGGGTTGCATCCCTCTTACACGACAAGTTGAATTATTAGGTTCACTCAATCCTCTTATTCCGCCTGGGAACGATGTGTACATGTACGCCCGTAGGCTAAAGATGTCTGAGCGTGCCGACTAGCGCGGATGGACGTACCATGACCGCTAATGATAAATATTATCCAAAAAATATATGTAACATATCGTACCGATTTAAAAGTTATATATATAATATCTTTAGAAATTAATAATATTGGAATATATCCAAACCACATTTAAAAGATAATAACTTTTTATTAGTGCAAAAGATATGTGTAATATTAATAATATAAACAACATATCTGAATGTGCGGGTTAATACGGAAGACGCGGCCCATGACCGCAGTGAAAAAATAAAATATGACCGAACATACAGATGAGCACGACTAGACGTACCATGATCGCGAATAAAAAATAATTTCATACCAGCGCAGACGCGGAAAAAGAGATCGGGGGAATCAAATTAAGAGATATATATAATATCTCTTTTCTGAACGTAATAAAAAAATATCAATAATATTTCTAGAAAATATAGGTAATATCTTCTGTCAATTTAAAAAATATACATAATATTTTTTTTTATAAAAAATATATTGACAAAATATTGTCAAGAGTTAAAAGATATCAATAATATCTTTTATTGAAATACAAAATATATGTCTGATTGCGGAATATTACGAAAGGACGGACCCATAACCGCGAATTAAAAATAAAATATATATTTGAACGTATAAACGAGCACGCATGAACAGGTCACACCCATAAATAAAAATACAATGTATAATGAGAATGAACATTAATTCTGTATACTAGAATAATTCATGCGAATAACACATTTAATATAAAAATATATGCCTAATGACAAAGAAACACATGTCATATTCTTTTGAAAATAAAAGATAGCATGCCATATAATATCATATCAGTGGAGAAAATAATAACCAAAGATAGCATGTCGTAGCTTCTCATGTAAGTGTAATGGTAAAATTATAATAAAGTTATAATTTGTTGTTACTACCTTATCACATATAAGATTGATAGATCATTTATTACCTAGAGTATGAACAAGAAAAAAAAACCAAGTTGCACATACACAATATCTGCACATATTTCGCGCATCACAAAGTACATATCAATCAGATGCAATTATTGTCGCACAACTTTAAAAAAGTACGTTAAAGAATTTTGGCAAACTAATACGCATCAATTTGGTTTCTAGTTGTACCGTATATTAAGCCACTAGGCCTATCATTATACCATGGATATAAAGATTGAAGCGAAAAATATAACTACGAAGGTTTAATAGTTACCGACATTCGAGATTGATTTCTGCGTTTTCGGTAATATGGAACCACGAGACATAATCTGTTCATGGTCCCACGGATGGCGCCAACTTGTTGGAGCATAGTTTGGCTGGGACGGTTCGACGACTCTCCTGGGCCATTAATCGTCTTCCCGGGTGCTGAGTAATGCTGCAAACAATAGAAGAACAGGTTAGACGTGGACCCGAGGCCGGAGCCCCGGGGTCCACCTCCGATGTTCAAGTCAGTATTGATCGATATGTTGTATAAGAGGTGTGGTTAAGAGAGAGAAACTGATTTATAATGAGACCCCTACCCCTGTTTATATAGGCTTAGGGTTTCTTGAAGGATAAGTTAGGTGTGTGTGGGCCGCGGGCCTGTTGGGCCGGGCCGAATACCGACTGTACGTCGACAAAGATGATTAAAAACTTAAAGATAAAAGATTAAAGAACACAAAATTAAAACTTACTTGAAAATTAAAGGTGCAAGACAAGGTAATTAAAGGTGCAATAAAGTAAATGTGCAAGTAATTAAAAGGTGGAAGAAATAATGTGTCAAAATAGCCAACAAAATGAAAATTAACACACTAATGACTATTTATAAGGGAGGATTAGGAAGTGCTTAGGAAGCTTCATCCCCTCTTTCTTCTTTTCCTTAATTGCAAGCTTAAGTCCTTGATCTTCTTAATCTTTTGTTAATCTTCTTAATACTTGGACTTTAATGACTTGTCTCGGGATTTCTTTGAACTCGTCTTGTAATTCTTCAATAAATTAGACTTTTGTTCTTCGGCTTTTGGTAAACTTTCGTCTTTTGACTTTTTCTTCGATAAATCTTCAGAATTGGTCTTGGACTTCCGTTCTTTTTGCACTCTTGATCTTTCGACTTCGTCTTTCGTCTTTTTCTTCGATAAAAGCCCGTGAATGCCCGTGTTTTCTCCACTTTTCACCTTTTCGTCCTAAATCACAACAAAAACACAAACCACGCATAATTCCAACATAAATGACATAAAATACACGTTTTGGCTAGGTTATTATTGTAATTAAGTGGTAAAAAGGATGGGTGTTTACACACCTATCAAATCCCCTACACTTGACCATTGCAATGTCCTCATGCAATGCATTAGTTACAAAGCACGTTTACATTTTTCATCATAATCAATCCACATTGGCCTTTATTAAAGAGATAGAAAAATATAAACATTCAAAATAAAGAAATAAAAAACATACCTTGGGTTTTGGAAATGTTGTGAATGATCAGCATCCTTAAGTTTTCACTTTCTCCAAACCAAGCTTAAAAACTAGATCATTGTTATTATAAGTTAGCAAACTAACACGAACTCATGTGGGCTAATTATTCACTTAGACTCCCTTATTCCTAGGTATATCTCTTATATTTTATTGTTGTCTTGAATGATCACGAGGATGCATTGTTGACTTATTTATATAGTTAATTATGCCGAAAATAAAGTGAACGATTTAATCAATAGTTAGCTAAAGGACAAAATCTTTTAAAACTGCCTCTCGGGACCTCATAAAGTTCATATCTTGGCATAACTCGCTTCACGATTTGAGACCTTTCTCGGACCGATATTTGGCAGCGACTTCATACTTCAAATCTTGAGAGACGTTCATGAAATAATGGTCTTCTCTTCATAATAGGAATTTCTTCTCTTGAAGTTTTGAGAGATTCTTCATATTTGGACCACGACTTCTTCATTTTTCTCCAATCTTTACTTTGGACTTTGATATACAACGATCCGCCTCCTTTTTAGACTTGGATCTATTCATCCTCATACCTTGTTAGGGCCTTTTTTGATAGACTTCTCCATGACTTTTGGGGAGTTTTTGCTTTTCGTCGTGTGTCTCGATCCTTCATATTGATCTTTGATAAATGATTCTTCACATCACTTGGGATCTTTAGCAACAAAATGTAGCCCTCATGCCTTGTTAGGGCCTTTTCGGACTCGCCAATCTTCGCATCCCGCTTCAATAAGTTATGCCGTCGCTATGAACTCTAATCCATACCGAGCAACTTTTAAACGATCTTGGGCTAGAAGCTAAGTAACTTTTCAAATCGTACAACCTTATTTATTGCAGATAAATTTATTAGCAAGCGATGGGAGAATAGGCTTATAATTAACTCACATAAATTCACGAAAGAATACCAAACTTTTAATTGACTCTATCATCTCTCATTCTCCACAATTTAAAATCTCAAGGAATGAGACTCGTGGATGCTTAGCCTATTAAATCAAAGTTTTGGGTTTTCGAGTCACCTATAGGATCTTGCAAACTCTGGGACTTTTTCAAGTTTAGAAATCGCGTTTTAAAGTTCCCTTGATAAACGACTCTCTAGGATCAATTATAGGAACTTGCGAAAAGTTCTTGTTCTTAACCCGTGAGAGTTAAGAGTTTCGCGTTTTATAGCTCCGTATATAAAAGCCTAGCAAAACTTGACTTAAACACGTTAAGGATACTAGCTAGAGTAAACTAAGATAAGTAAACTCGGGTTGAGTCAAAAGATTCACAACGTTTGAAAATTAAAACCACTTTATTAAACATGTATTCTAGCAAAGGAAGAAAATAACTATACAAAGGGAAAAACTAATAGGCCAAAATAGATCAAAATTTTTGAAAAATGTCGAAAAATCGATTTTCCGGTTAAAATGAGGACAAATACAAGGAAAAGGCCACTTAACTTCGATAGAAGTCCCCCCTACACTGAAGATAAACATTGTCCTCAATGTTTAAGCATGTGGGAGTAAACTCCCCTACACTTAGGACATTGTGCACTTTGTTTAAATCTTGCTAAGGAAAAGACAACTAAAGAAATTCCTATTTTAATATTGAGAAATATAAAATAGTGAATCGAAAAGAGTTTAGGATAGAACCGGGAAAATGGGAACACGGAATCACGGGTCGTCAAAAATCATCAAGATTGGATCATTGAGCGCTCGAATCCCTGATTAGTAGAAGAGAGGAAATAGCAACCACCAACGGGTCTCCCCCCTACACTTAAGGTAAAAACAAAGAAAAAGATAGATAATTGGGTTGCCTCCCAAAAAGTGCTTGTTTTTGTTAACCGAGTCACGAGCCTGACTCGTCCCCGAATTAAATGGTCCATGGGGAAACCTCAAATGTAATACCGGGATCAAAGACCTTGTCCTCGTTCCCGGAGGAATATAAAAAGGGGAGGCGGGAGGATAAGTCTTGAATGGTAGGAAGGTCCGTTCAACATACGAGAAGTATGTGAAATCTTGATCCACGGGAGGTGGGGTGGGTAAAGGGATCACATTGTCATCCTCCAAAGACAATGGATGCGGACCAATTGGCAAAGCCGTAAGGTTATCAATCATAGAATGGTCATTGTCACCCCCGGATCAAAACACTCATCCTCATTTCCCGGAGAGGGAAATTGATACATCACCCGCTTGGGCGTGCATTCAGTAGGATGAGGGGGCAATATAGTATGAGAAGTAAGATAAGAATTACCTTCCACCTACGGTACCTTTCCAGTAGAGTCAGAACTCTCCACCTATGTGATAGAAGGGGGCATGGCTAACAAAGTATACTCATCAATAGCAAGAGAAGCAGAGCTATCAATGTCCTCACTAGATATGTAATCGTCATCAAAATCAAATAAAGGGTTCGAATAAATCTTGAAAGTTTCCTTCGGAACGTCTTCATCAGATAGTGACTCGTCATCACTAGAAGTAAAATCATAATCTTTATCAAAAAGAGGATTAGAGAAAGCCAAAGAATCCTCTCCCAAAGTGTTTGTGGAAGGAACATCATCAGAAGAAAGTGCATCGTACTCATCGTCACTGTCGGATGTCAACTCAGATTCACTTGGAATGGGGACAAGGTTATCAACACTAGACTTTATGAATTCGTCGGATTCCTTTGCAGGAATTGTGCTAATATCCTCATCCCTTAGGATGGTTGAATCCTTAGGCTCCAGAGCCGGCAAGTCGGGAGAAGGAATAGAATTATCATCGTTCCAAGAAATAGGACTCTCATCGTCATCACTATCATAATAATATGGAGGCACAAGAGGAGGAGTATAAGAATTAAGGTTAGATACTTGCTCTTGTTGCTGATCCGCTTGACATTTCTCCATGATCTTGTTGCAAGCTTCTTGAACTTTTTGAAAGTTGTCAAAAAGTGTGGCCATTTACTAAGAAGGAAGTGCACAAAAGGGTTGATGATTAACGGTGTGACGTGGGGGCTCAAAGTTATACACACTGGGATGATAGCACGAAACTTTCTCAAAGACCTTCGACGGATCACAAGAAGAAGCATCGTGAGGGCCCCCACAAATATAGCACCACGGGTATGGAGAAAAACCTGGTGCATCTTGAGGATAAGGATTGTCATAGACGGGAGAAGGTAAGAAAGTATTGTAAGAGGAGAAGTATGAATTTGTTGAATTGCAAAATGGACAAAATCCAAATTGTGTATCATCGATATCAAAGCCACACCGCTCACAAGTACACCATTGACATGTTTGAAAACCATGCCATGGTCTCCCACACCGTACGCAAGACGAATCCATGAAGAATTATAATTAAGAGGGGTAAAGAAAAGAATTAAACATAATAGAGGATAAAGAGGAATATTTTTGGTGCAAAACTTTTGAAAAAGAAACGTTTTTTATGATTTTTCAAATGTTTTTGTGATTTTTTGAAAATTTTTTACACGAAAAATAACGTTCACGAGTGAACGGATCCCAAAAAGCAACGCGTCTCTCACAGAAAACCGTTAATCTTTACGAAAAGAGTCGGCAGCGGCGCCATTTGATAACTGGCTTTTACCTAGTATGAAAATATCGTTGTTCCGATCTTTTCGAATTGAGAAAGGGAATTAATGTGTGACTCAGTCGTTCTTTGGTGAAACAAATAGTTGTGGTCGTTGTAGTATATTTAAAATGCAAAACTTTAAAAGTAAATGGCGGTTAATTAAAACTAAAACTAATTAAAAAGTAAATAGCAAAATATTAAGACTTTAAAATAAATTAATTAAATGACGAGAAATTAAAACTTGACGAAAAGTAATGACGTAAAATTAAAATTTGACAAAACGTAAATTTAAAAACTTTAAATAAAACACTTTAAAAATAAAATAAGATAAAGCAAGTAAAAATAAAGCTAAGTGAAAATAAGACGAAACAATTAAAATAAACTAAGTAAAAATGGCGGGAAAAATAAGTTTAAAAATTAAATTTGAATAAAAACTAATTAATTTCGCAATTCTAGAAAAATATAAAATAATTTTGCAATTAAAACCCAAGATTTCACAATTATGTCAAAATTGACATAATTCCGCAATTAGCAAAAGACACAATTTCGCAATTGCTAGAAAATGAAAGATTTCGCAATGTTGCACAATGTCGCAATAATTGCACAATGTCGTAATAGTGCACAATGTCGCAATAATTGCTCAATGTCGCAATAGTGCACAATATCGCAATAATTGCACAATGTCGCAATAGTGCACAATGTCGCAATAGTGCACAATGTCGCAATAATTGCACAATGTCGCAATAGTGCACAATGTCGCAATAATTGCAAAATCGAATCAGATTTCGCAATATTGAAAAACAATGATTTCGCAACTTGGAACAAGATTTCGAAACTTTGTAGAGGATTCAATTTCGCAATTATGGAAGAATTGCGAAATTGAATCAGGACACAAATTCGCAATACTCAAGTATTGCAAAATCGAATCAGCTTTTCCTAAAAACTAGGAAAACGTAAAAGTACGAGATTAAGCTCAAAAATCTTAACTTTTGAAAGACAATAAGCAAAGTAAAACACCAATAAGCTAGATAAAAACCTTAGATCAAAGATAAAACGTATGAAATCAACAAAAACAAGACACGAAAATTACAAAGACCTAAACTTTATATAAAAAGAAGATGAAAAAGGTTTAGATTGAAAACTTGAAATCAATACAAACAAAGATTAAGAAAAAGATTAAGAATAAGTAAAAAGAAAAGATGAACAAGATGATTAAAAACTTAAAGATAAAAGATTAAAGAACACAAAATTAAAACTTACTTGAAAATTAAAGTTGCAAGACAAGGTAATTAAAGGTGCAATAAAGTAAATGTGCAAGTAATTAAAAGGTGGAAGAACTAATGTGTCAAATTAGCCAACAAAATGAAAATTAACACACTAATGACTATTTATAGGGGAGGATTAGGAAGTGCTTAGGAAGCTTCCTCTCCTCTTTCTTATTTTCCTTAATTGCAAGCTTAAGTCCTTGATCTTCTTAATCTTTTGTTCATCTTCTTAATACTTGGACTTTAATGACTTGTCTCGGGATTTCTTTGAACTCGTCTTGTAATTCTTCAATAAATTAGACTTGAGTTCTTCGGCTTTTGGTAAACTTCCTTCTTTTGACTTTTTCTTCGATAAATCTTCAGAATTGGTCTTGGACTTCTTTTCATTTTGCACTCTTGATCTTTCGACTTCGTCTTTCGTCTTTTTCTTCGATAAAAGCCCGTGAATGCCCGTGTTTTCTCCACTTTTCACCTTTTCGTCCTAAATCACAACAAAAACACAAACCACGCATAATTCCGACATAAATGACATAAAATACACATTTTGGCTCGGTTATTATTATAATTAAGTGGTAAAAAGGATGGGTGTTTACACACCTATCAGTTCCTATTTTGGGCGGGTGGGGGGTGGTCTTTGTGGAGCTACAAAACCCGGGGGAGCCAAATAGTTAGTACTCTTATAAGACAAATGGTTAACATCAACATTTGGTTTGAAATGAAGCCGCTCATTTTCATTGTTGTTATAAGCATAAACTTGTTGTTTTTTATTGTAAACCTTGTCACAATTATAATACGAATGTGGTCCACCACAAGTCTCTGACGTTTCACAAGTCACTTTTAAGGCATTTACTTAACCATTGATGGCTTTGGTATTTTTAGCGGTGTGTAGAGAAATTGTTCAACAAGCGAAGTAAGCTTATCAATTCTCTTGTCGCTCTCACTAGTACTAGCACTTGCCATAGTAGCCCTAACACTCTTGGTTTGTACTTTTTCCTCCTTTTCAATTATTGCCCAAGCCTCGTTCATGGAATTCACAAGAATATTACCCGCCGCGGCACTATTAAGTGAGTCTTGGTCATTAAGAGTTAAACCATTGAAAAATGTATTGATTTATGCACTTTTGTAAAACCATGTTGTGGACATTTTCGTAAAAGCTCCTTAAAACTGTCCCAAGACTCACTAAACGTTTCCCCATATTTTTTTTCAAAGGTAATGATGTAATTCCTTAAAGAGGTGGTCCGTGATGGTGGGAAAAAGTAGTTAATCAACTTTGTCTCTAAATCCGCCCATGTAAGAATGCTTTGGGGTGGTTCATGCTCAAGCCAAATTCGGTCTTGTCCTTCGAGGGAAAAAGGAAAGAGCAAAAAACGTATTGCTTCTTGAGTCACCCCATTGTATTTCACCGTATTATTCAAATGGATAAATCTCTTAATATGATAATGGGGGTCATCTTGGGAACGACCCAAAAATGGTGTAGCGGAAACCATTTGAATAAAACCCGTTTTGATTTCAAAATTATTTGCTCCAATTGCGGGGACAACGATAGCGTCATCGTTTCCCTCAACGTGTGATTGCAAAATCTCGATCATAGGTCGGTTATCCGTTGCCATCGTATTGTCGAAAGCGCGTTTCTCGGGATCGGATTGAATGACGGTCTTTTTGTTCTTCTTCTTCTTTTTGGAAGGATTAGAAATATTTGGTACACCACTCGGTAGGTGTGCACGCGCGCGAGTGCGCATACAACTAAACTCAAGGAATGAGGTAGGAGACCTCGGTCGACTTTGAGAGGGAAGGGATTATCCCTCTCGAGGTTCAATATCAAAAAGCTACGAAAAATATATACGTAATACTACTTGAGTTGGCAAACCAATAATCGGTCGTCCCTCTCAATATACGCACAAGCGAGCGGGGAAACAAGGTGACACAAAGCACTTAAAAACCTTTTTCCTTAGACGGCCTTTTATAGCACGTCGCCTTATACCCACCTTATAGTTTGTATAAATCGAGTTCAAACTTTTTATTAGTATTTATCTATTTTTCCTTTATTTTTTTGTTTTGGATTCGAATACAATAGCTAGGTGATGAAAACCCAACTAAGGGCTTATTTGAAAGTAGGTAAATTAATTGTGCTACGTAATATAATATAGTAAAAGAAAAATCTTTTTGTATTTTTTAAGAAAAATATATATTCACAATATAAAGCGAAAGAAATCGAAATAAGAAAAATAACAATAATACGTAATATTTTTGGTGTAATACTTTAGGAAAAGTATTACTTTTGTATTTTTTAATTTTTTTGGTGCAAATCTTAGGAAAGAGTTTGCTTTTGATGATTCTTTTTTATATTTTAAAGTTTTTGATTTTTTTTATGTTTTTGATTTTTTAACAATAAAAATAACGTTCAAAATGAACGGATCCCAAAATCCAAAGCTTCTCACGAAAAATCATCAATCGTAATGAGCGAAGCAGCAGCGGCGCCAATTTAATGTATGAATTTTTGCAATTATCGTTTCCCTCGACTCACTCGAATTGATATACAATTTTAACGTAATATTAATTGTTCTTGGTTAATAAAACTTGGATAGGTATTTAAAAACTAAAAACTACTTAAAATATTTCAAAAGAAAATCTTTAATTGAAAATACATTCACTATTGAAAATTCGAATTAAACAATTTAAAAACAAAACTATTGAAAATTTAAAACTAATTTAAACTATTTAAAATAAAATTATTTAAACAAATTTAAACTCTATTTTAAATTTAAAACTTAAAACTAATTTTAAATAAAACTAAATTAATTAAAAACTAACTTTAAAATAAACAATTTAAATTTTAAAAAGTAATAAAATATTTTTTATTATTATTATTTTTTAAACTTAATAAACGTAAATTTATAAAAAACTTTTAATTAAATTTAACTAACCAAAAACTTGTAATTAAACTATTTAATAAAACTGACAGCAACTAATAAACCTATATTAATTACTAAATCCGTATTTAAACACAAAAAGACGTCTAGCAAAGATGGTAAAAACGTTAGGCTATTGAACTTGTGGTCGTGGGTTCGAGTCTCGTTGGAGACAAATTTTTGTTGATTAATTTTTTTTTATTTTCTGGAATATTTTTGGAAGTAAAAGGACAACAGACTAAATGAGTCTGTTGCTTAGCAAATATCAGCAAAACAAGAAAAACAAATAAGCACAATAAACTTAAACAGAAGACTCTAAAATAAGCAAATGAATCCTAAACAGAAAATAAGCAACTAAATCTTTAACTTAACGAAATCAAATAAGGTAATCAGTAATAAAACCAAAGCAGCAAAGCAAGACAGATAGCAGGCAACCAAATCAAATAAGCAAATAGACTAAACTGAAAATAAGCAAGTCTAAACAATAAGCAAAACAAAAAGCAATAGAACTAAGCAAAATCAAATAAGTTAAACAAGGTTCTATCAAGCAAATTAAACTGATAATAAAAATACACTAATAAACTCAAATTCAGCAAATCAATCGAAAACCAATTAAACTAGCAGACTTAAAATAAGATAACTAAAACAGATATGTAGACTCAAGCAAACCTACTAAAACTCCAAATAACTCCAAACTGAAACAAACAGATATCAACTCATCATATTACCATTAACAAGCAAAGCAAATACAGATTTAAAACAGATTAACTAAAACTTTGCAAATAAAAAGGAAATTAAACCTGATGACGAAAACCGTTGAGAAGAAGGAAGGCACTGAGCCTCCTTAATGAACCAAATCAAAAACACCTTACCTGTCGACGTACAGTCGGTATTCGGCCCGGCCCAACAGGCCCGCGGCCCACAAACACCTAACTTATCCTTCAAGAAACCCTAAGCCTATATAAACAGGGGTAGGGGTCTCATTATAAATCAGGTTCTCTCTCTTAACCACACCTCTTATACAACATATCGATCAATACTGACTTGACCATCGGAGGTGGACCCCGGGGCTCCGGCCTCGGGTCCACGTCTAACCGGTTCTTCTATTGTTTGCAGCATTACTCAGCACCCGGGAAGACGATTAACGGCCCAGGAGAGTCGTCGAACCGGCCCAGCCAAACTATGCTCCAACAAGTTGGCGCCATCCGTGGGACCATGAACAGATTATGTCTCGTGGTTCCATATTACCGAAAACGCAGAAATCAATCTCGAATGTCGGTAACTATTAAACCTTCGTAGTTTTATTTTTCGCTTCAATCTTTATATCCATGGTATAATGATAGGCCTAGTGGCTTAATATACAGTACAACTAGAAACCAAATTGATGCGTATTAGTTTGCCAAAATTCTTTAACGTACTTTTTTAAAGTTGTGCGACAATAATTGCATCTGATTGATATGTACTTAGTGATGCGCGAAGTATGTGCAGATATTGTGTATGTGCAACTTGGTTTTTTTTTTCTTTTTCATACTCTGGGTAATAAATGATCTATCAATCTTATATGTGATAAGGTAGTAACAATAAATTATAACTTTATTATAATTTTACCATTACACTTACATGAGAAGCTACGACATGCTATCTTTGGTTATTATTTTCTCCACTGATATGATATTATATGGCATGCTATCTTTTATTTTCAAAAGAATATGACATGTGTTTCTTTGTCATTAGGCATATATTTTTATATTAAATGTGTTATTCGCATGAATTATTCTAGTATACAGAATTCATGTTCATTCTCATTATACATTGTATTTTTATTTACGGGTGTGACCTGTTCATGCGTGCTCGTTTATACGTTCAAATATATATTTTATTTTTAATTCGCGGTTATGGGTCCGTCCTTTCGTAATATTCCGCAATCAGACATATATTTTGTATTTCAATAAAAGATATTATTGATATCTTTTAACTCTTGATAATATTTTGTCAATATATTTTTTATAAAAAAAAATATATTATGTATATTTTTTAAATTGACAGAAGATATTACCTATATTTTCTAGAAATATTATTGATATTTTTTTATTACGTTCAGAAAAGAGTTATTATATATATTTCTTAATTTGATTCCCCCGATCTCTTTTTCCGCGTCTGCGCTGGTATGAAATTATTTTTTATTCGCGATCATGGTACGTCTAGCCGTGCTCATCTGTATGTTCGGTCATATTTTATTTTTTCACTGCGGTCAAGGGCCGCGTCTTCCGTATTAACCCGTACATTCAGATATGTTGTTTATATTATTAATATTACACATATCTTTTGCACTAATAAAAAGTTATTATCTTTTAAATGTGGTTTGGATATATTCCAATATTATTAATTTAAAAAGATATTATATATATATATATAACTTTTAAATCGGTAAGATATGTTACATATATTTTTTGGATAATATTTATCATTCGCGGTCATGGTACGTCCATCCGCGCTAGTCGGCACGCTCAGACATCTTTAGCCTACGGGCGTACATATACACATCGTTCCCAGGCGGAATAAGAGGATTGAGTGAACCTAATAATTCAACTTGTCGTGTAAAAGGGATGCAACCCCAACGACCATGGATCATGTATCCTTGTTAGACACCTTACTATCAAGACGTTGTAGTAAGTTACGCAAACCACATGACTCATGATGGACTTGCAAAAGACACACTGTGCACGTCTAACAAAATTTTGTCAGTCCTTATGGTAGTAACGGTACGCCGCACGTAATAGCATAACGCATCCCATAAGTTAGTTAAGATACGTCTTATAGTATGTGACAAATCGTGGTTATGGCAAGATCCATCCGCGTTGGTTTGCACGTTCGAACCTAATCTCTCTCTTTTGTACGCGGCTATGGTACGTCCATTCGCGTTGGTCTACGCGACCGTAATTTTTTTGAATACTTGATTAAGTTTAATATTACTAATCGAGTTTAGCACCATTAAACTTGGGGGCTACCAGGGTATAATAATACCACTATTTTCGTGCATGACACGCAAATATCTTTGGATATATTTCTTTGCCGCAGAAGTCCGCCTTCTGTCGGGTTATTCCTTTGCCATGGAAGTATCACTTCCATTGGCATATTCCTTCGCTGCGGAAGTACTCCTTCCGCGTGCTTGTTTCTGCGCCATGGAAGTATCCCTTCCATTGGCTTATTCCTTCGCTGCGAAAGTACTCCTTCCGCGCACTTCTTCCTTTTCCATGGAAGTATCTCTTCCATTGGCTTATTCCTTCGCCGCAGAAGTATTCCTTCCGCGCGCTTCTTCCTTTGCCATGGAAGTATCTCTTCCATTGGCTTATTCCGTCGCCGCGGAAGTACTCCTTCCGCACGCTTCTTCCTTTGCCATGGAAGTATCTCTTCCATTGGCTTATTCCTTCGCCGCGGAAGTACTCCTTCCGTGCGCTTCTTCCTTTGCCATGGAAGTATCTCTTCCATTGGCTTATTCATTCACCGTGGAAGTACTCCTTCCGTGCGCTTATTTCTGCGCCATGAAAGTATTTATTCCATTGGCTTATGCCTTTGCCACGGAAGTATCTCTTCCGTTGGCTTATTCATGCGCCGTGGAAGTATCTTTCCACGTGTTCGTTATCTTTCGCCGTGGAAGTATTCTTCCACTTGCTCACTATTATTCGTCGTGGAAGTACTCTTCGACGCACTTATTATCATCGTCGTGGAAGTATCTCTTCCACGTACTCTTATCTTAGCCGTGGAACTATCTCTTCCACGGGCTTATTATCTTCGCCGTGGAAGTATCTCTTCCACGTGCTCATTATATTCGCCGTGGAAGTATCTCTTCCACGTGCTCATTATATTCGTCGTGGAAGTATTCTTCCACGTGCTTCTTGTCTTCGCCTTGGAAGTATCTCTTCCACGTGTTTCTTATCTTAGCCGTTTAAGTATCTCTTCCACGTGCTTTTTATTTTCGCCGTGGAAGTATCTCTTCCACGTGCTCATTATTTTCGCCGTGTAACTATCTCTTCCACGGGCTTATTATCTTCGCCGTGGAAGTATCTCTTCCACGTGCTCATTATATTCGCCGTGGAAGTATCTCTTCCACGTGCTCATTATATTCGCCGTGGAAGTATTCTTCCACGTGCTTCTTGTCTTCGCCGTGGAAGTATCTCTTCCACGTGTTTCTTATCTTAGCCGTGTAAGTATCTCTTCCACGTGCTTATTATCTTCGCCGTGGAAGTATCTCTTCCACGTTCTTGTTATCTTCGCCGTGGAAGTATCTCTTCCACGTGCTTGTTATCTTCGCCGTGGAAGTATCTCTTCCACGTGCTTATTATCTTCGTCGTGGAAGTATCTCTTCCACGTGCTCATTATTCTCGCCCTGGAAGTATCTCTTCCACGTGCTTATTATCTTCGCCGTGGAAGTATCTCTTCCACGTGCTTGTTATCTTCGTCGTGGAAGTATCTCTTCCACGTGCTTGTTATCTTCGCCGTGGAAGTATCTCTTCCACGTGCTTATTATCTTCGCCGTGGAAGTATCTCTTCCACCTGCTCATTATTCTCGCCGTGGAAGTATCTCTTCCACGTACTTATTATCTTCGACGTGGAAGTATATCTTCCACGTGCTCATTATTTTCGCCGTGTAAGTATCTCTTCCACGTGCTTTTTATTTTCACCGTGGAAGTATCTCTTCCACGTGCTCATTATTTTCGCCGTGTAAGTATCTCTTCCACGTGCTTATTATTTTCGTCGTGGAAGTATCTCTTCCACGTGCTTCTTATTTTCGCCGTGGAAGTATCTCTTCCACTTCTCATTATTTTCGCCGTGGAAGTATCTCTTCCACGTGCTTCTTATTTTCTCCGTGGAAGTATCTCTTCCACGTGCTTCTTATTTTCACCGTGGAAGTATCTCTTCCACGTACTTATTATCTTCGACGTGGAAGTATATCTTCCACGTGCTCATTATTTTCGCCGTGTAAGTATCTCTTCCACGTGCTTTTTATTTTCACCGTGGAAGTATCTCTTCCACGTGCTCATTATTTTCGCCGTGTAAGTATCTCTTCCACGTGCTTATTATTTTCGTCGTGGAAGTATCTCTTCCACGTGCTTCTTATTTTCGCCGTGGAAGTATCTCTTCCACTTCTCATTATTTTCGCCGTGGAAGTATCTCTTCCACGTGCTTCTTATTTTCTCCGTGGAAGTATCTCTTCCACGTGCTTCTTATTTTCACCGTGGAAGTATCTCTTCCACTTGCTCATTATTTTCGCCGTGGAAGTATCTCTTCCAAGTGCTTCTTATTTTCGCCGTGGAAGTATCTATTCCACGTGCTTATTATTTTCGCCGTGGAAGTATCTCTTCCACGTGCTCATTATTTTCGCCGTGTAAGTATCTCTTCCACGTGCTTCTTATTTTCGCCGTGGAAGCATCTCTTCCACGTTCTTTTTATTTTCTCCGTGGAAGTATCTCTTCCACGTGCTCATTATTTTCGCCGTGTAAGTATCTCTTCCACGTGCTTATTATTTTCGCCGTGGAAGTATCTCTTCCACGTGCTTCTTATTTTCGCCGTGGAAGTATCTCTTCCACTTGCTCATTATTTTCGCCGTGGAAGTATCTCTTCCAAGTGCTTCTTATTTTCGCCGTGGAAGTATCTATTCCACGTGCTTATTATTTTCGCCGTGGAAGTATCTCTTCCACGTGCTCATTATTTTCGCCGTGTAAGTATCTCTTCCACGTGCTTCTTATTTTCGCCGTGGAAGCATCTCTTCCACGTGCTTTTTATTTTCGCCGTGGAAGTATCTCTTCCACGTGCTCATTATTTTCGCCGTGTAAGTATCTCTTCCACGTGCTTATTATTTTCGCCGTGGAAGTATCTCTTCCACGTGCTTCTTATTTTCGCCGTGGAAGTATCTCTTCCACTTGCTCATTATTTTCGCCGTGGAAGTATCTCTTCCACGTGCTTCATATCATCGCCGTGGAAGCATCTCTTCCACGTGCTTATTATTTTCGCCGTGGAAGTATCTCTTCCACGTGCTTCTTATTTTCGCCGTGTAAGTATCTCTTCTACGTGCTCATTATTTTTGCCGAGGAAGTATTCTTCCACGGCGTATCATTATCTTTTGTCGTGGTAGTACGTCTTCCACTGGCTCATTCTGCCACACAAGTACGTCTTCTGTTGGTTCATATCTTTGTTGCGGAAGTACGTCTTCCGTGATGAATTAAATGGCCCGGCTAAAAGTGAATTTCCAAAATTTATATCGTTTATACTTAATTAGATGGAGCCTGATCAACTATGTTTAATCCAGGAAAAACCGTGACAAATTTCGGAAGTAGTTATCAAATGCCGTGGCCGCAAGACGGATGTAATATCCGCATCACTTTGCCACAGAAGTACGAATTCTGTTGGCCTTAAGACGAATGCAATATTCGCACTATGCTGCATCATTAGTGGGTATTAGAAGTACGTCTTCAAATGTTCACGATGCAGCATACGGTTTCCACCTTCACCTTCATAAAACCTTCTTATCATCCTCACGTTAGAGATGAATAAGAATGATACCTTGCCAATGCCAGTGTTACCCCGGCTATAGAACACGCTTTCTTCTTACGGGGTCCTGACCGTCTAATCACGGGAAACCAAGCATTCGAGCACAACCGCCCGTCTTACGTATACGTGTTTTCCCATTTCTTTCGACGTGGATATGCTTACAGGTAGCAGATATGGTATAAAGTCTAGTAACCTCGGTGACAACCTCGCATACTAGACTGGGGGGACATGATGACGTATAGTGGCTATGCTCACTATTCGTAATCCCAAATCATCATCTTTTCGCTAAAAGTAGCCCATTACGAGTGGAGCCATATGTTATGGACGACCCACGAGGATGTCCTAGCAGCAAGCCGCACACGGTTGGTTTAGTGAGCATGATACCCGAATGAGTCTAGCATAACATGATCATGGACCATATCATACTAGACTGGGGGACATGTCGACGTACAATCGGTATTCGGCCCGGCCCAACAAGCCCGCGACCCACACACACCTAACTTATCCTTCAAGAAACCCTAAGCCTATATTAACAGGGGTAGGGGTCTCATTATAAATCAGGTTCTCTCTCTTAACCACACCTCTTATACAACATATCGATCAATACTGACTTGACCATCGGAGGTGGACCCCGGGGCTCCGGCCTCGGGTCCACGTCTAACCGGTTCTTCTATTGTTTGCAGAATTACTCAACACCCGGGAAGACGATTAACGGCCCAGGAGAGTCGTCGAACCGACCCAGCCAAACTATGCTCCAACATTACCCAAACACCATCATCGAGCCACAATCTTCATTAAACATAAACTCTCGAACCAACAATCAACTCGAACCAGTTTTTTAACAAACTTCCAGTAGGGAAATTTATCATCCACTTTTTACTTTATATTATTAATTAAAAACAGATTAAAGAGTAAATTGCAATAAAATTTAAATAATTAAAGAGACAAGATTAAACTAAATAAAATTTTATTAATAAAACTGATTACAATACTTTTGAAAGAAAATTACATTTAACCTAAAATCTATTTTTCATAAATAAAAATAAAATAAAATAATGGCACTCCAAATTACAGAATGATGGGGGTTTTTATAGCCAACCCCCATGGCTTTTGGTGAAACTTGGTGAGCAAGGTGAGAAACCTTGACCCTTCAATCCGTCTTTCCTCTTTCTGTTTCTTCAATTAGCTTGATCAACGGCTGAAACTCGTTCTTGTGCACACGGATCGCCAGGCTGGATTGAATATGTGTTTCTTTTGCTTGTTGTAAACTGATGTGGCAAATAAAGATTGGAGGATGGGTTATGGTGATTTTTGTAAACCAATCTGGAGAGGGATAGGAGCCACCTCACTTGAGGACCACCATTTTCAAGATCCAAAAAAGAGGGGACTTTAATTAAGAGACGTGTGAACTCACGCGCCCATAATCATACGAAGCCCCAATTTTTTTACTTTGCTAGGGTTTGGGTAATTGGTGTCTGGTTAATTTTTAAGAGAGAAAGAAAGGTGAGTTTTCTTGTTTGTATCGAAACATAATGAGTATGGGTGGGTGAATGGCTTTAATAAACGTGGGGTGATAAGGGTAATAAACGGTTGAAATTTTTACCAAGAAAGAAGTGAAATAAATTCACTTTTATCCGTCCCTTTTGTTAGGTTATGACCTAATGGGCCATGTAAAGCCCAAGTCACCCGTTCTTCTTTTTCTTGTGTAAATGGGCTTGGGCCATTTAAGAAAAACTCCATACGTCTCTTAATTGTAGGATTGGGCCATGATTTGGGCCTTTGACCCAAAGATAGTTAATACTCGCATCCTTTTTGGGCTTTTGGTCCCAATAGTCCAATGTGGGACCCACAAGCCCATTTATCCTCATAAAAAGTTATATCCACTAAAATCGAGCTTGATTTGGCTTCCTTGATCTTTTCTTTAAACCCGTGTCGATTTTGCCGGTTTTCGTGATCTTTGGTACACTTTTGGTTCTTTGACTTTGACTTTGTCTCTTTCTTGGACTTTTCTTCAACAATTGACCGTGAAATCCCGTGTTTTCTTTCCTTTTGATCTTTTGTACCTATTTAACACAAAAACATAAAACCACGCGTAATTCCGACTTTTAAGATATTAAACACATGATCAGGTCTTGTTTTTCCTTGATTTTAGTGGTAAAAGGATAAGTGTTTACACACTTATTAAATCCCCTACACTTGACCATTGCAATGACCCCATGTAATGCATAATTTTAAAGCATAAAGTTACATTTTTCTCATAATTAACCCATCTTGGCCTTTATTAAGATATACTATTATTACTACGATGAAAAGATAAAAACTTCAAAGGAAACAAAAGTTATAACAACTTATTAACTTGGAAATTATTTGATGGAAGAAATCGTAAAGAAATCTATGACTTAAATTAGGGCTTTGGTGTCATGAATATTAATCACCCTCAAGTTTCACGTTCCCCATACCAAGCTTACAAACAAGATCATTGTTTAACATAAGTTCTTAGGTTAAAACCACCTATATAAGACAATTATGTAATACTCCTTCTCCAATTCCTAAGTTGTATCTCTAGATTTTAAAGATTGTCATTCACCCTTAGGCTCATTTGACTCATCTGATAATTATTAGTCCAAAAATGAAGGCAAAACGATGCAAACCCGACACTCATAACCTAGCCTCGTCCTCAAAAACGTTGTCACTAAAGTAAGCCCACATCAAGGATGATTTAACACGATTTGGGGAATAAATTCCCGGATCCAAAATTTGGCCAATGGTACTACTTAATAATTATTCCTCCAAAGTCATGTTGACTTTATGTGGAGTTTAGCAAATTCACATCATATACCCTTAGGCTCTTTAAGATGTAAAAATGCTCCTTATCTATTGTCCACACCCTAAGGCTCCTTGAACGATAAACAAGGGAATTGATTTTTTGATCAATTTTTATTCAACACTTACCATGCCATACACCCTAAGGCTCTAATGACAAGGTTCGTGCTACATGCCCCACACCCTAAGGCTCCTTGAGGTCATGTTTTAATCTTATTTTTTCTTTATTTATGATATATATTAGGCCAAATGTAACATCCCCAAATATACACAATTCAATACAGCGGAAGACTCGTTGGTGTTACGGGATAACACATTACACTACTACAAAAACTCTCATGGAGACCGGTTAGAATAGCTCATGGAGAGTGGTTTCAGAACCAATCTAGGCGAGGGGGTATTTCTATAACCAAAACGTATAGAAACCGGTCCACAACCGGTTTCTAATATGAGCATCATAACCGGTTTGTCAGTAAAAACCGGTGTCTACAACCGATGTCTACAATCTCTATTATAGAGTAAAAAGACCAGTTATTATATAAGAACCGGTCTTAGTGAGAATTTGTTTCTAAAAAAAATATTTTAGTTTTTGCAAAAAATATATAAAAAATTATAATTCCTGAATATACAAGTAAACTAAACTGCAAAAGTCTTATGCATGCCAATATAACCAACTACAACATATCAAATCTTCTCAACTTGACTCTTGACTCTTGACTCTGAACTTATTTAAGCTAGAAACGAATGTAGTATCACCGAGCTAGCCCTTTGAAGGCTCTAACAACAGCTTCACCAATTTCGGTTGCAACTTCTTCCTACACACATGTTTCACAGGTTAAAATATGACATACTGACAATGTAAAATCAAAATAAAATAACAAAACTTGAAAGTTATTCACAATATTTAATATGTGATGAGAACTTATGACTGGATGAGGAGGTGTCAAATACCTATCAATCGACAAAATGCAGAACGGTAGAAATGGATAAATGAATGGAAATTCCATGTATAATTATCATAGGGTGACGATTTTTTCATGAACAAATATGTTAGTGGGTATTGATAAACTATTGAGGTCAAAAGGATTAATTTGTATGGGTTGTGTAAGATTCTTGCCTAATATATCTTGAGCCCCTTTCCTAAAGTACAAATAACTAATGGGTGTATCACATTAAGGGTTGATCTAATATGGTTAATCTGGACCAAAAGGTTATTCCTGATTTTGAAGAAGACCTAAGAAAAGGATAGTTACAATGGTACTGAAGAGCACTATTACAATCGTAGTGGTGATCATAGTACATTAGTTGGATCCATTTTGACACCTACACACCACCATACAAAGAATTGTCTCCCTTTTATTTACTAGATAAGGATGTGAATAGAAATGAAACCAAAATGCTTAGATACAATACCTGTTTGAATGCCAACACCCCTCATCAGACCAGCTCACCAATTCACCATGTAATAAACAAATTACATAAGACATGGTAAGTTTCATCTTATATATAAAACTGCATTAGAAGTGGAAGTAGCATATTGGATGACTCTCCGCCACTTATGTGTATGTAATTAGAAAGAATAGAAAGGGGAAGTGCAAAAGCAACACACCCAAGTGGATATGATCAATGAACCTGTTATCAGTCCGGCCAGTTATGGAAGTACCGAAATCTAGAGAAAGAAGTAGGGTACATGTTATGTTGCAAATAAATTATAAAAATAGAACATAAAATAATTACACGAACGCCATACCACGTGGCCAATAACACCAAAAATGGCAACATAAATAGCATAAGTAGCAGTTTCTGGTGATGCCAAAACAAGCTTTGGATTGAAAATCTACTCAAAAACAAATATACATAATTAGATTAGCATATAAGCAAATAGTTGTGAGAATATAAAAGTATTAAAATGATGATATATGCACATACATTCAAACTCTTATTTTCCATGGCTCCTGGTAATCACAAAGAGAATAACAAGTATTAGGTAACGTCAAAAATACCATTATAAATATTATACATAATAATATAAAAGTTGCATACATAGATCCTAAAGGTCGACCCTAAACAGGATCCTCGTGAGGTTTGAACTTGGCCATGTGTCCAATGAAGAATTCAAAGCACCTACCACTGTGCTATAAATTTGAGGCTACACGTAGAGAATATATCAAAATCAAGTGAATATTTTTCTGCAGATGCATACGGAGATTTTTCTTAAGGAAGCTAACATAAGATGCAATTTAAGCTAGTTAAATTAGGCAAAATCACACCTGAGCTTAGAGTAAGCTTACAAGTTGTTTTTTATCAAATTTTAATGATGGTTACTGATTTAGTCAATGCAATAAACTGCTCCGACAACCCTGAAACTAGATAACGACCCATCAATAGATGTACCCTGAACTGCTTGTAATACTCAGATGACGCCACCAACTAGACCAATTACCCCTCTTTTATGTCTGTTACTAATCAATAATCTATATATATATCATAATAGAACAATTAGATCTGCATTTTACACACAAGAAGGAAATGAACCAAAATGACATAGACATCATCAGATTATGAGGGTCACTGGCTCAATAGTAGGTGCCGTAGTAGGACTTGGAGCAGTAGCTGCTGTAGGTTAGTGAGCTGGTGACAATGTAGCGACACTAGGCTGCGTGTAAGCTTGTTGTGGGACAGCCTACTGAGATTATAAAGAAAGAATGGTGAGAAGCCAACAATTTTAGGGGAAACTTGCAACAGGTTTCTCTTAGAAGTGTTCCGTAATAAGATTTACTACTAATTGAAATTGTCAATTAAGTGCAAAAAATTCCTTTTATCGTTTTACAGAATTATATAGTGCACAACAGTAAGACGGAAAATTAAGATAATGCAGCAATACATGGTATGTATTGAACTAGATGGATGTTTTAAGCAAAGTATGTTTACATAATTATCAGTAAAAATGAAAAAATGCAGGATTACAGTACCCACTTGCAAACAAATTCCAACCATAAGTAATGTACCACTATATAAAATGCTTCAGAACACAAGCACACATATTGATAATATGATAAGCAAAAGCGTTTGCATTTTGGTTTCCCATTAATATATAGCGATAAGAGATGTTTGGGACTACTTTTTCTGTTATGTGTTAAACCAGTAACATAAGTAATTTGCTTATTTAATGTTATAACAAGCCAATTATAATTGTTGGGTCCACCCGATAAGACCCAAAAATCAATAGACTACACACATGATATAATAACAGACTATGAGCTACTGTGTATTGTAAGCTGAAAAATTAAAGCTAATTGTCAGTTATAACTATTTATGAAACGCGAAGCATAAACATGTTTTCATTTTCAAGTTAATAAACTAAAAGGAAGAAAGCATATAAAAATATTCAATTAAAACACAACATAGTTCATATGTAACTACAGTTGACAATATACTCTCTTGAACAAACTTGACACTTGGAAGAGAAAAATACGCATATATAAAGTTTTATTTAAAGAGGTGACACACTTTTCTTTAGTTTTTTGATGGGACATTAATCATTAATGGATCAAATTACTCTAAACATCTAGGTAAAATATAATTTGTTTAGTACCGTTGGCCAACCAAGAGAATGTTTATTCAACATGTTAATGTAAAATAAGCAAAAAAAAAAACTTATTATTAAGAAGATAAGTATGAGATAGAGACAACAACTTCTATATATATATAGGTGTCAATTGACTCAGCTTTAATTCATTATTATAAATGGGTTTATTTGACTTGTCATTTATCTCAAATGGGTAAAAAAAAATATCAGATAAAAAGGTGAAGTCGTATAAGTTGCAGAAAGTTGATCATAAAACTTATATAATTTGTGATTCAAAACAAAAATCACAAAATCAACAAATTAACAACATGTAAATCATAAAACTTATATAATTCACATACCCACTTAATGGTGAAACATTGACAGCCCATAGTAAACACATTAGCAGCAAAATGACAATCTATAAATATAAAAAAATATTTGACCAACCTAAACCCAGCCCTAGAAAAACTATATAATAAAATTAACCTTAAAAAGTAACAATTGCGTATGAAATGTAAATTAAGAAAAAGATAAATACCATTTGATGTGCTCAAACGCCGATGAATGGCACAAATTTAGCTTTGTTGTGATGGCAGAGGTGGATTTGATATAATAGCTTGTCAAATGATGCAAACAACATCATATATGAAGATGAAGAGGGGTGGAGGTGGATATCGTGGGAGGTTTTGTACGATTGGCGGTAAAATTGGGGGTATTTTTAGGGAAGAACTGGAGAGGTGGAGAGGTGGAGAAGTGGGGAGGTGCGTTTGATTTTTTTTATATAATGTTTTTTGTTAGCAAAAACATAAGTATTATTTATTTGGTTATTTATTTTGAAATAACAAAATGTAAGGGTTCTTAAAAGATCAGATGTCTTTGCATATCTAATGAGAAAGGTTTTTTTTTAAGAACCAGTTTTTCTATTCGTTTTTATATTATGAAGATTGGTTGTTATATGACAACCGGTTTTTTACATTTTTCATACCTCTTTTACTTATAATAAAGACTGGTCATTATATAACTGGTTTGTATTAAGGGATGTTTATATGCTTTTTTGTAGTAGTGTTACTCACATCATAGACAACGCTTAAAAATCGCGTCGTTTAATAATAAAGTGTTTCCATTCATTAATATCAAATTTACATAGGTCCCAAGTCATAATATTTCATACAAATTTTACAAAGCATTTGAATGGAAATTGTTATATAAGTGTGGGCCATGAATTCTTGTCGTCTTCCCGAGAATTACCTTCAAGTACCTGAGATAAAACATGTTAAAAGAAAAGGTCAACGAAAACGCCAAGTGAATTCATAGAGTTTAATGTAATCCATTATTATATCATCGGTACATATTTATTACCGAAAATAATTTTGTACAAATCCTTGTAGTAGGTCATAAAATAGGCCAAAAACATTTTATACAAATCCTTGTCAAATCATAATATAGGATTTTGCATTCAAAACCATTATACGAACCATTTTCGTAAAAATATCATAGAATACGTTTTATAACGTTATATAAAGTTAAATAAAAACTGTTATATGAATATGGTTATGTAAAACCAAAACACGAACATAATATCAATAATAAGACCCCGTATTGCTAGTCAGGCAATATATCGTAATTCAATGCGTATAGCAGTATTTCGTTATTTGGATTATTATAAGCCGTGAAATGTGTATAGTTGAAGTTCGTTTTCTCAGTTCTTAACAAATTGAAAGTCCTAACAAGATCAAGTTTTTAGTTGTTTTTGGTTGGTAAAGTATTTGGATATTCTATATCTAATTCAAACAAATCCTTGCTAAAATGAAAAAAATAAAGTCTACTTATACGTAAAACAAAGTGCACAAACCAAGTATTTATTCAATTAAAATGATCAAATGTAAATTCTACAAAATATAAGGACTGAAAATGTAAATTCAATGAAAAATAAATGCCAAAAATACAAAATCAAAAAGTCAAAGGACCATATATGCAAAAACAGTTAACCAAATGGACTAACTGTGAAAATTAATCTAACAAAGTAACTAACTTTTGACTATTTTGAAAACTGACCTACCACTTTTTAACAAACTTGAAAATCTAAGGACTTAACTTTTGCAAAACCTAATTAAGTGGAATTTTAGCCTCTAAATGAAACTGTTTAACAATCAAAGGACTAGAATGCAATTTTCAAAAGTTTATTAACAAAAACGGGTTAATGGACAAAATAAGCTCGTTTGAGCTCGTTTCTTGACCAAATAAGCTCAAACCAATTTCAAAAGTCTTAAAACTGAAATTAAGCTAGACTTGTGAAAGGAAATAAGCTGAAACTAGCTAGAACTCTAATAAGCAATTTCAAATAAGCTCAAAATAAGCTATCAAATAAGCTACACGTGCACAACTTGATTTTATTGAAGAAACTTGTTAAACAGCTCACAAGAAGAATGGGAAATCTAGTTTCAAAGAAAATGATCCATTAATAAGCTCTAAAACTGAAAATAAGCTAAAATGAGCTTATGTTGACTTTTGTTGACAAAAAATCCAAAAATCTGAAAATCTCAAAACATATCCAGGAACACATTTTGAAGTGATTTGTGAAAGAAAATTAGCAAGTTTCTGAAGTGGATAAGCCAATATGAGAAAACAGTCAACCTATTTATCACAGGAAATTGAAAATGCTAAAGTGCTTTAAACAAAGGCTTATATCTAGCTTATTTCTGAATACTGTATTATTTCCTATTAAAGGCTTAAACTACAGATGTTAAGTGATAACTAAAAACTGGTTTCAAGGATTTTCATCAAGAAACAAAACTTTGGCAATGATTTGAAAATGGATACTTTTCTGAAATCTATTTAATCAAAGCTGACCCAAACTTTTTCTCATGCCATTTGCCTCTTTGACTAAAATCTTGACTTGAAAACTTTGTAAACTAATTTGCTATGACTTACTGACTGAATGAAAGCTAGAATTAACCACCTAACAAAACTTGAACACAATTGAAATCCTAATCCCAAACACAAGTTTACTAAACATTTAAAACTTTTGTAAAGGAATTTTGAGTTAAAAGCTACAATTATCAAAGAAAGATATCAAGCTAAGTGTAATGAATGAAATGTAATGCATAAGGACCATTTTTAAGCTATGAAGCAGTTTAATACTCTAAATGTACTTATGAGCTAATATTACTGATTATATGCAGCCAAGAATGAAAATTAAGCTAATGAACAAGTACAAGACTGCAAATAAGCTACTCAAACTACAACTCCTACTCAGTAACACACTTGATCATATATCAAACAAGGTTACACTAAGAATTAATCATGCCGACAACAATTGAGTGGAATGAAAATGCAGAAACCAAAAACCTTTTAGTTAAGGCCTCCTTTGGGGAGTAGAGTAGCGGTGAGCTATCTAACTAGTGCTAAACCACCACCTTAGCACTAGTAACTACTAATCATCTACCAATCAACAGCTAATCAATCCTTAAACGCCATTGATGATTGCTTGAAAATGGATGATCAGAACTAGAACTCAGCTATAGGATGAACTCAATCAGCAACAATCTTCAACAAGCTTCTAATGATCACTCATGATCATTAGAAACAAAGCAATAATAATGCAGAATGAACAGTAGATAAGCAGTGAAGGATTTGGAGGGAAATTTGAAATTTATTGATTATGAATGAAAAGTGGTTACAAGGTTTGTTATAACTACCTAACAGACTCTCAAAAGGTTGTCAAGCTTTTGAGAGTTGTTAACTACAACTACTAACAGAATTGAGAGAGAGAACTAAAATCTAGTGTGTGTGTTTACACACTAGCTACGTGTCTACAAATGAGAAGTACATGCCTTATTTATAGAATGGAAATGTGTTGAAGTAGGGGTAAGTGACGTGTCTGAGCCAATTAATTGCTTCCATGTGTCCTCATCTTCTCAAGTGGATTTAGCCGTTACAAGTTTGAATTTGGGCATTTCTTGGTGAGTTGATTTGAGCTTGAATGGATGGTTGGGATGGATTTAGGACTTGAAAATGAATATGTTTCATGTAGAACACTTCTTCTGATATGCAGTAGAAGGTGACAGGTGTCATCTTGTGGTTGGCTCAATATTTGTCACACAGATCACTATCCAAAAGAACAGTGTGATCTGTGTGAAGGGTAATGGAAGATTATTATTGGTTGTGAAGAATGAGTGGAATGCTAACTTGTTTTGTTTATTATTTCCCAAAGCTGAAGTGGCAATCCAAATCTCCCATTTCTTGCATTCTGATTGGCCCATTTCATTTAACATGGATTGAACTAGTTTTATCTTTCAAAAATGGCAGAAAAGGTCCTTTAGTTGACAATTTTTAAAATGAGCTCTAGTCTTCATTCCTTTGGCAATTTCAGTCCTTCCACTTGCAAACTTGAACAAATAGCTCCTTTGACTGAGTTGACTTGAAGGTTGACCTTATTTGACTTTAATCTTAACTTTGCCAATTTTGCACTTTAGCCCCTCAACTTTGTAAAGTTGTCAAGATAGGTCCTTGCACTTCAAAATCTTGTCACTTTTGATCCTTCTTTGTCTTTTTCATCCAATTAAGCTTGATTTTCTTCTTGTTTGCTTGAAATTGTATCCTTCTTACCTATTTGAGCACAAACAAAGAACATACCATATGATACTGCTTTTATAGCACAAAAGTTAGGTAATTTCCTTGTGTTTTAGGGTGCTTTGTTGATTAATTGATATGAGTTTTTGCTCATATTAAATCCCCTACACTTGAACATTGTCATGTCCTCATGCAATGCTATATTTTAAAGCACAAGTTTACATTCTCCTCATAATTAATCCACCTTGGCCATTATGGAATGCATCTACACTACTCTACACTATATGATGCATGATTTTGATTTTTAACAATGCAATGTACAAGAAACATTTCTATTTTTATCTTTTTGGGTTTTCTTGAAATGGTTTGATGGAAATAACTCATAAAGAATTCAATGACTTTGATTAGGGCTAGGGTACCATGGACACTTATCACCCTCAAGTTTCACTTTCCCCATACCAAGCTTAAAAATGGGATCATTGTATTCACAAGTAAAATGTGCATCAACTTATTCATGACAATTAAATGTGGAACCGGTTATTATTTGAGCAAATTGCTTGAGAGCAAATTCGTCATTATTTAAAGTGTGAAGTATAAGAAATGTAAAATCCAAAAATAAGGAAGCATGGTTTTAATCCTAAGTAATCCTCTCATCCATTACTTGAAAAACCGCTCACAATTAATATAAGTCCGTTTCAAGAATCATAAGTCATTCGCCTTATGTGTAAAATCCTCATGTCATGCTTTCATAAGTAGCTACACACTCGCTAAGGAAAGAAAAATAAAACTCACGCAATAATTTACATCCGCCGCCTTTTTGAGACCTTGGATCTTCAACCCCGCAACCCGTCAAGGTAATACTGGATTGGAGCAATCTATCGAATTCTCGCAAGGTAATATTGGAATCCAATAGTCACTATAATTAACACCACACTGCCCCTCTTGGGAGTCTTGTATAATTATTTTTTTCTTTTTTTTTCTTCTTTTTTTTTCTAGCCACTCATTTTTTAAGCCGCTCTTATTTTTCTTTATTCCTCACAAAGAAATTTGAAAAGAATAAAAGGAAAAACACCCGCTAAGTATGAAGCATGACATAAGTGTAGTACACATAAAACATTCTAACTTAGAATCTTAAGACGTACTTATACCAACCATGAATGATTAGACAAAAATGCATAAGAGATTACAAACCGATTAAAACCGTTCTTGATTATTTATTAACATATATACATGCGAAGAAAATAGAGGTAAAGAAGAGAAAGGTTTAGCCACAAGTAATTATCATGAGGTTTATCTAGCCCTTTTATACTTGCTTCAACTCTATCATTTCCCATTCTCCACAAATTTAAAATCTCAAATAATGAGATTGGTGGATGCTTAGCCTAATAGACCAATGAAGGACTACATGGTTAAGGACACTAGCTAGAGAATGCTTAGATAAGCAAACTCAGGTTGAGTCAAAATATCCATGGCGGGCCTAATATGTCAAAGAAGTCTAAACTTGTTAAACCATATCCTTATTATATATTTTTTATATATCTTTGATGAAAAATAAAAGAAGAAATATATACAATGCAAATGTGTTATGCAAACAAAAAATGATTAATGCAAAAATTATGAATGCATATTTTTTGGTGGCCAAAGTAGATCAAAAATTTGAAAAATGTTTGCAAAATTAATTTTCCAATGTTATCATGAAGATCAATGACAAGTTCTAGGTAAGGTCACTTCGATAGAAGACCCCCCTACACTTAAGCTAAACATTGTCCTCAATGTTTAAGAGCATGGAAGTAAAAAAAAACCTTCCCCTATACTTATGACAATGAATAGACTTTGCGTAACCCAAGTTAAGGAAAGTTCAACTATTGGTGAATTCATGTTTAAGCACAAGGTGTCTATGAAAAATCACAATAGTAACGAAGTGAATCGGATACAAGGGCCTCCTCCAGAAGCTCTAAAGCATGAAATGAGTGAGCAAACCTACAAACAACATGAAGACAAAAGAAAGTCTCCCCTACACTTATCTCCAATTTTATACCTTTATTGCTAACCTACAACACTCTAAACCTAGTTATATGATGCTTGAGTTATGGAGTCTCTAGCTCGACTCATCCCTCTTTCAACTCTTTAGCAATGATCACATGTAATTGGTCTTTTCCCTTTAAGAAAGCATACTCTAGGTGGGATGGAAGGTCCTTGAGTTCAAATGGAGGTGGACTCTCTACGGAAGGTTTTACTATGGAAGGATCCTACTTGGTAACTTCTTGTGGAGTAGGAGAAGGAATAGGGTCCTCATTGAGCAACTTTTGGATATTAAGAATATCTTCTTCCCAATTAATGGGAGAATCATCATCACCAAGAAAGTTGGACTCAAATTCCTTCAAGAGGAAATCACTCTCTCCAAAAGGTGTTAAAGAGGGAGCAATTGAGGCCACGGTTTCAACATGGGGCATTTCCTCACTAGTACTATTGCAAGCATCATGAAAGTGTTCATCACACACCTCATCTAGCACATCAACTATGTTAATAGTCTCACACGGTCTAGACTCCTTAACCTCTTTCCTATCACACACTTTCCCTAGCTTAAACACCACTTTCTCATCCTCTACTCTCATAATTAGTTCTCCCTCCGCCACATCTATCAAAGTACGACCCGTTCTCAAAAACGGTCTACCAACAATCAAAGGAACTCTAGGATCCATGTCATAATCAACCACTACAAAGTCGGCCGGAAATGTAAACTTATCCACACCTACAAACACATCCTCCGCGATACCTACGGGGTAAGCTATGGTTCAGTTGGCTAACTCAAGGGTCATCGTAGTGGGAGTGAGCTCGGGAAGAGAGAGTTTTTTCCAAACCGATAAAGGCATGAGGTTTATGCTTGCCCCTAGATCCGCCAAAGCCATGTAATTTTCCACACCAGGAAAATTACAAGGTATCAAGAAGCGCCCCGGATCTCCAAGTTTTGTTGGTAAGGTTTTAAGTAGCATGGCAGAACAATTTTCATTAAGGGATGTGTTGGGCAAATCAACCAATTTTCCTTTTTTGAGAGTAAATCCTTGAACATCTTAGCAAACTTTGGCATATAAGCAAGAGCTTCCGCAAAGGATATGTTGATGTTGAGTTACTTGAACATCCTTAAGAAATTTGAGACTTGGATGTCATCCTTGTTCTTTAACTTGTCCTTTTTCAACCTTGATGGATATGGAAGAGTTGGTGTAGGTGTAGGTGTTGTAGTGGAAGATTTGTCTTTGATGGCTTCTTCATTGGGAGTTGTGGGAGGTATAGGAGAAGTAGGAATAGGTTAAGAAGGTGTGTTTGATTGAATGGGAGCATTTTGAGGTGGTGAAGTAGATGTAGAAGGCTTGTCACATGTAGGAACAAAAGTGGGTGTAACAATAGGAGGCTTAGGAGGTGAAGGATCCTTTGTTGTCTTTCTACTTCTCGTTGTAATAGCATTGACATTTGCTCTTGGGTTTGTTTGTGTGTTTGATGGCAAAGCCCCTTGTGGTCTTTGATTGAATGCCATTAAAAGCCTATTGGTTTGTTTCTCCATTGTACGTTTCATTTGGTCATTCATTCTTTTCTCACTTTCACGAATTCTCCTTTCAACATACTCATGAGTCTCTTGTAGCCCATATCCTTGATTTTGAAGTTGAGGGTAACCTTGATTTGGTATTTGAGAATATCCTTGATTTGGGAAGGGTGGAAGTGGTTGATTAAATCCTTGATGTGGTGGATAAGAGTTATTTCCTTGATGTTGAAAATTGTTGGGTGCCTTGTAGTTATTCCCTTGGTAATGTGGTTTTGTGCCTTGATTCCGTTGTAACATTTGAGGAGGATTTTGGTGAGGTTGGTTGGGTGGTTGGGGTGGGAATCCCGGTGGAGTAAGGTAATTTTGGGACTTGTAAGAAAGGTTATTGGGATTGATATTTGGCTTGAAGTGTTCACGATGTTACTCTTGGTAAGCATAACATTCCCCTTGATAACCTTACACCTTATCACATTGTTCATAGGAATGAGGACCTCCACAAGTCACACAAGAAAGAGTAATGGCATGCACATCATTTGAGGAATGATTTCCCATAGAAAGCTTCATAAAGTCATTCATCATTGTTTCTTGCATCTTTTGAGTGTTTTGTATTAATGTTTGACTTTCCTTATGAGCTTGAGTAAATGCTTGAATGCATGAAATGAGTTGAGTTTCCAATGGTTTAGAACTTCCTTCTTGAATGACATGGACTCTTTCATCAAATTGTGTGTTGGTTTGCACCATTGCTTTAGTCTCAATAATATCCCAAGCCTCTTGAATGGATTTAAGAAGAATATTCCCTCCCGCGTAAGCATTGAGTGAGTCTTGGTGATGAGGTTTAAGGCCATTGTAGAAAGTATTGATTTGGTGAACTTCATCCAATCCATGGTTAGGGCATCTCCTCAATAACTCTCTAAACTCCTCCCAAGCATCACTAAAGGTTTGACTAGGTTTTTGTTGAAAGCCTATAATTAAGTTCCTCAAAGCCGTAGTCTTAGGTGGGGGAAAGAACTTGTTCAAAAACATAGTAGTGAAACCATCCCATGTGGTGATACTATCGGATGGTTGTGTATCTAACCAATGCTTAGCTGGACCCTCTAGTGAAAATTGCACCAATATCAACTTAATGGCATCATGGGGAACTCCATTGTACTTAATGGTGTTGCAAAGAGCAAGAAATATCTTAAGGTGATAATGAGGATTATCATTCTTGTTTCATTAGAAAGGTGTGTTTGAAACCAAGTTAATCATAGCCGTTTTTATCTCAAATGAATTTGCGGGAATATCGGGTATCTTGATAGCATCGGCATATCCGTGAACATTGGATTGCAAACGTTCCATCAAAGAAAGAGTATCAACTCCGGCCATGGCTTCTTGTTGTGGATGAATCAAAGCACGATTCTCGTGATCGGCTTGATGGACGGTGGTGTTCCTACTCTTTCTCTTTTTCTTCCTTTTTGGAGGAAGGGGTTGTACACCAATCGGTATTTGTGCACGCTCGCGAGTGAGCATGCAACTCAATATGAGGAATGAGAGAGAAGCTCTCGTGTGACTTTGAAGAGAAAAGGATTATCCCCTTCGAGTTTCAATATGAAATATCCACAAGAAAATAATAATATACGTATGTACTACTTGGGTGCAACATCCCCAATGAAGCCTTCCTTCTTAGAATACTCACAAGTGAACGGGGGGTTAGGTGGCGCGAAGCACTTAAGTACCTATTGACCCTTAGATGGCATTTTATAGCACATCGCCTTTCTATTCACTTAATTATTTGTATTCTTCGAATTGTTGCTTATTGGAAGTATTTATCTATTCTTGCTTTATTTTGTTTGATCGATACACGTGTCAAGGACCGGAACGCCCCTCAACACGGTGTATTGCCTTGGCAATACTTATGGAGAATATGTGAATTGGTTGTTCTTATACGTATACATATTTACTTATAATAATATATGGAAAATATTTTTGTATTTATGAGTTTTTAAGAGAAAATACTATATGTACATAAAAACCGATGGAATCCAATAATATATATTTTTGGGTGCAATCTCTTAGGAAAAAGATTGCTTTTTTGGATTTGTTTAATTTGTTTGGTCAATTCTTTAGGAAAAGAATTGTTTGGTTAATTTTTTAAGTTTTTATATATTTTTTATATTTTTTATTTTTTATTTGTTTTTTATTTATGATACGTAAAAATAACGTTCACTAGGTGATCGGATCCCAAAAGCCAATGAAAACCGTCAATCGATAGTCTCTCGTAAAGTCAAAGAACCGGCAGCGGCGCCATTTGAAATGTGTATAGTTGAAGTTCGTTTTCTCAGTTCTTAACAAATTGAAAGTCCTAACAAGATCGAGTTTTTAATTTTTTTTGTTGGTAAAGTATTTGGATATTCTATATCTAATTCAAACAAATCCTTGCTAAAATGAAAAAATAAAGACTACTTATACGTAAAACAAAGTGCACAAACCAAGTATTTATTCAATTAAAATGCTCAAATGTAAATTCTACAAAATATAAGGACTGAAAATGTAAATTCACTGAAAAATAAATGCCAAAAATACAAAATCAAAAAGTCAAAGGGCCATATATGCAAAAACAGTTAACCAAATGGACTAAATGTGAAAATTAATCTAACAAAGTAACTAACTTTTAACTATTTTGAAAACTGACCTACCACTTTTTAACAAACTTGAAAATCTAAGGACTTAACTTTTGCAAAACCTAATTAAGTGGAATTTTAGCCTGTAAATGAAACTGTTTAACAATCAAAGGACTAGAATGCAATTTTCAAAAGTTTATTAACAAAAACGGGTTAATGGACAAAATAAGCTCGTTTGAGCTCGTTTCTTGACAAAATAAGCTCAACCCAATTTCAAAAGTCTTAAAATTGAAATTAAGCTAGACTTGTGAAAGGAAATAAGCTGAAACTAGCTAGAACTCTAATAAGCAATTTCAAATAAGCTCAAAATAAGCTATCTAATAAGCTACACGTGCACAACTTGATTTTATTGAAGAAACTTGTTAAACGGATCGCAATAAGAATGGGAAATCTAGCTTCAAAGAAAATGATCCATTAATAATCTCTAAAATTGAAAATAAGCTAAAATGAGCTTATGTTGACTTTTGTTGACCAAAAATCCAAAAATCTGAAAATCTCAAAACTTATCCAGGAACACTTTTTGAAGTGATTTGTGAAAGAAAATTAGCAAGTTTCTGAAGTGGATAAGCCAATATGAGAAAACAGTCAACCTATTTATCACAGGGAATTGAAAATGCTCAAGTGCTTTAAACAAAGGCTTATATCTAGCTTATTTCTGAATATTGTATAATTTCCTATTAAAGGCTTAAACTACAGATGTTAAGTGATACCTAGAAACTGGTTTCAAGGATTTTCATCAAGAAACAAAACTTTGGCAATGATTTGAAAATGGATACTTTTCTGAAATCTAGATAATCAAAGCTGACCCAAAATGCTTCTCATGCCATTTGCCTCTCTGACTAAAATCTTGACTTGAAAACTTTGTAAACTAATTTGCAATGACTTACTGACTGAATGAAAGCTATAATTAACCACCTAAAAAAACTTGAACACAATTGAAATCCTAATCCCAAACACAAGTTTACTGAACTTTTAAAACTTTTGTAAAGGAATTTTGAGTTAAAAGCTACAATTATCAAAGAAAGATATCAAGCTAAGTGTAATGAATGAAATGTAATGCATAAGGACCAATTTTAAGCTATGAAGCAGTTTAATACTCTAAATGTACTTATGAGCTAATATTACTGATTATATGCAGCCAAGAATGAAAATTAAGCTAATGATCAAGTACAAGACTGCAAATAAGCTATTCAAACTACAACTTCTACTCAGTAACACACTTGATCATATATCAAACAAGGTTACACTAAGAATTAAGCATGCCTGCAACAATTGAGTGGAATTAAAATGCAGAAACCAAAAACCTTTTAGCTACGGCCTCCTTTGGGGAGTAGAGTAGCGCTGAGCTATCTAACTAGTGCTAAACCACCACCTTAGCACTAGTAACTACTAATCATCTACCAATCAACAGCTAATCAATCCTTAAACGCCATTGATGATTAGAAAACCTTCAATGCTTGAAAATGGATGATCAGAACTGGAACTCAGCTACAGGATGAACTCAATCAGCAACAATCTTCAACAAGCTTCTAATGATCACTCATGATCATTAGAAACAAAACAATAACAATTCATAATGAACAGTAGATAAACAGTAAAAGATTTGGAGGGAAATTTGAAATTTATTAATTATGAATGAAAAGTGGTTGCAAGGTTTGTTATAACTACCTAACAGACTCTCAAAAGTTTGTCAAGCTTTTGAGAGTTGTTAACTACAACTACTAACAGAATTGAGAGAGAGAACTAAAATCTAGTGTGTGTGTGTTTTCACACTAGCTACGTATATACAAATGAGAAGTACATGCCCTATTTATAGAATGGAAATGTGTTGAAGTAGGGGTAAGTGACGTGTCTGAGCCAATTAATTGCTTCCACGTGTCCTCATCTTCTCAATTGGATTTAGCCGTTACAAGTTTGAATTTGGGCATTTCTTGGTGAGTTGATTCGAGCTTGATTGGATGGTTGGGATGGATTTAGGACTTAAAAATGAATAAGTTTCATGTAGAACACTTCTTCTGATATGCAGTAGAGACCAAATTCGTATTTGGGTTTTGTTTGTTGAAGAAGGTGACAAGTGTCATCTTGTGGTTGGCTCAATATTTGTCACACGGATCACTATCCAAAAGAACAGTGTGATCTGTGTGAAGGGTAATGGAAGATTATTATTAGTTGTGAAGAATGAGTGGAATGCTGACTTGTTTTGTTTATTATTTCCCAAAGCTGAAGTGGCAATCCAAATCTCCCATTTCTTGCATTCTGATTGGCCCATTTCATTTAACATGGATTGAACTAGTTTTATCTTTCAAAAATGGGAGAAAAGGTCCTTCAAGTTGACAATTTTATAAAATGAGCTCTAGTCTTCATTCCTTTGGCAATTTCAGTCCTTCCACTTGCAAAATTGATCAAATAGCTCCTTTGACTGAGTTGACTTGAAGGTTGACCTTATTTGACTTTAATCTTGACTTTGACAATTTTGCACTTTAGCCCCTCAACTTTGTAAAGTTGTCAAGATAGGTCCTTGTACTTCAAAATCTTGTCACTTTTGATCCTTCTTTGTCTTTTTCATCCAATTAAGCTTGATTTTCTTCTTGTTTGCTTGAAATTGTATCCTTCTTACCTATTTGAGCACAAACAAAGAACATACCACATAATACTACTTTTATAGCACAAAAGTTATGTAATTTCCTTGTGTTTTAGGGTGTTTTGTTGATTAATTGATATGAGTTTTTGCTCATATCAAGCCGCATGACATTGTTACCTTACTACAACAAACAACGGGTAGCTAGCCCGAAACTCAATTTGCCCATCTAAGTTAGCGTGTCATCACAAAAATCACGCTATGGAAATCTTCTCATACATAAATTCGCTTACCAATCAATGTGGCACGACGGGGATCAACCGTCAAGGCGCGAACTGGGGTGATCGTCCCCAAATAGTACTATTATATGCATAAGCGTCTACCAAATCCCGGTAGTTCACAATTCATGCTAATGGGACTTTTAGTGACATAACCTAACTTTAATAATCCATTTTATTTCACACATCGGGTCATATAATCATTCATCGAGTCGTACTATCATTCGGGTCCAAATCAATAATCAAACAATCGGGACAAATGGTATCCTATTTTATCAAAACTAACATGTTATCTCCCTCGCGGGTTTATAAAACATTTCATAAAAACATTTAAAAGAGTGCGAGGCTATGAACTCACGTTGATTAGGAAAGGCGGTTATCGGCGATTCGGATGTACGGTACGTGCTTTAATCACGGAAACCTAGATAAATAATACTCGTCTTAGACTCTTGTCCAATGACTTTATAAAACAATAACTATAATATGATGATATCATGAGTATGATGATGATCATGTGGGAGTTTATATCTTTATAGACATTAAAATGTCATGTGTTGGTACATTTCTAGAATAGTTATACTATATTAGCCCAATTTACACTTTTATTATCAGTTCTATGCTTACATGTTGGGCCCAAGTGGGTTAAGCCCAATTAAGCAAGTTTATTAGTGTTTAGCCAAATTAGTTGGATTAATAGTCCAATAAGGCTAATTTGGCCCGTTAATGTCCGTATGTTATAAAGCTCGGGTTTTATCAGTTTTTACTTGTAATATGTACTTATATATCAGTATATGAGTTATAAAAAGTTCACATTAGACGGGTCCGACCATCTAAGTTTTAATTGACGAAAACGTTAATTTTACGGTTTTAGCCGAAAAGACGTAAAAATCAGGTTTATAGTTTTATAACTTATAAAACTTATCAAATTGCCATTTTTATAAAATGTCTCATTTATTTATTATTGTACATACTTATATAAATGTTATATATATTAGTGGGTTTTAAGTTTATATTTTATATATTATTTACTTGAGTGCTATTATAATACTATATACTTTAATTTTCACAAATCTGATTTTTACTTTCACTTTCACCATTTTTACCATATCTTGAGTTCTACAAAGAGATAGAAGCTCATTTTTGGATGACATAAACTTCATATTATGTGTTACAAATAACTTAGATTTAGCTACTGCTCAATCAAAGTCTAAGTATCCGTAACATTCCTCACAAAACAGACTATTCAGATTGATACATCAATTTTGTTTTGATCATATCTCACTCATTATAATGATTCCATTGTATGTCCAACTCTCACATGTGTACAAAACTTAATACTTACTGTATATTGATTCCACTATGCCATTTTATCAGTTTATCATATGGTTTCTTACTGTTTTTATACAGCCAACTATTTTAAGAATGATTTAACCATTATACATGTAGTTTTCAATCTTTTTATCCATGTTTATCAACACATGATCACCACACAATATTTTTATAATCATATATCATCATATACATATACATTAAGAAAGAAAATACATGGTTACATATTCAAAATAACAAGAGGATAGGAAGAACAATCTCTATACCCCCAAAGTGATGAAAAGATGGGGTTGGTGATGAATAAGACTTGGTTTTAGGTAACCAATCTTATGAGATATCAACACCACTTCTAGGATCACCAAATATTTGTAGACTTATCCAAAAATCATCCCTTGATCTCCATGGAAACTCCTTGCTAGTTGTTAAAATCACCTCCAATCAATATATCTTCAATGGGTTTTCATCATATGTGTAAATAACATATGATTTATGGTTGAATCAAGATCAAATGGGGGTTGTTTTGGGTGAAGAGTGGATGTTCATAGGGAGAGAGTTGAGAGAAAAATGGTGGTTTGCATGAGTGTTATGTGAGAGAATGGTTTTAGTTAGTAGTTTTAAGGTGTGGATGGTTTTGGTGCAAGACTAAGGACATGTGTCCTTAGTTAGCTTAACAGTTTGACACACATGAGGTGTGTTGCTGAAGCTTAAACCATCCCATATTGGGGGTGGGGCAAAATTTGTTTTGTCTCATCCCCAATTATTTACGGGTACTCCTCGATTCTAGTTTCCCCGATTAGCGTGTCCTCGGATCGTTTTACGAAAACGTTTTTATAAATTATGAATCAATGGCACAAAACGAATCTAATAAAAATTGTCTCATCAAAAACGGAGTTCAAAAACGTAATACGTAATCCTAGGGTTTCCGGTTTAGTCGTAAAGGACGTTAAATTATACTCGTAAGTCCTAATCTCTTCTCGTAAATTTGTAAGTTTATGAACCAACAAAAATTTAAATTCCAAAATAATATTCACGAATAAATTTTTTTCCTGAAATGTCGGACTGTCACCAAAAACGGTGTAAGTAAACGTAAGCACGTAACGTAGAGTCCTCCGGTTTAGACGTAGTCGATGCTACTTCAAGACGTAAACTCAAATTTATTCCCAAAAATAAGTGAGTTCATAATATAACATTAAAATAATGATTTTGAATAATACATGAGAATAAAATATCGACCATAAATTGACGGATTGTCACAGCATTTACCCCTAGACAGGATCTTTGTCGTCAAAGATCGAGTTATCTTACTACTCGCTTCTTATAAAGTTAAAGCCATGTGCGTATTTACTCCACATTCGGTACTTTCTCACAAGTGTAATTCATTACAATACGCGAGTTTCATCAAACATAACTACGAGAATACAATCAGGCTTTGTGTTGACTTACTTTCTCTATCCATGATGTTCACGGGTTTTTGATGAATGCAACTTTTCGCCTATCTAAACTTTACTAAGGAACAATCAGATTTGCACTTGATAGATGATAACTAGGTTTTACTTAGTTAAAAATTAAAGTTCTTTGTCGTATGTCTAATCGAATTGATCCTGGTTAACTATGCGACTCAGTCGTTCTTTGGTGAAACAAAAGTTATGTCGTTGTAGTAATTTAAAAAGTGCAAAACTTTAAATTAAATGACGTTGATTTTAAATCTAACTCTAATGACGGGAATTTAAAAAGCATGTCGAAAATTAAAAGTCACTTAATGTAAATAACGCAAACTTAAAACTATCCTAAAGGCAAACTTAAAACGCAACTAAAACTTAAAATAAGGCAAGGCTTAAAATAAATCTAAGGCAAGTAATCTTAAAGTGCGACTAAGTAAAAAGACGGGAAAAATAAAGCTTGAAAATTAAAAACTAAAAATTTAAAAACAGAAACTAAAAAGAACCTGAAAACAGCTCACTCGGAATAATCCTTCATTCGGAATAATCACTCATCCGGAATGTCACCTTCGTTTGGAATGATTCTTCTTCACTCGGAATATTTACCAAAACCTTGATTCGGAATAAAATGTTCACCCGGAATAAAACCTTGATCCGGAATAAATTCTTTATTCGGAATATGTCACTTATCCGGAATAAATCCTTCACTCGGAATGTTAGCTTGATTCGGAACTTCCACTGATTCGGAATATCTGGCTTGGTTCGGAATGTTTGCTGATCCGGAACAATGTCTTGATTCGGATTAAATTCCGAATGAACTCCTTCACTCGGAATGTTCCGAATGAACTCGCTGAGCCGGAGTTCTGTTGATCCGGAATGTTGTTGATCCGGAATGTTCCGAATGAAGGTCCTTGATTCGGAATGATAAATGTTCCGAATGAACTCCCCTGATCCGGAATAATAAATTATTCCGAATAAACAACTTCGATCCGGAATGTTCCGAACAAAGCCTTGATTCGGAATGTTCCGAATAAACACTTTGATTCGGAATACAAGTATTCCGAATGAATGCCTTTGATTCAGAATGTTCCGAATGAAGATGTTTGATTTGGAATGTTCCGAATGAAGTTGTTTGATTCGGAACAAACAGCTGATCCGGAACGTGGCCTTGATTCGGAATAAATGGGACAAAAGGCTGATCCGGAATAACCTGCTAAACTCTTTGATCCGGAATAAACCTGGGAACAGTGACGAAAAGCGAAGAACAAGGAAGAACAAATAACACGAATCTAACAAAAAATAATCAAATTAAACCAAAAGATTAAGCAAGACTAACCAAATAACATCTACTAATCATAAACAAACAATACAAAACAATCAAACTAACAATACTAATCAAAATAATCAAAACACATTTTAATCAAATCAATAAAAACATCAAAAACATGAACATGAACAATAAAGCATAAAGATTAAGATCAAACAAGAAAGGAAGATAGGAGATTGACAATAAAAGTAAAGATTGACAAGAATTAAAAGGAAACTTACTTGAAATTAAAGGTAATTAAGGTGCAAGACAAGTATTTAAATTGACATGAAAATTAAATGTGCACAAAATTAAAGATGGAAGAACTAGTGTCACTCTAGCCAACAAAATGAAATGAAAACACTAATGATCTATTTATAGGGGAGATTAGGGAGGTGCTTAGGAAGCTTCCTCCCCTCTTTCTTCTTTCTTTAATTGCACCATTAAGTCCTTAATCTTCTTAAATCTTGGACTTTAATGTATTTGTCTCGGGATTTCTTTAAACTCGTCTTGTAATTCTTCAATAAATTAGACTTGAGTTCTTCGGCTTTTAGTAAACTTCCGTCTTTTGACTTTTTCTTCGATAAATCTAAATAATTGGTCTTGGACTTCCGTTCTTTTTGCACTCTTGATTTCTTGACTTCGTCTTTTGTCTTTTTCTTCGATAAAAGCCCGTGAATGCCCGTGTTTTCTCCCCTTTTCACAATTTCGTCCTAAATCACAACAAAAACACAAACCACGCATAATTCTGACATTTACGACATAAAATACACGTTTTGGCTTGGTTATTATTGTAGTTAAGTGGTAAAAAGGATGGGTGTTTACACACCTATCAAATACCCTACACTTGACCATTGCAATGTCCTCATGCAATGCATTAGTTACAAAGCACGATTACACTTTTCATCATAATCAACCCACCTTGGCCTTTATTAAAGAGATAGAAAATTATAAACATTCAAAGGAAGAAAGTAAAGAAATCAAAAACATACCTTAAGGTTTTGAAAATGTTGTGAATGATCATCATCCTCAAGTTTTCACTTTCTCCAAACCAAGCTTAAAAACGAGATCATTGTTATTATAAGTTAGCAAACTAACACGAACTCATGTGGGCCAATTATTTACTTAGACTCCCTTATTTCTATGTGTATCTCTTATATTTTATTGTTGTCTTGAATGATCACGAGGATGCATTGTTGACTTATTTCGATAGTTATTTAGGCTGAAAACAAAGTGGGACGATTTAATCAATAGTTAGCTAAAGGACAAAATCTTTTAAAACTGCTTCTCGGGACCTCATAAAGTTCATATCTTGGCATAACTCGCTTCGCGATTTGAGACTTTTCTCGGACCGATATTTGGCAGCGACTTCATACTTCAAATCTTGAGAGACGTTCATGAAATAATGGTATTCTCTTCATAATAGGAATTTCTTCACTTGAAGTTTTTAGAGATTCTTCATATTTGGACCACGACTTCTTCATTTTTCTCTAATCTTTATTTTGGACTTTGATATACAACGATCCGCCTCCTTTTTGGACTTGGATCTATTTATCCTCATACCTTGTTAGGGCCTTTTTGGATAGACTTCTCCATGATCTTTGCGGGAGTATTTGCTTTTCGTCGTGTGTCTCGATCCTTCATATTGATTTTTGATAAATGATTCTTCACGTCACTTGGGATCTTTAGCAACAAAATGTAGCCCTCATGCCTTGTTAGGGCCTTTTCGGACTCTCCAATCTTCGCATCCCGCTTCAATAAGTTATGCCTTGGCTATGAACTCTAATCCATACCGAGAAACTTTTAAACGATCTTGGGCTAGAAGCTATGTAAATTTTCAAATCGTACAACCTTATTTATTGCAGATAAATTTATTAGCAAGCGATGGGAGAATAGGCTTATAATTAACTCACATAAATTCACAAAAGAATACCAAATTTATAATTTACTCTATCATCTCTCGTTCTCCACAATTTAAAATTTCAAAGAATGAGACTCGTGGATGCTTAGCCTATTAAATCAAAGTTTTGGATTTTCGAGTTGCCTATAGGATCTTGCAAATTCTTATACTTTTTCAAGTTTAGAAATCGCATTTTAAAGTTCCCTTGATAAACGACTCTCTAGGATCAATTATAGGAACTTGCGAAAAGTTCTTGTTCTTAACCCGTGAGAGTTAAGACTTTCGCGTTTTATAGCTCCCTATATAAAAGCCTAGCAAAACTTGACTTAAACACGTTAATGATACTAGCTAGAGTAAACTTAGATAAGTAAACTCGGGTTGAGTCAAAAGATTCAAAACGTTTTGAAAATTAAAACCACTTTATTAAAATTTATTCCAAAATAGATTAAAAACTAATAGGCCAAAATAGATTAAAATTTTTGAAAAATGTCGAAAAATTGATTTTCTGGTTAAAATGAGGACCAATACAAGGAGAAGGCCACTTAACTCCGATAGAAGTCCCCCTACACTTAATATAAACATTGTCCTCAATGTTTAAGCATGTGGGAGTAAACTCCCCTACACTTAGGAGATTGTGCACTTTGTTTAAATGTCGCTAAGGAAAAGACAACTAATGAGATTCCTATTTTAATATTGGAAAATATAAAATAGTGAATCGAAAAGAGTTTAGGATAGAACTGGGAAGACGGGAACGCGGAATCACGGGTCGTCAAAAATCATCAAGAGTGGATCATTGAAAGCTCGAATCCCTGATTAGTAGAAGAGAGGAAATAACAAACACCAACGGGTCTCCCCTACACTTAGGATAAAGAAAGCTAAAAGATAGATACATGGGTTGCCTCCCAAGAAGCGCTTGATTTTTGTTCACCAAGTCGTGAGCCTGACTCTACCTTGATTAGCATAGGAATAAGCATGAAACATATCCACCGGGATCAAATACATAGTTTTCGTCTATCAAATAGCACAAGCTTAAGGTGAACAAAGCAAGCCAAAGAAGAATAGGCAAGGTTCCTTTAAGCAAAGATGGAGTACGGTGGGAGCAAGGGTGAAGAGGTGTAAGCATGTATTCAATAGTTCCAAAGATTTTTCCTTTTATTTCATCAGATGGATACTGAGATGGCTGAAGAATATCGATACCGGGGTCGAACACCTTTTCCTTTAGGGGAAAATAGCACTCAGGCTCAGCAAAATTTGAAGATGATCCGCGAAGAAAATGCACAACCTCGTCCTCAGAAGGTGGACAAAGAGGTATTAAATCATACGTGATGCGGATGTTGGTGTCGTCCGGTTGCTTCTCCTTTGAAAGAATTTTCTTCAAATCCAAAGTAGGATCAAGACCATAATCATCAAAGTCTAAAGAAAGAGCATCACTCTCATGAGGGAAGTATGTATTGAGAAAAGTAGAGAAGTCTTCCTCAAATGAGTAATCATCCAAAGTAGAATTAAGCATGAATGGAGGAGGATCTTCATCATGTGAAGAATCACCCGAAAGAGTATCGGCCTCATCCAAATCATCATAAGTGGGCATGTCGGGATACTCGGAAGTAAAATCATCATAATCATCCGAATCTGAGATAGAATCATCATCATAAGCATCAAAGATCGGTGGAGAATCATATATGGGTGAAGGTTCAAAATTGGAGAGAGAATCATCCACATCATCTTGAAAAAGTGGATTATCAATGCACGAATCAAATAGAGGATTGTTGTAGACGACAAAATCATCAAGCACATTAATCATATTCGCGGATTCTCTTCCAAAGGATTTGCTTGTAAGCTTCCCCATTTTGAACACTTGTTGTTCATTCCCGACCCTTAAAATTAATTCACCTTCGGCAACATCAACTAAAGCTCGTCCGGTTCTCAAGAATGGCCGACCAAGTATTAAAGGAATACGAGGGTCCATTTCATAATCAACAACAACAAAGTTGACCGGGAAAGTGAAGGTGCCAACTTTAATGAACACATCTTCGGCAATACCAACGGGGTAAGCGAGAGTGCGATTTGCAAGCTCAAGAGTCATCTTTGTTGGAGTAAGGTCGGGTAATGATAGTGCTGTCCAAACACTTAAAGGCATCAGATTTATACTGGCTCCGAGATCAGCTAGGGTAGTAAATTCTTCGGTTTTGTTAAAAATGCAAGGCAACACAAAACGACCGGGATCTCCAAGTTTTTCCGGAAGTTATTTAAGAATAACTACAGAACAGTTTTCATTTAAGCGTGTGTTTGCGAGCTCAATCAACTTCTCCTTCTTGTTAAGCAGTTCCTTGAATGCTTTGACAAATTTCGGCATGTGGACAAGTGCTTCAACAAGGCTAATGTTGAAATTTATTTGAGAGATCATCTTCAAATAATTCGACACTTGAATGTCATCCTTGGTGTGGAGTTTGGCCTTGTTGAGTCGAGAAGGGTAAGGAATGCTGGGGTTGGGTGGTGGAGGTGTAGCAGGTGAAGGTTGAGATGTTGAAGGGTTCTTCTTCGGTACTTTGTCATGACGAGGAGGAGACGGGAATGGTGTACTAATACTAGGTGTAGGAGTAGTAGGGATAAATGATGGTGGAGGAGGTGTAGATGATGGGGGCGGAATAGGTGGTCCTACTATGGTAACTCCACTACGGGTAGTAATAGCACTCACATTCGCTCGCGGATTGGTGACGGTGTTTGAAGGTAGAGAACTCGAAGTAGAGGGTTGAGTTGTGGGCATGAAACTAGCCAGCATATTCTTCAAATCATTCGTTTGATTGCTGAAGGAGGATTGAATATTATCTCGAATCTCGGATCTAATGTCATTCCCTTGCTTGGTGATATCTCCTTTCAAATTGATAATTTGGCTTTGTAGATTCTTGATTTGCTCACCTTGGGTTCTCATTAAGGCTTCAACATCTTGATTGATGGGTGGTGCTTGTTGAGTGGGTGGGTGATAAGGATTAGAAGCTCTTGCTGGGATTTGGTTGCTTCTATTGTAGTTGTTGGGGTTTTGGTTTTTAGGAGAAAAACCGGGTGAAAGGTAGTTGTTGGACCGGTAACTTAGCAAATTTCGATCCCCTTGAGGTCAAGCCTGGTAATTTTCCGGTGAATAATTACCATAAGCCGCATACACGTTTTCCAGATTTCCTTGAGTAGAAGGACAATCAGTGTATGAGTGTGTACCGCCGTATGTCTCACAAGAAGGTGCTACCGCTTTTACTTGTTGTTGGTTTGTAGAGAGAAGCAAGATATTTTTGTTCATTTCGGACATCATGCGGGTGAATTCGGTCATGTCGGGGCTTGCTGAAGTAGAAGAAACATTGACTCTCGGGTTGTTCCTTGAAGAAGCGGAGGAATCCCAATTTTTGTGGTGAGTAGTCATGTTCTCAATAAGCTCTCTACACTCCTCGGGTCTCCTTTTCATAAATGTGCCACCGACGGCTGCATTAATCGTATCACGATCACGAAAAGTCAAACCGTTGTAGAAAGTATCAATTAAGGTCACAGGGAGAATGTTGTGGTTTGGACAACGATCGATCAAAACATCATATCTTTCTCAAGCATCAAAGAGAGATTCATCGGGTTCTTGCATGAAACCGCTGATTTGATTGTGAAGGCTCGTGACCATGGATGGTAGAAAGTAGCGCGACAAAAAGCGTTGAGTCATGTCATCCCAAGTATGAATGGAATTCTTCGGGAGACGATCAAACCATTTCTCGGCGTGGTGTGATAAAGTATGTGGAAAGAGTTGAAGGCGAAGAACATCCATTGTGGCACCAGGCAACTTCATGCTTTGGGTAATAGTAATGAACTTGTCGAGGTGTTTTTTGGCATCATCATCAGGCATTCCGGCGAATGGATTAGTTTGCACTTGCTGGATCATGTGATGCTTCAACGAAAACTCCGGAGCCGTGATTTGCATCGGCGCAATCGGTCCTCCTCATCCAAACATGGTAGGTTGATAAAGCTCCTCCATTGTCCGAAGATCGGGCTGTGGAAGAACATTGTTGTTGTTTTATTGAGGTACGGTGGATTATTATTGTTGTTAACACCTGTCATAGCTAAATCTTCACGAGTCTCGGGCTCTTGATAAGTAGAAGATCTAGTACGCATACACCTACAAAGGCAAAAGAAAACAATACCAAACACAAAGAGAATATATATACACTATAAAGATAAAAATAAAATCTTTTTGGATTTTTGAAAATATGGATTTTTGAAAATATGGATTTTTAACAATTTTTAATTTTTATGTTTTTTTGAAAAATTTTTGTGCAAGAAAATAATGCTCACGAATGAACGGATCCCAAAAAGCAACGCGTCTCTCACAGAAAACCGTTTATCTTCACGAAAAGAGCCGGCAGCGGCGCCATTTGATAACTGAGATTTTACTTAGTTAAAAAGTAAAGTTCTTTGTCGTATGTCTAATCGAATTGATCCTGGTTAACTATGCGACTCAGTCGTTCTTTGGTGAAACAAAAGTTGTGTCGTTGTAGTAATTTAAAAAGTGCAAAACTTAAAACTAAATGACGTTAATTTTAAATCTAACTCTAATGACGGGAATTTAAAAAGCGTGTCGAAAATTAAAAGGCACTTAATGTAAATAACGCAAACTTAAAACTATCCTAAAGGCAAACTTAAAACGCAACTAAAACTTAAAATAAGGCAAGGCTTAAAATAAATCTAAGGCAAGTAATCTTAAAGTGCGACTAAGTAAAAAGACGGGAAAAATAAAGCTTGAAAATTAAAAACTAAAAATTTAATAACAGAAACTAAAAAGAACCTGAAAACAGCTCACTTGGAATAATCCTTCATTCGGAATAATCACTCATCCAGAATGTCACCTTCGTTCGGAATGATTCTTCTTCACTCGGAATATTTACCAAAACCTTGATTCAGAATAAAATGTTCACCCAGAATAAAACCTTGATCCGGAATAAATTCTTTATTCGGTATATGTCACTTATCCGGAATAAATCCTTCACTCGGAATGTTAGCTTGATTCGGAACTTCCACTGATTCGGAATATCTGGCTTGGTTCGGAATGTTTGCTGATCCGGAACAATGTCTTGATTCGGAATAAATTCCGAATGAACTCCTTCACTCGGAATGTTCCGAATGAAATCGCTGATTCAGAATTCTATTGATCCTAAATTTTGTTGATCTGGAATGTTCCGAATGAAGGTCCTTGATTCGGAAGATAAATGTTCCGAATGAAGATGTTTGATTCGGAATGTTCCGAATGAAGATGTTTGATTCGGAACAAACAGCTGATCCGGAACCTGGCCTTGATTCGGAATAAATGGGACAAAAGGCTGATCCGGAATAACCTGTTAAACTCTTTGATCCGGAATAAACCTGGGAACAGTGACGAAAAGCGAAGAACAAGGAAGAACAAATGACACGAATCTAACAAAAAATAATCAAATTAAACCAAAAGATTAAGCAAGACTAACCAAATAACATCTACTAATCATAAACAAACAATCCAAAACAATCAAACTAACAATACTAATCAAAATAATCAAAACACACTTTAATCAAATCAATAAAAACATCAAAAACATGAACATGAACAATAAAGCATAAAGATTAAGATCAAACAAGAAAGGAAGATAGGAGATTGACAATAAAAGTAAAGATTGACAAGAATTAAAAGGAAACTTACTTGAAATTAAAGGTAATTAAGGTGCAAGACAAGTATTTAAATTGACATGAAAATTAAATGTGCACAAAATTAAAGATGGAAGAACTAGTGTCACTCTAGCCAACAAAATGAAATGAAAACACTAATGATCTATTTATAGGGGAGATTAGGGAGGTGCTTAGGAAGCTTCCTCCCCTCTTTCTTCTTTCTTTAATTGCACCATTAAGTCCTTAATCTTCTTAAATCTTGGACTTTAATGTCTTTGTCTCGGGATTTCTTTAAACTCGTCTTGTAATTCTTCAATAAATTAGACTTGAGTTCTTCGGCTTTTAGTAAACTTCGGTCTTTTGACTTTTTCTTCGATAAATATAAATAATTGGTCTTGGACTTCCGTTCTTTTTGCAGTCTTGATTTCTTGACTTCGTCTTTTGTCTTTTTCTTCGATAAAAGCCTGTGAATGCCCGTGTTTTCTCCCCTTTTCACAATTTCGTCCTAAATCACAACAAAAACACAAACCACGCATAATTCCGACATTTACGACATAAAATACACGTTTTGGCTTGGTTATTATTGTAGTTAAGTGGTAAAAAGGATGGGTGTTTACACACCTATCAATAGACATTTTATCAAGTTCGATATACGAATCATAATTTACGCAACCCTAGAAGTCCTAGGGTAGATCCAGCTTATATGCCCTTCAAACCAACTTTTTACATTATCTCAATGGTCCCATACAACGGGGACTTAATTCCCATGATCTTTCAGATCTTCAATTCATCTTTCTATGGTGAAATTTTTTGGCATAACTTCGCTACCCATCCTGTACTTCAAGATCTACATTTCATATTCATATAACCTTCTGCCCACTACTGGTAGTCAAGAATCAAATCCTAATTTCAACAATCATTTCAAGTCTCGCGGGTCGGGTATTATATAAGGTTAGGTTTGTCATCATAGGAAACCTTGAACCTTAAAGACATGTCCAACTCACAATGGGTGTATGTCGGGTGTCTTTATCCCAACTCCTACTTACAGATGCTCTCATATTTAGATCCTAACAAGATTAGATCTTGATCCTAATACGATAATTATCAATGATAATCTCTCCAAAGGAAAACGATTTTTCGGTTTATTACCAAAGGTCAATTATTCAAGCATAAAACAACACTTCTAGTGTCTTGTATCTTTACTTTACCTCATCCCTTCGATTGGGGTGGTAAACAGTACTCTTATCAAGGTTCGTTCCCAATGATTTCTGAGCAAATCTCTAGAAATTCGATGCGAAGCGAGGATCTTGATAGAGATAATTGATACAGACACACATGCTTACACAACTCGTTTAAATACAAAAGAGGCAATTTCTTCATCGAGAATCTATCATTAATAGGAATGATATTAGCAGATTTGGTCAGTCTGTCGACGATGACCCAAATCGAATCAAATTTGGATGATGACCTTTGCAATAGTTAGACGTTTACTAATGTATGAGGCGATGTATGCCTTCATAATTTGCCATCAATACAACTTCTTTAGATAAAGATACATTTAGTCAGAAATGACATGAATAGAATACTTATACTTACGAGATTTCAACATGACTAAATCTCAAAATCCTTCATATTTAGGCAACCACAAGTGTCCTTTTATACATTTAATGACATCCGCTTCTCAATTCTAATGGTTCACATTAGCCGCGAACCCCTTTTATTATCTATATTATCCTTTTTACAAGCATCAACTATTTTTAAGTTGCTCAGCAATTTATTTTTCATAGTCATTACTATAGAACATATCATAATTGATTCTTTATCCTTTCTATATTATGTGTCAGTATATACATTCACCTTTCCTGACGAAGTAAATATCAGACCACAATTCACTTAGAAATTCTTTCTTCATATTTTCTAAGTTTTAGTTTCGTCTCGACTATTATCTTTATTAGTTTCGCTCAATCCGACGTTTAAAGCGTCGATAATTATTACAGGTAATTAAATAATAAATATTTATTTTTATGAAACGCCAATGTCAAAAAATTTAAATTTTCTCAGTTCGTTCAATTATAGAAAAATGTTCAAAAATAAATTTTAATTTAGTTAACACGACTTTTGTTGATTTATCGAAAATAATTAATAAGATTCATCAATATTCGAAAAATCCTTGTTTATACCTTGGTCAAAATTTTCTTAGTTGAAAATTAAAAATTGTCATTTCAAAATTCAAGTCATGGTTTAAATGGTTTTCCTCTATTCCTCCTAGGTTGTCTTGAGGTATACACAAACATTTACCCCTAAAGGAGTCTAGTTATATGTTCTAGGTATAAGGGAATGATTCCTTAAAAATTCTTTTGAAAAAACATTTGTCAAAACATTTTTGCACTTTCTTTTTGGTAAAACCCAAAGTCTTAAATGGCTCTAATTTTCGAAGAGTCAATATAGATTCCACTACTATTAATCACATGGTCAAATAATGTAAAAGATTAAGCCTTAAGTCACATGTAAAATATTAAAGGTACAGATTTTCACTACTCGGCCAATTTAGAGAAGTCTATAAATAATTATTAACTCCTTCTTATTCTTAGAAACAAACAAATGGTCCTTAATGATGATAAGCATGAATTTATCAAATTACAGCCTACACACGTGATTCACAAATGTTATGGATGCTACATGTGCATTGGTCAATCCAAACAACATAACATGAAACTTATAATATTCATTACAATTTCTGGATGTAGCGATTGAAATAGATAATCTTTTTCGCGGATGCGAAGTTGATGATAACGATGCCGTGGAACAAATCTTTAAAACATACGCTAGAACCTTGTACATGATCGAACAAATCTATCATCTTGGGTAATGGATATCGATTTCGATCATCAATTTACTTAGTTCACGGTAATCAATAAACATAAGGAATGATAACACCATAGCTCTTCATGATGAGGAGCTTGGTAGAATAAAAGCTTTTTCCGACAACTCTCTCACTTGTACGGTAACACTTTCGATTCAGATGGTGCTGAAGTACAGTGCACACGCCACGGGTGTAGCATTGGGAATATAATCAATACTAAATTCAGCTTGCCTTAATGGCGAAAGTCTAGGTAATTCATTAGCAAATACCTCCTAAAGTTTGAGATAACAGAAAGATCTTTTAATAAATTCACTTTTAAGTTCTTTCTAGATTACAAGATCTATGACTAGTTCATAACCATTCATGGTATAATTTCAAGTCTAAATGCAGGATATGGTCATCCATCAAGAATTATTTAGACCACTTTTGATAATCAACATCTTATCGTTTAGGGGATTTCTACTCGAGTTCCCATCAATTAAGACAATGACTTATGTCATAATCAATCAATCCATTCTACTGGCACTATTGACTTTCCAGTTTCATTACCTTTGATAAGATGTGAGCTTCACAAAAGACTTATAATAACTCATAATGCTTCAAATATTCAAGGATATATGGATACATAGCTAACATTAAAAGAGTAAGGTCAACGTATAATTTTACGCGAGAGAATTTCAAATAAGATACAGACGAAAACATTAACGAATATGAATATATCCCATGTTTTCATGATTGAGTACGCATTCGAAAGCTCCTCGGATGTTACCCAGGTCATTCAAATGAAATATAATCAAAAGAAATGATAGGAACATCGATACACCCAGTCGGGTATTAATACTCAATTATTAGATACTTTTCCAAAGAATCTTACCACGGGAGAATTGGACAAGAAAGGGATGTCAATTGTCAAATAAGGGAATTCCCACAGATGATTAAATTCGATTCAGAAGAATAGATAATATGGGCACATATGTAGGTGTCTTTAACAATATGTCCTAATTTTTGAACTTCTTGCAGATCTCATAAAATTTAATCATTCACAATCTTCAAAGAAAATTTAGTGTTTGTTAATAATTTCGTGGTGACTACTAATCAGCCTTACATGGTCCCTTCCAAATTGTATGTAGGCGCGCAACTATATACAATTTTAGGATTAACGATGCAATACTCAGTTCGTCAAAACTTTGTCATCATGTTTAAAAAAATATACATATTCATGCTTAATTCAAAACGATTTTACAGAGATGTTCTTCGTTATGGAAGCAATTAAGTTTTCCAAGGTATTTCATAAACAGCTTTATTTCGATAATGATTATTTATAAGTCTCACTCTAAATAATCTATATGGTGATGAAAATTCAATTTTTCTCAAGGGATACTGTTTTAAGAAAACAATGAGTGACCTGCAAAAAAGTGATGAAGAGTTGTTCACTAAGAACCAACTATAATATGATAGGAAATGAGCTTAGCCAATTAATCATGAGGTTCATGACCTCGATGGCGCTCAAAAAGAATAATCCACAACGTAACTCAAATCGAGATGAGTACTTGTTCAATGGTTGCATCACTAACTCGATCATTAGGATGAAGATATAAAAGATAGATAACATCGATACATGTAGGATTTAGCAATCATAGGTAGTCTTTTCACTAATCACAAATAAGTCAAAATTGTACCATAACACATTACGTGTTGCCATGTCATACAATTCTAAAAACTCATCCTACCAACTGATGTCTCAGTTAGGTTAGGTATTTTTAAAAGATGCTACAATGAATACTAATCTAGAAGAGTCATAGGGGTTCCACCTGTCCCGGAAGATCCATCGGTCCCAATTCAGAAGAAGATTTCTTCAATTTATTTCTTGGACACTGGGCATCCTCCTCATTGGACAATGGTCTAGGAACAACCCTTAACACGAACTAACAATCATTTAAAACCTTATAATTCATTCAAAGGACGCAACAACTTTCTCTTAGCAATTTCATATTTCATGCGAATTAAATTTTACTTTATTCGAGTTTCAACCAAATCATACTCAATTCGATATCCTACCTCATTCTCCAATACCTTCAACCTTATTCTTATACATTGAAGGGCAATAAAAGCCCGATATGAACAACACTTAATTTCCAATCCTATAGTTTCTTACAACAATAGTTATCAAATGAGTCACTGGTATGAAATGACTCACACATTCCATTAGACTTCTCGGAAATGTACAAGTGGCATGAGGCTTTTGGGTAATGGTTCCAATGACAGCCTCAAGTGCAACATTCACCTTTTCGATTTCAAATTTAAGAATTGGGTGACACTGAATCAGATGACACCTTTCCAGGTGGTAAGGTTTTGTCAAACTCCACTCTATAAGGAAAGATCGTCACGACATCGATATCAGATTTAATCTCGCCAATTCTTCTTTAATATCACAATCAACTAATATCTACATTTCTACGAATATCAACCATTTTGTTGGGATCATAAATATCCACAACTTGGTTTAGATCTGGAATAGCTAGAATTCCTACACAAATAGCTTCGATTAATTTGCTAGGGAAGTTAGGGTTTCTTGTGACAATCTACGTCGTATAAATACCTCGTATAAATATTAAAATAATCATCAAACAATCATGTAATCAAATTACAACATATATATATAATCCAAGTTATATATATATATTAAAATAACACTTTTCAGTCTGGCCTTGTCGGTAACTCGGGAATTCTTCGGCATCGTTATAGTCAAAAGATTTTTAGACATTTTTAGAAAAAATGTTTATAGTTAAAAGATTTTGAAATGTTTTATTCAAAACCTTGGTTTTAAAAATCTTTCGTTCTCTATAACGAGAGCTCTGGTACCAAACTGTAACACCCCCAAATATACACCATTCAATACAGCGGAAGACTCATTGGTGTTACGGGATACCACATTACTCACATCATAGACAACGCTTAAAATCGCGTCGTTTAATAATAAAGTATTTCCATTCATAAATATCAAATTTACATAGATCCCAAGTCATAATATTTCATACAATTTTTACAAAGCATTTGAATGGAAATTGTTATATAAGTGCGGACCATGAATTCTTGTCGTCTTCCCGAGAATTACCTTCAAGTACCAGAGATAAAACATGTTAAAAGAAAAGGTCAGCGAAAACGCCGAGTGAATTCACAGAGTTTAATGAAATCCATTATTATATCATTGGTACATATTTATTACCGAAAATCATTTTGTACAAATCCTTGTAGTAGGCCATAAAATAGGCCAAAAACATTTTATACAAATCCTTGTCAAATCATAATATAGGCTTTTGCCTTCAAAACCATTATACGAACCATTGTCGTAAAAATATCATACAATACGTTTTATAACGTTATATAAAGTTAAATAAAAACCGTTATATGAATATGGTTATGTAAAACCAAAACACAAACATAATATTAATAATAAGACCCCGTATTGCTAGTCAGGCAATATATCGTAATTCAGTGCGTATAGCAGTATTTCGTTATTTGGATTATTATAAGCCGCATGACATTATTACCTTACTACAACAAACAACGGGTAGCTAGCCTGAAACTCAATTTGCCCATGTAATTTAGCGTGTCGTCACAAAAATCACGCTATCGAAATCTTCTCATACAAAAATTTGCTTGCCAATCAATGTGGCACGACGGGGATCAACCGTCAAGGCGCGAACTGGGGTGATCGTCCCCAAATAGTACTAGTATATGCATAAGCGTCTACCAAATCCCGGTAGTTCACAATTCATGCTAATGGGACTTTTAGTGACATAATCTAACTTTAATAATCCATTTTATTTCACATATCGGGTCATATAATCATTCATCAGGTCGTACAATCATTCGGGTCCAAATCAATAATCAAACAATCGGGACAAATGGTGTCCTATTTTATCAAAATTAACATGTTATCTCCCTCGCGGGTTTATAAAACATTTCATAAAAACATTTGAAAGAGTGCGAGGCTATGAACTCACGTTGATTGGGAAAGGCGGTTATCGGCGATTCGGATGTACGGTACGTGCTTTAATCACGGAAACCTAGATAAATAATACTCGTCTTAGACTCTTATCCAATGACTTTATAAAAACAATAACTATGTATATATATATGATGATATCATGAGTATGATGATGATCATGTGGGAGTTTATATCTTTATACACATTAAAATGTCATGTGTTGGTACATTTCTAGACTAGTTATACTAGTTCAATTTATTTACATTTTGAGGCCCAATGGGCCCATTACAAGTCCAATATATTATATTAGCCCAATTACACTTCTATTATCAGTCCTATGCTTACATGTTGGGCCCAAGTGAGTTAAGCCCAATTAAGCAAGTTTATTAGTGTTTAGCCAAATTAGTTGGATTAATAGTCCAATAATGCTAATTTGGCCCGTTAATATCCGTATGTTATAAAGCTCGGGTTTTATTGGTTTTTACTTGTAATATGTACTTATATATCAGTATATGAGTTATAAAAAGTTCACATTAGACGGGTCCGACCATCTAAGTTTTAATTGACGAAAACGTTAATATTACGGTTTTAGCCAAAAAGACGTAAAAATCAGGTTTATAGTTTTATAACTTATAAAACTTATCAAATTACCATTTTTATAAAATATCTCATTTATTTATTATTGTACATACTTATATAAATGTTATATATAAGTTAGTGGGTTTTAAGTTTACATTTTATATATTATTTACTTGAGTGCTATTATAATACTATATACTTTAATTTTCACAAATCTGATTTTTACTTTCACTTTCACCATTATTACCATAACTTGAGTTATACAAGGAGACTGAAGCTCATTTTTGGATGACATAAACTTATTATTATGTGTTACAAATAACTTAGTTTTAGCTACTGCTTAATCAAAGTCTAAGTATCCCTAACAATCCTCACAAAACAGACTATTCAGATTGATACATCAATTTTGTTGTGATCATATCTCACTCATTATAATGGTTCCATTGCATGGCCAACTCTAACATGTGTACAAGACTTAATACTTACTGTATATTGATTCCACTATGACATTTTATCAGTTTATCATATGGTTTCTTACTGTTTTTATACAGCCAACTATTTTAAGCATGATTTAACCATTTTACATGTAGTTTTCAATCTTTTTATCTAAGTTTATCATCACATGATCCCCATACAATATTTTTATCATCATATATCATCATATACATATACATTAAGAAAGAAAATACATGGTTACATATTCAAAATAACAAGAGGATAGGAAGAACAATCTCTATACCACCAAAGTGATGAAAAGATGGGGTTGGTGATGAACAAGACTTGGTTTTGGGTAACCAATCTTATGAGATATCAACACCACTTCTAGGATCACCAAATATTTGTAGACTTCTCCAAAAATAAGCCCTTGATCTCCATGGAAACTCCTTGCTAGTTGTTAAAATCACCTCCAATCAATATATCTTCAATGGGTTTTCATCATATGTGTAAATAACATATGATTTATGGTTGAATCAAGATCAAATGGGGGTTGTTTTGGGTGAAGAGTGGACGTTCATAGGGAGAGAGTTGAGAGAAAAATGGTGGTTTGCATGAGTGTTATGTGAGAGAATGGTTTTAGTTAGTAGTTTTAAGGTGTGTATGGTTTTGGTGCAAGACTAAGGACATGTGTCCTTAGTTAGCTAAACAATTTGACACACATGAGGTGTGTTGTTGTTGAAGCTTAAACCATCCCATATTGGGGGTGGGGCAAAACTTGTTTTGTCTCATCCCCAATTATTTACGGGTACTCCTCGATTCTAGTTTCCTCGATTTGCGTGTCCTCGGGTCGTTTTATGAAAATGTTTTTATAAAATATGAATCAATGGCACAAAACGAATCTAATAAAAATTGTCTCATCAAAAACGGAGTTCAAAAACGTAATACGTAATCCTAGGGTTTCCGGTTTAGTCGTAAAGGACATTAAATTATACTCGTAAGTCCTAATCTCTTCTCGTAAATTTTTAAGTTTATGAACCAACACAAATTTAAATTTCAAAATAATATTCACGAATAATTTATTTTCATGAAATGTTGGACTGTCACCAAAAACGGTGTAAGTAAACGTAAGCACGTAACGTAGAGTCGTCCGGTTTAGACGTAGTCGATGCTACTTCAAGACGTAAACCCCAATTTATTCCCAAAAATGAGTGAGTTCATAATATAACATTAAAATAATGATTTTGAATAATACTTGAGAATAAAATATCGACCATAAGTTGAAGGATTGTCACACCAAATTCCACGGTCCCATGGTCTGAATACCTCCTACTTAGTGGTTATGAGCCACCTTAGTCGGAAGTCCACAACGCTGGCACCCTCAATGTGTTCATGCTTTAATTACAAGGAGATAAAAGATTTGGCTAAGAGCTAAGATATCGAATCTACACCGCAAAAATCTTCATTTATTAAGGAATTAAATATACAAGCGGGAAGAAAGAGCCACAAAAACTCATATAAGCAAGAATTAATCCTTAAACTTATTATCAACTCTATCATCTCTCGTTCTCCACAATTTAAAATCTCAAGGAATGAGACTCGTGGATGCTTAGCCTAATAAACCAATTAAGGTCCATATGGTTAAGGATACTAGCTAGAGTAAACTTAGATAAGTAAACTCGGGTTGAGTCAAAATATTCACGACGGGCCTAATATATCAAAGATATCTAAACTTGTTAAAACCATTTTATTCATTTATTTTTTTTTACTTATTCTTGAAATGGAAAATATAAATACGATGCGATGACAAAAGGAAAGAAATAAATGAAAAATACTACTAGGCCAAAATAGATCAAAAATTTGAAAAATATTGAAATTTTTTTAATTTTCCGGTTAAATGGGGTCAAATTCATGGAAAAGTCCATTAAAATTCGATAGAAATCCCCCTACACTTAATATAAACATTGTCCTCAATGTTTAAGCATGTGGGAGAATAAAATCCCCTACACTTAGGACATTGAGTACGTTGTTTAAATCGAGCTAAAGAAGAGACAACTAAAGTGATTACATTTTTCATGTTTTATTTATATACTAGATTGAATCACAATAGCAAAAACTTATCGAAGAAACTGGGTACACGGGAAAACGGGATCACGGGTCGCGTCAAAAACACCAAAAGTGGATCATGAAAGCATACATCCCTGCACAACATCACAACACAAACAACCTACTTGGCTCGCCCCTACACTTATTGGTGGAAATGGGTGAAGGTGAAAAAGGGTGGAAAGGATGGAAAAAAATCTAACCTAGTTAAACGATGCTTGATTTATTTAACACGAGTCTCTAGCTCGACTCAAATTCCCAAATATCATCATTCAAATGGGAGAATCATGGGAAAACCGAGATTTCCAAGGGAGGAAAATCTCTCCATGATAAAGGGTGAAACAAAGTCATATAAGGAATCCCCCAAGAAAAATCCACCCGGGTCAAACACATAATTTCTATCACGAAAGGAAATAAACCCCGAGGTGGTAAAATCACACAAGGCAAAGAAAAGAGTGGTACCATTAGTCAAAAATTTCTTACGAGGAAAGGTGTTATGGTGATATTGCAATGAAAGCACTAAAGTCTCTATTCCGGGATCAAACACCGGTTCCTTAACGGGAAAATAGCAAGAGGTGTTGACATTAAAGCTCAAAATGTCATTTTGATCCAAAGTGGGGGAGTCGTCCTCTTCCAAACTCGCTGTGAAAACATAAGTATCATCGGAGTCATAGGAAAACTCATCCTCGTGAGGAAAATAGGAATTTAGAAAGATATCTAAATCCTCCTCAAATGGAATATCCCCTAAAATAGGGGCAATCTCTAAAGGTGGATGATCCTTTTCAAAAGTCGTAACCCCCAATATAGGAATATAAGAGTCAAAAGGAGACTCAAGAATGGGAGGATCACTCATAGAGATAATAGGATCATTAGGCTCACTAGGTGTCTCGTCAAAACCCAAAGAAATGAGATCACTTAAAGAAGTGTCGTCATCATAGTCAGCGTAGATTGGCGTATCAAAGATTGGAGGCTCTAAAGGTGTCTCCCTAAGACTGAAAGGAAAGTGAGCACTTGAAGATGTGTCATCACTATAGGTGTCATAGAGTGGGGTATCCTCAAAATCCGAAGTGGAATGATCACTTAAAGAAAAGAAATTATTAGCTTCCTTATTTTTTTAAAAAGTGGATTATCATTTGAAGTTTCAAAACGTGGATTTGAATGTACCACAAAATCATTAGGGTTAAACTTTTTAGTCTCAAAAGGATTGATAAAACTTTCTTCATTATAAAAATTAAGCACATCAATCATATTGACCGATTCTTTTCCGTTTGATTTATTTACCATTTTCCCATTTTAAACACTTCGTGATCATTCTCAACCCTAAGAAATAATTCCCCTTCGGCTACATCAACTAATGCTTTTCCGGTTCTTAAGGACGGTCTACCAATTATTAACGGAATACGAGGATCCATCTCATAGTCGACTACAACAAAGTCCACGGGAAAAGTGAATGTACCAACTCGAACAAAAACATCTTCGGCAATACCAACGGGGTATGCGAGAGTTCTATTAGCTAACTCGATAGTCATGCGAGTCGGTACAAGGTCGGGTAATGATAATCGTTTCCATACCGAGAGTGGCATAAGATTGATGCTAGCGTCGAGATCCGCTAAAGCCATACAATCATCAATTTGAAGAAACGAGCAAGGTAACACGAATCGTCCGGGATCTCCTAGCTTTCGAGAAGCTCTTTGAGAAGAATCGCGGAACAATTCTCATTTAAACGTGTATTAACGAGCTCAACCATTTTTTCTTTCTTATTAAGCAAATCTTTGAACATTTTCACAAATTTAGGCATTTGAGCAAGAGCTTCAATAAGGCGAATGTTAACATTCACTTGAGAAATCATTTTCAAAAAGTTGGAAACATGAACGTCATCTTTGGTGAGCACTTTAGCCTTGTCCAACCTAGAGGGATAAGGGATATTGGGCTTAGACGTTGAAGGTGGAGAAGGAGAAGGACTCGCTTCTTGAACATCCTTAGGGTTAGGCTTGTTAGGCAATGGAGAACTAGTACTAGGAGTGGTAGTGGGAGGAATCACCGAAGGGGGAGTAGGATTACTCATTATGACCTCCGGTCCTTGTCTCTCCTTTATGGGCGAAGAGATGGAAGGTCTCACTAAAGTGTCCCACTTCGAGTAGTGATAGCACTCACATTAGCACGAGGGTTAATCTCGATATTAGAAGGTAAGGCTCTTTGGGGTCTAAGAGCTTGCAACATTTGCACGAACTTCCTATCGGTGGACTCTTGCATTTGTTTCATAGTTCTCTCATGTTCGGTTAATTTTTGTAGAACCAAGTCCATTTGAGGATTATGCATGTTCATTTGATTATACCCTTGATTTTGGAAAACCTTGGTTTTGATATTGAGGTTGAAAACCGTTGTTATTATGAAAACTTTGGTTGAAGTTATTATTTTGAAACCCTTGATTTTGACCATTAAAATTTCCTTGATTTGCATTCCCTTGAAAATTTACTCTTTGAGGAGCTTGGTTCCTATTTTGGGTGGGTGGGGTGGTCTTTGTGGAGCTACAAAACCCGGGGGAGCCAAATAGTTAGTACTTTTATAAGACAAATGGTTAACATCAACATTTGGTTTGAAATGAAGCCGCTCATTTTCATTGTTTTTATAAGTATAAACTTGTTGTTGTTGATTGTAAACCTTGTCACAATTATAATACGAATGCGGTCCACCATAAGTCTCACACGTTTCACAAGTCTCTTTTAAGGCATTTACTTGACCATTGATGGCTTTGGTATTGTTAGCGATTTGTAGAGCAATTGTTTCAACAAGCGAAGTAAGCTTATCAATTCTCTTGTCGCTCTCACTAGTTCTAGCACTTGCCATAGTAGCCCTAACACTCTTTGTTTGTACTTTTGCCTTGTTTTCAATTATTGCCCAAGCCTCGTTCATGGACTTCACAAGAATATTACCCCCCCCCCCCCCCCTGCGGCACTATTAAGTGAGTCTTGGTCATTAAGAGTTAAACCATTGTAAAACGTATTGATTTGATGCACTTTTGTAAAACCATGTTGTGGACATTTTCGTATAAGCTCCTTAAAAAGGTCCCAAGACTCACTAAACGTTTCCCCATATTTTTGTTCAAAGTTAATGATGTCATTCCTTAAAGAGGTGGTCCGTGATGGTGGGAAAAAGTAATTAATGAACTTGGTCTCTAAATCCGCCCATGTAAGAATGCTTTGGGGTGGTTCCTTATCAAGCCAAATCTGGGCTTGTCCTTCGAGGGAAAAAGGAAAGAGCAACAAACGTATTGCTTCTTGAGTCACCCATTGTATTTCACCGTATTAGTCAAATGGATAAATCTCTTAATATGATCATGGGGATCATCTTAGGAACGACCCAAAAATGGTGTAGTGGAAACCATTTGAATAAAACCCGTTTTGATTTCAAAATTATTTGCTCCAATTTTGGGGACAACGATAGCGTCATCGTTTCCCTCAACGTGTGATTGCAAAATCTCGAGCATAGGTCGGTTATCCATTTCCATCGTATTGTCGAAAACGCGATTCTCGGGATCGGCTTGAATGACGGTCTTGTTGTTCTTCTTCTTCTTTTTGGAAGAATTAGAAATATTTGGTACACCACTCGGTATGTGTGCACACGCGCCAGTGCGCATACAAATAAACTCAAGGAATGAGGTAGGAGACCTCGGTCGACTTTGAGAGGAAAGGGATTATCCCTCTCGAGGTTCAATATCAAAAAGCTACAAAAAATATATACGTAATACTACTTGAGTTGGCAAACCAATAATCGGTCGTCCCTCTCAATATACGCACAAGCGAGCGGGGAAACAAGGTGGCACAAAGCACTTAAAAACCTTTTTCTTTAGACGGCCTTTTATAGCGCGTCGCCTTATACCCACCTTATAGTTTGTATAAATCGAGTTCAAACTTTTTATTAGTATTTATCTATTTTGCCTTTATTTTTTTTGTTTTTGGATTCGAATACAATAGCTAGGTGATGAAATCCCAACTAAGGTCTTATTTGAAAGTAGGTAAATTAATTGTGCTACGAAATATAATATAGTAAAAGAAAAATCTTTTTGTATTATTTAAGAAAAATATATATTCACAATAAAAAGCGAAAGAAATCGAAATAAGAAAAATAACAATATTACGTAATATTTTTGGTCTAATACTTTAGGAAAAGTATTACTTTTGTATTTTTTAATTTTTTGGTGCAAATCTTAGGAAAGAGTTTGCTTTTGATGATTTTTTATTTTTTTTGTATTTCAAAGTTTTTTATTTTTTTTATGTTTTTTATTTTTTAACAATAAAAATAACGTTCAAAATGAATGGATCCCAAAATCCAAAGTTTCTCACAAAAAATCGTCAATCGTAACGAGCGAAGCGGCAGCGGCGCCAATTTAATGTATGAATTTTTGCAATTATCGTTTTCCTCGACTCACTCGAATTGATATCCAATTTTAACGTAAGATTAATTGTTCTTGGTTAATAAAACTTCGATAGGTATTTAAAAACTAAAAACTATTTAAAATATTTAAAAAGAAAATCTTTAATTGAAAGTAGTTTCACTATTGAAAATTCTAATTAAACAATTTAAAAACAAAATTATTTAAAATTAAAAACTAATTTAAACTATTTAAAATAAAATTATTTAAACAAATTTAAACTCTATTTTAAATTTAAAACTTATAACTAATTTTAAATAAAACTAAATTAATTAAAAACTAACTTTAAAATAAACAATTTAAATTTTAAAAAGTAATAAAATATTTTTATTTTTTATTATTTTTTTAAACTTAATAAAGGTAAATTAATAAAAAACTTTTAATTAAATTTAACTAACCAAAAACTTGTAATTAAACTATTTAATAAAACTGACAGCAACTAATAAACCTATATTAATTACTAAATCCGTATTTAAACACGAAAAGACGTCTAGCAAAGATGGTAAAAACGTTAGGCTATTGAACATGTGGTCGTGGGTTCGAGTCTCGTTGGAGACAAATTTTTGATGATTAATTTTTTTTTTTTTGGAATATTTTTGGAAGTAAAAGGACAACAGACTAAATGAGTCTGTTGCTTAGCAAATATCAGCAAAACAAGAAAACCAAATAAGCACAATAAACTTAAACAGAAGACTCTAAAATAAGCAAATGAATCCTAAACAGAAAATAAGCAACTAAATGTTAAACTTAACGAAATCAAATAAGCTAATCAGTAATAAAACCAAAGCAGCAAAGCAAGACAGATAGCAGGCAACCAAATCAAATAAGCAAATAGACTAAACTGAAAATAAGCAAGTCTAAACAATAAGCAAAAAAAAAGCAATAGAACTAAGAAAAATCAAATAAGCTAAACAAGGTTCTATCAAGCAAATTAAACTGATAATAAAAATACACTACTAAACTCAAATTCAGCAAATCAATCGAAAACCAATTAAACTAGCAGACTTAAAATAAGATAACTAAAACAGATATGTAGACTCAAGCAAACTTACTAAAACTCTAAATAACTCCAAACATAAACAAACAGATATCAACTCATCATATTACCATTATCAAGAAAAGCAAATACAGATTTAAAACAGATTAACTAAAACTTTGCAAATAAAAAGGAAATTAAACCTGATGACGAAAACCGTTGAGAAGAAGGAAGGCGCTGAGCCTCCTTAATGAACTGAATCAAAAACACTTTACCCCAAACACCATCATCGAGCCACAATCTTCAGTAAACATAAACTCTCGAACCAAAAATCAACTCGAACCAGTTTTTTAACAAACTTATAGTAGGGAAATTTATCATCCACTTTTTACTTTATATTATTAATTGAAAACAGATTAAAGAGTAAATGCAATAAAATTTAAATAATTAAAGAGACAAGATTAAACTAAATAAAATTTTATTAATAATATAAACTGATTACAAAACTTTTGAAATAAAATTACATTTAACCTAAAATCTATTTTTGCATAAATAAAAATAAAATAAAATAATGGCACTCCAAATTACAGAATGATGGGGGGTTTTATAGCCAACTCCCATGGCTTTTGGCTAAACTTGGTGAGCAAGGAGAGAAATCTTGACCCTTAAATCCGTCTTTCCTCTTTCTCTTTCTTCAATTAGCTTGATCAATGGTTGAAACTCGTTCTTGTGCACACGGATCGCCAGGCTGGATTAAATACGTGTTTCTTGTGCTTGTTGTAAACTGATGTGGCAAATAAGGATTGGAGGTTGGGTTGTGGTGATTTGTTTAAACCAATGAGGAAAGGGATAGGAGCCATGTCACTTGAGGACCACCATTTTCAAGATCCAAAAAAGAGGGGAATTTAATTAAGAGACGTGTGAACTCACGCGCCATTAATCATACGAAGCCCCATTTTTTTTACTTTGCTAGGGTTTGGGTAATTGGTGTCTGGTTATTATTTTGAGAGAGAAAGAAAGGTGACTTTTATTGTTTGTATCGAAACATAATGAGTGTGAGTGGGTGAATTGTTTTAATAAACGTGGGGTGATAAGGGTAATAAACGGTTGAAATTTTGACCAAGAAAGAAGTGAAATAAATTCACTTTTATCCGTCCCTTTTGTTAGGTTATGACCTATTGGGCCATGTAAAGCCCAAGTCACCCGTTCTTCTTTTTCTTGCGTAAATGGACTTAGGCCATTTATGAAAAACTCCATCCGTCTCTTAATTGTAGGATTGGGCCATGATTTGGGCCTTTGACCCAAATATAGTTAATACTTGCATCCTTTTTGGGATTTTGGGCCCAATAGTCCAATGTGGGACCTACAAGCCCATTTATCCTCATAAAAAGTTAAATCCACTAAAATCGAGCTTGATGTGGCTCCCTTGTTCTTTTCTTTAAACCCGTGTCGATTTTGCCGGTTTTTGTGATCTTTGGTACACTTTTGGTTCTTTGACATTGACTTTGTCTCTTTCTTGGACTTTTCTTCAACAATTGACCGTGAAATCTCATGTTTTCTTTCCTTTTGTTCTTTTGTACCTATTTAACACAAAAACACAAAACCACGCGTAATTCCGACTTTTACGATATTAAACACATGATTAGGTCTTGTTTTTCCTTGATTTTAGTGGTAAAAGGATAAGTGTTTACACACTTATTTAGAATGTAATGGGATTATAATGGGCTTATTGACATGTAAACAAGTTAAACTAGTGAAAATAGTATAAAAATTTACCAACACATAACACTATAATGAGTGAATAAAGATGTACAATCCCACTTGATCATCATCATATTTATAAAATCATCATATATATACGTAGCCATTGTTTTCATAAAGTCATTGGACAAGAGTCTAAGACGAGTATTATTTGTCTAGGTTTCCGTGATTGAAGCACGTACCATACATCCGAATTGCCGATAACCCGCCTTCCCACATCAACGTGAGTTCATAGCCTCGCACTCTTTTAAATTTTTTTATGAAATGTTTTATAAACCCACGAGGGAGATAACATGTTAGTTTTAATAAAATAGGACACTAGTTGTCCCGATTGTTTGTTTATTGATTTGGACCCGAATGATTGTATGACCCGATGAATGATTATATGACCCGATAAATGAAATGAAATGGATTATTAAAGTTATGTTATGTCACTAAAAGTCCCATTAGCATGAATTGTGAACTATCGGGATTTGGTAGACGCTTATGCATATAATAGTATTATTTGGGGACGATCACCCCAGTTCGCGCCTTGACGGTTGATCCCCGTCGTGCCACATTGATTGGTAAGCGAACTTATGTATGAGAAGATTTCCATAGCGTGATTTTTGTGACGACACGCTAACTTAGATGGGCAAATTGAGTTTCGGGTTAGCTACCCGTTGTTTGGTATGGTAAGGTAACAATGTCATGCGGCTTATAATAATACAAATATCGAAAATACTTCTTTACGCATTGAATTACAATATATTGCCTGACTAGCAATACGGGGTCTTATTATTAATATTATGTTCGTGTTTTGGTTTTACATAACCATGTTCATATAACGGTTTTTATTTAACTCTATACAACGTTATAAAACGTATTGTATGATGTTTTTACGACATTGGTTCGTATAACCGTTTTGAAGGAAAAAGCCTATAGTATGATTTAAAACAAAGATTTGTATAAAATGTTTTTGGCTTATTTTATGGCCTACGACAAAGAATTGTAAAAAATGATTTTCGGTAATAATTTTATACCGATGATATATTAACGGATTTCATTAAACTCTATGAATTCACTCGGCGTTTTCGCTGACCTTTTCTTTTAACATGTTTTATCTCAGGTACTTGAAGGTAATTCTCGGGAAGACGACAAGAATTTATGGCCCGCACTTAAATAACAATTTCCATTCAAATGTTCTTTAATAATTGTATGAAATACTATGACTTGGGACCTATGTAAATTTGATATTTATGAATGGAAAATGCTTTATCATTAAACGACGCGATTTTTAAGCGTTGTCTATGATTTGAGTAATGTGCTATCCCGTAACACCAACGAATCTTCCGCTGAACTGAAATATGCATATTTGGGGGTGTTACAAAACCCATTACCAAAAAAATACAACAAGATTTATAGGCAGTGGCAGTTTTGCTTTGGTTAGAAATATTGGTAGGATTATGTAGAACAAGCTGTATATAAATGAGATTTGACTTCGAATAATTCACAAGAAAATGCATTGAGAATTTGGAAAATATTTTAAGCCTGTTTAATTGCATTCAACTTTGGTGTATCATGTTTTAATGAGACAATTCTTATCTATTGTTCTGCTAGTTAAGAAATGATAAGTAAGATTGATAATCATTCTTATCTCTTGCTGACATTACTAATTCACGTTTGTATATTCGTATGATTTCAATATATTATTTTTAATGTTACTTGTACTTATAATATTTTGAATATTATTACTGAAATGCTATGTAGATTTTAGCATCATATAATTTTTTTCGTCTAAATATAATATAAAATAATATCGTTCTCAAAATTTAGATCATGTCATAAAATAGTACGTAGATAGCGGCACAATGTGAACGACCCATCAAACCATTAAAATTTGTGCAATATTACTAGAATATTTAATTTTCTTTCATAATAAGAGTATCTCATATGAAGAATTAATAATACATAAATTATTAAGGTTTTAATATCAAATGCTTATAAATTAGACATTAGGTTATATTCAAAATGATGAAATAAAATATAAAACAAATTTCTGGGTTTTACAACTCTTCCCCTCTAAAAAAATTAATTCGTCCTCGAATTAAGGATGCGATAATGCCGCGGTTTTACATGGCATCACTGAAGTGAACATGAAACGTGACATGGCATGCCTGAAATGAAAATTCGTCCTCAAATTAAAGGTAATAAGCTGATGAAATTATAAGAACTGACAGAACACGTAAGCTGAAAAGACATGTAAGCTGAAAGGATGATTCGTCCTCGAATTAGCACATAATGCTGCTGAAAGGGTATAAACATGGCATGACTGAAGTGAACATGGAACGTGACATGGCTGAGGAAGACACGGAACATAACACGACTGAAAGAACATAACTGAATTATTGAAGCAAATATTGAGAAGTCTGGATGGACTCCTCTATTCCAAGTGGCTTCCCGCTCGAAACGGTTCCTTCAAAGATCTTGACATAATGAGCATTTTGGTCTTAATGACCCTGTCTTGACAATGTTGAAAATTTTTTGATTCCATACTTAAAATGGATTTTCTGAATCTGATCGAATGAGTAAGCTATAACATTTAGAATACATGAAACGATACGCACAATTAACTTGAAAAGATAACATCTATCTTTGAGTAATGGCACTGAAGACTTATAGGGGCGAACTACGTAAACAATTGTGAACGTGCTACGTCAGCAATTTTGAACGCGGTTCGCGATTGTGACAATCCTCAAATTTCACTTATGTGCTATAAGCTATAACTGTCTCAATATGAAAATTTGGCTAGAAATTTTTGCTTTTTGTACCTTACTTGGGAAGATGAACTGCTTCTCACAACCTGAACTGCATTACAACATATTCTTGTATGTTGTCAATACAATGTATATATCAAGTCTAAGATCTAATAAGTTCAATAATAATAAAAACATCTCAAATGTAACTATGATGCCCTAAATTCCCTTAGAAACCCTAAAATACCTATAAATGAGTTGTAAACTCAAGAATGGTAAGTTATGAATGGAAAACACATATGAATAAATCATTAAGGATTAAAAACAAGTTTTAAACTATACTTTGAAGACCTAATAATACCTAAGAATGGCAAGAACAAAGAATACAAAGATAAGTACAAGTAATTGTACATAATAGTCTAGATCACCACCTAGAAACCCTTTGTAAAAAATATTTCAAGCAATGTAACTACATAAAATCCATGTACTATTATCAAAAAAATATACTAATTACAATCTATCAAATAAAGGAAAGTTAATTGATCATAAAATGCTAATATTCACTAATCCAAGGCTAAGTACATGTTAAGACCTAGTAATCAAGATTAACATATAAAATCTAGTATACATTGAATTAGAGTCTAATATTTTGCCATAAATTATGAAACTCAATTATATATCATATTAATAATATACATTTATTTCAAGGTAAGTTACAAGTTGGTAAAGCATAAAGTACAAGTTATCAAAGCATAGGATCTTAAGTTCTCATAATTGTCCCTAGAATATGATCAACCTATACAAACCCTTAAAATAAAAATGTAGAATCCCTAGAAGTCATAAACATACTATATAAGCCCTAGAATAAGTGTTTATAAAGGTACAAACACTAATTACCCAAGATAGAAAGTCACTAGGCTTAATGACCTAAAAACCCTAATATTAAGAAATCTACATAGAATCACTACCTAGTTCTTTTGGGAAAAGTCTATAAATATTTAAGCTAAGGTTATAAGATTATGTTAAGACAATGTAAAGGTACCCTAATGCACAAGGTACAAGATTTTAATGCATGCCTTGTAAATTAGGTCAAAAGGAGTATTTTCACCCTTTATACATGTTTATCTAGTATAAATTAATAAAAATAATGTAGGCACTTCATGAACATATTGAGGAAAATGTAGGATGTATAAATTGAGTTTACATCAGTATCTAGTTGAAGGATAATCACATTTACTAAGATTAAACCCTAGATCATTAGAAAACCCTATTCTACATAAGTATACTTCTCATTTTCACATCAAACCTTCGTTAAACTTCAAACCAAGGACAAAAATATCTTAAATAGAATTTATATACCCTAATTAAACCCTAATCCATCACTAATCACATTACTAAGCCTTTAATCACCAAAAACACAAACCACAAGTTACAAGCCCTAGATTTGAAACCCGGTTTTGTATTTTCCCTCCAAAACTCATTTTAAACTCTTTCCCTCCCATTCCAACTTTTAAAATCATATTTTTACATGTTCCTAGATATTTTGGAGTTACAATCAAGTAGGTGCATAAGCTACTTGTGTGTTCCACATCTTCATTCTTATCCCTATGCATTCGTGTAGATTTTACACCACAAGACCAAGATAGGATTGAAGATAGACTCTACAAACGAGCATAGACCTTCACTAGCCTTCCTTAGTCAGCACACTATCTATATTACACGTCCTAAGGCTAAACTTGGAGGCTAAGGGTTAGAAATGGTATAAATAGGAGACGTTAGCTTTATTTTAGAATCATCCATCACTTTCAATCTTCTACACCCATACATTCTGTTATTACACCTCCATTGAAGTCCTAAGAAGTCCCTAAGATCAGTAGCAAGCTTTGGAAGAACTTCTAGGAGTTCTTGAAGAGTTATTAGGAAGATATAGTCCATAGACCTCATTAGGAGCCATTTTGGAGCATCCTAAGTAATCATTTTCTTAACTAAGCTTTGATCTTGTTATATTACTTTCTTAGAGTTTATATACTGTTAATAAGATGTTATAAAGATAATCTAAAAGAAAATAAGTCATTTCATCATTTTAAATGGATGTTATAACCTAAAAATGTCTTAAAACCCTAGTTTTGTAATTTACATAAAATAATAAGCAAAACCTATTTCAAAAGCTATAATTCTGAAGAAATGTTTTTATTATGATTATAAACATGTTTTGAAACTTTGTTTTAAAATCCTAGATCATTTGGTCCATTTTTGAGGTTGTTATGAGATTTTTATAAGTATAGGGACTAAAACTATCATTTTTGAAACTATTTAACATTTTGGGCCTAAAGTGTCACTTTATGAAATTATAAGCTATAAGAATAAATGTTAGAAAGTTTGAGGTCCTAAGGTTAAATACTGAAGGTTTAAAATGCAAATACTATAACTATACACTTTAAGGGTTAAAAGTGCAATTATACCAAAGTATAACCAAAATGATTAATTTTGCCAATTTTGAAACTAAAGAAGATAAATCATGAATATGAGAAAGTAATGAAAGAATCATGTTCGTAGAGAGCTTTGTACAAAGATGTTAGCCTCAAAATATTGAGTCAAACAAGAATGCTCGGTCATAGTTTATTATTGTAACATTTATCAGAACGTTGTAATAGGTAGTATAATAGTCGTGATATTTTGGGCATGATGGCTAGCTAAAAAGGCCTCTTTCAAGGTACTAAGAATTTATTCAAGCCCGGCCCAATCAAGCACTTACAAGGTGAAAGATTAAAAAGCTTGACAGAAAAACTAGAGAGAAGAAAGATAAAACACACTTAATTACCTACTAAAATTAAAGACTAAAATTCACTAACTCCTTTCTAATGACATTTAGAAAACTATCTATAGGGGAAGTGGAGGGTGTTTGTTTCTTCCTCTTTTTCCTCTTTTCTTCTCGTCTTTCTAGGCTTTGTCTCGGGATTAGTCGAATGATAACTTGAACTCGTCTTCTATTTTTCTTCTTTTAGTAGACTTGGTTCTTTGACTTCGTTAAACTTCCGTCTTTAGACTTTTTCTTCGATAAATCTTCGGAATAGGCCTTTGACTTCCGTTCTTCTTGCACTTTTGATCTTTTGACTTCGTCTTTTGTCTTTTTCTTTGATAAAAGCCCGTGAAAGCTCGTGTTTTCTTCCTTTTTCACATTTTTGTCCTAAAACATAATAAAAACACAAACCACGCATAATTCCGACTTTTACGACATAAAATACACGTTTTGGTCTTGTTATTATTGGAAATAAGTGGTAAAAGGATAAGTGTTTTCACACTTATTAAGAGGTCAAAGCAACAGAAGTGGACACCCCCAAAAGGTTCAAATGCAGCGGAGAATGGACACCCCCAAAAGGTTCAAATGCAGCGGAAAATGGACACCCCCAAAAGGTTCTAATGCAGCGGAAAATGAACACCCCCAAAAGGGTCGAATGTAGCAGAATTGAGCACCCCCAAAAAGGGATCAAATGCAATGGAAAAGAACACCCCCAAAAGTGTCGAATACAGCGGAAGTGATATTTGGGTTAAGGATAAGCCAAAAATAAAGAGCACAATGCTATGATCCAAAAGAGATGAACACGGGTCTTCTTAGGTTTTTGGATGAGGATGTAATGACATCAAATATAAGTTATCTTAATGATAAGGTATTTTGGAGGAATCGCGAGTCAAAAAGGGATACGTTACATAGCTGGATAAATAAAATAATACCAATAATGAGTCATGTCGAATATATTTAAGCCCATGTGGTTATAAATTTTTATTTACATCGATAAGCGTCCTCATCCATGTAAGGTAAAATTTATAACTCCATTCGGTGACCTATGATTTCTTTATTCAAACGAACAAGCGTCCTCACTCGTTTTAATAAGGCTTTCATAGCCCACCTTACTTAAATATTCCCTGCAAGGATTATTATTTAGGACGAATATAACGTCTAAGATAATAGATATTATTAAGATACTTTACAGCCCGTTTATTTATAACCTTCGTGTTCAGACGTCCCATAACATCTTAATACGAAATTATAAATGCACTTGTGGTCTGGTGGCTTATGATTACACCTTTAGACGTCCCATAACGTCTTAAGACGAAATCATAATTAACTTAGGATCAAGAGACTCAGGTCCCATATGTAGAATATAGGATCATAAGTACCTTGATTTTGGGTTCCACCGCATCATTTAAAGATGCAAACTTACCCAAATAATACCACATGAAATTACTAAAATCAAACGTGTATATGTCATTAATAAGTCGTGTTCCGTAGATATACGTACAAAGTTATAAGCGAGGGAAAATAAATGTGGACGCGCGATAGCATGCGCAAGAATACGTATCAAACAAGGAGCTCATATACAATATATAATATAATAATATATTACAATAGTTACTAAATAGATAACATGAACAATCAACGTATAAGCTTAAATAGATATAGCAAGTTCAAACATTTAATAAAATGTAGTACATGAGATAATGCTCCCTAGTCTATTTTTAAATATTCCAATATGTACGGTTGTTGTAAATCCGTTTTTATTATGTGGCCAGTCAGTTATCCAAGTAGTCAAAATAGACTAACCGGTTTATAGTTATCAATTTACTATAAAAAGGTAGTATGCTCAAGTAGAAGAATAACACTTCGTGAAATTATGCGAAGGTGGTGATAATTATGTTCTAAAATTACTGAGTACAATGGTTTATAAAACCAAAATGGTAAAATCAGGGATTTATAATATAAGGATATATTATAATATTTATCAAATAAGTATATGAAATAATCAGCGTATAAGCTTAAACTAATACACAATCAGTCGTGAAGGATTTTAAAATCTTAGTATAAGATTTTTAAGATTTATTTAGATTTTATTACGATATCCACTTGTTTTTAGGAAGTTCACTTACATTATTGTATTTTAGTTAAATACATCGTTGTACAAGTATTAATAACTTCCATTTAAATTTGTTATTAATAATATCGTTTAAGTAAAAGTAATTTACTTACAATTATAGTATTTTACTTTTATAATCTATGTACATTAAGTTTCATATACAATTTATATAAACATTTTATAAGAGTAATAACACTTTATTACATTTAATTTAATGTCCCCAAAGTTTTCGTAAATTAAATAATAACCCTTTGTTTAGAAGTTTCAGAAAATGACGGTTCTAGTCCATTTAGTTTAGGATTCGCTCAAGTTTTAATACATTAAATGAAATAAGGGTTCTAGGGTTTGCTTAAGTTTCGATTATTGGCAAAACAAGTCCCTCTATATTTTACTAAATGTACACTTTCCGGTTCTTAACAGTTTTAGTCCTTATGGCTTCTAGTATTTTCGGGATATGGTGAAAATAGTCCCTCTAGTTAAAATTAAGTTTTATAACTTTCATTTAATGGTGAGAATAATTCCCTAGGGCTCCTAAATGTTTTGGCTAATTACACAATTAGTCCTTAGAGTCATAAATTGACAGTTTAAATTTCAAGAATTTACTAAAGTGGTCCCTAAGGTTTACTAAGTCACGAATGGCATTTATTATTCCTTAGACTTTCAAATATTTACAATATTAGTCCTTGTAATTACTGTTTTATCAAAACAAGTTTCAAGTGTCACAATTATAATCCATAAGTTTTATAAGTTGACATTTTTAGTCCAAAAGTTTTTATAAGTTATATTTGGAATAAAAAATTTATTCAAGTATAAAAACACTAAGAAAGCTTATTAGATGTGCCAAAGAGCTAATGGGTTTCCTAATGGTCCTAAAAATATTTTAAGTCCATTTATATTTCAATATTTTCAAAGTAGGCTCACAAGGTACTAAATAGGCCTAATGGGCTCTTGCTTATACACGGCTATATTCTATTGGGCCTATTAGGCCTATTCAAGTTTTTGGCTATAGTTGCATGGGCTTAACTAGTCCATTAATAATACTTAACTATTTATCTAGGTGTGAAGTTTATGAAACCTTGCAAGCTTAGTGATGAGACTGTATTTATACATAGTCTCATCGTCCAAATTGGGCTTAAAACGCTTAAAATATCATCAAAATACCTAAATATATGCTTGTGTTTGTTCATTGTGTCTTTTAGGTACGGATGTCGTGAATTCGCCAAAATATCAAAGGAATCAAGCAAAAACGAACACGGGAAACGAAGTCGCGCAAGAAACCGGGCCCAAGTATGAAATTTACAAAATTGCCCTTGAAGTTTGGAAGAAAGTCAAGATTGGTCCCTCATCTTTGGAGAATTATCAACTTTAGCCCTTGAAGAATCACTATTAACAACATTGGTCCTTTATGAATGAAGATTGTACAAGTTATGCCCTTGAAGAATGCAAAATGTGCTAATATAGTCCTTGGAAAAAGTTACCATTATGCTTGGGCTAGTTTTGACAAGTTGCTGAAAGTTATTAACAAAGGAAAAAGGGTTTTTGGCTAATTATTACCAAGTGAAGAAGACAAGGGAGTCCATGGACCATTTTGGCCAGACAACAAAACCTCTCCCATCCACTTACCATTCGCCACGTCACCCCCACTCTCCCCTCTACCAATCAAACCTCTCCTTCCCACCACGTCACACATCCACTACTTATTTTTTAAACTGATTAATAATCAGTTAAAAGTACGTGGGAAACATATTTTTTAAACCAAATAACCTATAAACCTAATCTAAATCATCCCTGTTTAACCCCTAATCCCCAAGAAGCCTAATCCCATAAATCACCCAAACCAAAGGGTTTTTAACCCAAAGCTTCCAGAACACTAATTTACATCCCCCTAATCACATCCCAGAACCCAGATTCCCTTCACACACGCCCATGTGACTGTGGGAACCTCCCCTGCTCAAGTCACTTTCTTCCCAAACCCAACTAGGGGACAAAATCAACGTTTGAGATCATATGTGTGCTCCCTAAGCTCAAACAAACGTCCAAGATCATTTCAACAGCTGTAAAACAGCAGGAAGATCACATGTATCCAGTTGACCAAATTCAAACTCACAAGACCAAGGTTTTTTTGGAGATTTCAGCTTATTAGGGTTTTACATTTCTTGTTTTCTAGAGTAATCTATATTGTAGTATACAGAGGTCGTATGTGACCCTATATCATTTTGTTCCAGTTTTTGTAAAAGTTTTAAGTGAAGTAATACAAAGCAGCTTTTGATTTTTTACAACACTGAGTTCCTTTTTAAATTCTTGTTTTAGTGTAAAACTTTAGTTTATTACAATGGATTCATGTTAAGTACTATCAAGGAAAAGCAATTCTTTTGGTGAGAGGATACTTAAGCCATAAGGCTGTTTTTCTTAGCAGCTTATAGGAGCTTATAAGACTTGTTTGATTGACAACCAAACAAGCCCTATAAGTTTGTATAAGTCTTCCTTTAATTGTTTTTAAAAAAGAGGTTTCAGAAATTGTGATTTCAAGTGGTGTTTCAAAAATCTTGGCTCCAAAATCTTGTTTATTTTAGCTCACTGTTTAAAAAGCTTCTCCCAAAAGCTGCTTGACAACAGCTTTTGGTGAAGTCTTTTTAGACTTGTTCTCTTTTTTTCTTAGCAGGTTCAATTATTTGAAGATATATTGGGGTGCTTGGGACTGCAGTAGTCCTCACCTAGCTCTCTCTACATCAACAGCTCCTCACATAAGCCATAAGCCCAACTATAAGCTGATGGGAGATGGCTTTGTAGCCATAGTGGGGCCCGGATGTGGGTCCCACAAGGTATAAACCTAGGCTTGAACCCTCTTTTTGAGCTTAAAACTGTGATTTGTATGGATTTGGTATGAAGTTGTTTGCATGATTGTACAAGATGTTGGTTCATGTTTATTCCAATTTTTATGCATGTTAGAAGTGATTTAGATCAGTTTGATTAAGTTTTTAAGGCATTTGGTTTGATAAATTTTACTTTCTGAAAATATAGGAGTGTTTGGGATTAGGTTTTAAGTTAAAATCTTGATAAGCTTTTGGCCTAAAATTCACCTGTACACACTTATATTGCTAATATGACATGTTATTAGTAGTTGGTTTCCACTTTGGATAGGTTTTAGCAAGTTTGGATGATAATATTTTGGTAAAACATTGAGAAATCAGCAAGCTTAATTTTATGTTTCATTTTGATGAATTATGTCTTCTAATCTTGTTTAGGTGTTAGAATTTAGGGTCAATTAGGATTGTTATCTGATTACTTGGGCTTGGGGTTAGATTGAGCAAAGATTTGGTAGGTAGAAGTTCATTGAGTGACCATTTGCATCAGTCAAACTACCCAGATAGCACCAGACCTGCTTTAGACCATATCAGTAACTTACTTACACATCTTGTGTGCAAATTTTGTGAAGTACTTGCCATTTTTCTTGTTTATTTGACTCCCCACAACCCAACTGGTTGTGGAGGTGCCTTTGTTGCCAGGAGACAACAAGTAAATCTCAAGTTACACGTCAAACATTGCCCAGACCTACTTTTTGTACTACCAGTGGGAACTCAGTTACCCCTGCTAGTGTATTATTGGTACTGCTTAGCTAACTGACAAAAGTGACTCACATGTCACTTTCAGTTTCCAATTTTTTTGTCTTTAGTGGTGTTTTTTAAGAGTTATAACCTGATTTTGTTTCATTATTTTTCTTATTTAATTTGTGATTTTTCTGTTTAATTTATTTTCTTTTTACTGTTCATTTCCTATTTTTTACATTAAATTGCATTTTAAATTACTTTTCAATATTCTGTTTTTGTCTTTTAGTGAAAAAATTAATATTTTTCTATTTTAAAAATTTCTTAGACTTAGAAAAACATTTTAAGATTATTAGTTTAAAAATATTTTTACTGTTCACTTTTTAAGTAATTTTTAGAATTAATTTTAGTTTAATTAAGGTTTTATTATAATCAGTTTTGTCTTTTAGTGAAAATTTTTACATTTTTCAAACTGTTTCATTTTTCTACTGTTCATTAGTATAATTTAGGATTTTTAAATTGTCAAATCATTTTTAGCATTATTTTATTATTTTTTATGATTATTTTAGTTTAAAAATAGTTTTTAGTGATTTAAAAATAGAAAAATAGTTTTAAAAATTTAGTAAAAATACTTTTTATTCTTGAAATAATATAAGTGAGTTATTAGTTCAATAAAATAATATTTTAGGCTTTTTCTTAATTATATTTAGTTTTAGGGCTTTAATTTGCATTTAAAATTAAATATTTAATTAATAAAAGGTTATAAAATTTATTCGTTGGATTTCTATTCTTATTTATATTATTTTAGACTTAGTTAAAATTTTTAATTAATTTTTTGTTTTAATTTTTAATTTTGTCACGTTTTACGTATTTACGTTCGCGTTTTACGTTATTACGTCGTAGTGTAATTTTAATCGTAGCTCGTCTTTAATTTTCTCTTCTAAACCAAAAACGTCACTAATCCAAACTTTGATTTTATATATTGTCACATTAATCCACACACCTCCTTCGAGAACGAACCCGCATTTATTTGACTTGTCGGTTTTCCTAAATCGTCGAGTTTAATACTTACCGCATTTATACTCGTCTTTCCTAAGACTTGTATATAAAAACCTACATCAATTTTTGGCGCCGCTGCCGGGGAAGTGTTTTTTGTTCCATTATTAGTATCGTGTTTGTGTGAGTAGTGCGTTTTTGCTTTTCAATTTTTGGAAAGCGTAAATATCGTACATACTAATTTTTGTTATTTTTCCTTAATATATTGTATTATCCAAATAAATCGTGTTTAATTTTCCTAAATTAAACAAACCAATAATTTTACTATATTGTAGATATCCCATTATCGTTTTCGTTTTTCTTGTGAATATATTACTATATTGTACTTACGTAGAACAATAAATATACAAGTACTCCAAAAGCGTGAAAACGCAACCTTGATTCGGGATTTCATCACTCGATCATTGTTTTCGAATCTAAAGCAAAAGTTTAAAGGTAAAATAGATAAATACTTTCGTGAGGTTTAATTTCAATTAACACGAACTATAAGTGGGTATAAGGCGGTTGTATTTCAAGACCTAAGGGAAAAAGGCTCTTAAGTGCTTAGCGTCGCCTCGTTTCCCCCGCTTGCTTGTGCGTGTTTTGAGAAAGAGGGCTAATCGAGGGGTTGCCGCCCAAGTATTATCTACTTATCATATATATTTGCTTGTTTTAAAGATTAAACCCTCTTGAACGTTTTGGTGTTCCACCAACGTTCTAAAGTCATCGAAAGCGTTCACTCCACGTGATCGTTTTCATTCCTTGAGGCTCCTTTAATCGAGAAGATCGATTCGAGGGGAGATTTGTAGATTTGAGTCTACATAATACAACAAAAAATCTAAAAAATTAAAAAACAATCAAAAACCAAAAAAATTTGAAAAATCGAAAAAATGCAAAAAGAATCTTCTTTGCTACCACCCATTCTGCGATTAGTGCATGCGCACTCGATCGAACGATTATTCTAATTCTAGCGACGCTTCGAATCGACGCAATCGTAACCGAAGGAATCGACGACGTAGACGAGATTTAGAAACCGACGTTCCTAATATCGTTGTTATAGAAACCATAGACGAGATGGCCGACAATCGTTCGATGATGGAATTGCTCCAAGCGCCCACCGAGTGTTATGGAGACGCGATCGTAATTCCCGCTATCGAAGCGAAGAATTTTAAGATTAAGAGCGGAATGCTTTCGTTAATCCAAGCTACGAAGTTTCGAGGTCGTGAAGCCGATAATCCTCACGACCATATTCGGAATTTTGATCGTCTTTTAGCCACGAGCAAGTTTAAGAACGTCGACACCGATGGCGTCAAGCTTATGCTTTTTCCATACTCGCTCGATGGTGCCGCCAAGGATTGGTACGAGAAAGAGCCACCTAATTTGATAACTACGTGGAAGGATCTCGTTTCCAAGTTCGTTAATTATTTTTTCCCACCGTCTAAGACAACGTTTTTCAAAAATGAAATTACAAAATTTGAGCAAAAACCGAATGAATCTTTTAGAGACGCGTGGGATCGTTTTAAGGAATTGCTTAGGCAATGTCCTCACCATGGTTTTTCCGAGTTGCACCAAATTAATATGTTTTACAACGGTCTTAATTTTCAAGAACGAGATTCGTTGAATTCCGCCGCCGGTGGCAACTTTTTGTGTAAAACTCCGAAAGATGCATTGATAATTATCGAGAACCGATCCAAGGTTTACCAACTCCGCAACGCACCGAGTGTTGCCAATGTCGCTAATGTTAGTTGTTCTAATCGCGACATTGAGAGAGTTGATGCAAAAGTTGACAAGTTGACGAATGTGTTTACGTCTTTTCTCGTTGAGATGCAATAGAAAGACTCTCCCGCTACGGTGAAAGCGGTTGAGGTTTCGTGTACGTTTTGTGGTGGACCTCATAGTTATTACGAGTGTGCGGCTACGGATGGCCAAACGTCGAATGTGAGTGTGTTAAATGGAAACAACAATTTTCAAAATCAAAATAACGCGGGTCCATCACAACAAGGCAATTATAACCAAGGAAACAATTTTAATCAAAACCGAAACAATTTTCAAGGTAATAATCAACAAGGAAATTTTTCGAATCAAGGAGGTTATAATCAAGGTCTTAATTTGAATTGGCAAAATTGAGACAATAATCAAAACTCGAATTTTTCAAACAATAACAATCAAGGCAACAATTTTTCAAGTGGGAATCAAAACAATTTTCAAAGAAGTAATCAAAACCAAGGGAACTTTAATTCTAATCAAAATAGCTCGTCAAACGATTTTCAAAACTACATGAAAACGAATGAGGCTAATATGAGACGATTAGAGGGAGAAATTGGTACTTTGAAAAACGACTTTACAAATACTTTGAAATTGCAAAACACGAAGATTGAGCAAGGACAAATTGACATTAAAAAGATGTTTTCGGCTATTATGAACAAAGCCTCGGGTGCTTCGTCGAGTTCGTTACCTAGTGACACCATTCCAAATCCGAAGGAACAATGTAAAGGCGCCTCGTCTCGTGGGAAAGGTCGTATGATTACCCCTAACCTTGAAGGATTTCAAGTTGTTCCTTCTTCTCAACCCTCGACTTCTAAGACGTCTTATTGTTCTAAAGTCAATGGGGTGAACGTGGCGACCAAGGAAAAGAGTGCACACCCTCGTGTACAACAAATTCCATCCACGGTTCAAAAAGAGAGCTTTATTGACCTTACGAAAGTAACCCTTGAAGAAACTTGTGCATCGATCCTTCTTAAAAAACCCAAAAGGCATATGCCGAGAAAGGAAGAGGATCCGGGCCAATTTCTACTACCTTGTGATTTTTCCGAGATTGAGGGATGTTTAGCCCTTGCCGATTTAGGTGCTAGCATCAATATTATGCCTCATTCTCTTTGGAAATTGATGCGATTTCCTAGACTTACCCCCACGAACATGACAGTCGAGCTTGCAAATTGTACGCCTTTAATACCAATTGGAATAGCTGAGGATGTCTATGTCAAAGTTGGAAAGTTTGTTTTTCCCCTGGATTTCGTTATATCCGATTACGAGTGTGACCCTAAATGTCCCATTATTTTAGGCTGACCATTCTTATCGACGGCTCGAACCGTAATCGATGTTCACGAGGGGAGACTTACTATGAGATATGGGGAGGATAAAATGGACTTTTTCACGAGTAAATCCCAAGTGCCTTGTGACAATGAAAAAACCGAGGTTTCAAAACCTAATGTTTCTAAACCTAATGATTTCAAAATGTTCACTTTTGCGGAAAGAATGAGGCTTAATGCATGTTTTGAAAAAATTAAGAAGAACGGTTTTAAAGATGAGGATTTTAATGATAAAGAATACGTGTACCTAATTCAAAAGGGTATGTGTAAATTTATGAATAAAAATTCACTTTGGGAAGAATTCGATGAAACAAGTGAAACACCAATTCCGAAGGGCGACGTTAGTGCCATCACGACAATGACCAAAATGGGCTCGTCTTCACCACCTTCGAAGGACCACGTCTTTGAGGCTTCAACTTCTAACTCCATCGAAGTGCCTCCTTTGCCTAGCCCAACACCTGTTAAGGCTAAAGGTTTTATCGACATCGATCCACTCGTCTTAGAAAAGTCACCTAAGCATAGTCATTCGACTTGTAAGACCATGGTTGTGAGTGCTCACATCGACTCTTTCTTTGACGATGACGATGGCGATTTTGCCGAGATTGATCACGTACTTCGAAATCCACATCCTATTTTTGATTCTCCTAAAAAGAAACATGTGAAGTACGATGATTACGAGTTTGATCCCGAGATTGAGGAAATCATTGAATGAGAGCTAGCTCTTATGCCTTCACTTCCACCTACGAGTGAGGTCGATCTTTCCAAAATCGAGGATGAACTTAATGAGTTGGAACGTCTTATTTTCGATGACGAGCCAACTCATGTGACAAAAAATCTAATTCTCGAGGAGTTACCTAATCAACACTCCTCAAATGAGAATTACGTTTACCACATTCGTGAGGATTTAACTTATCAACAATCCCCACAAATGGATGATGGTTTCGTGCTTGATCGTGATCTTTTCGAGAGAGTTTCTAAGATACTCAAGGAGGGGAATGACAAACCTTGGTTTGACAAGCCTATCTTTGATGAAGAAATCGATGAGCACGTTCATGAGGATGATAAGTATGTTGACCCCGAGGGGGCGGTGTTCTTTATTGACAAACGTTTTGAGAACTTCTATAATTCGCCACCCCCTCCCACCAAAGACTTAAATGTGAGGATTTTTAGCGCGACTAATTTTGAATTTGACACGCCAAATATTTTCGACATTATCAAATCGGGTTTTCATAAAGAGTTTCTAAACGATGAAAAAGGAAAGGATTTTAAATTTGATTTAAAAGATTTTTCTACATGTTTAACTCTGTCATCACCGCTTTATATGAGTGCTAGCACCTCGTCTACTCCTTTTGATGATTGTTGGTGTGGATCTAGTGTGGGGGAAGCCCCTAATGTTCCCTCACATTTCTCCACCGAGGACGAGATTTACGATCCCGGAATTGCTTGTACAAGTTATGCCCTTGAAGAATGCAAAATGTGCTAATATAGTCCTTGGAAAAAGTTACCTTTATGCTTGGGCCAGTTTTGACAAGTTGCTGAAAGTTATTAACAAAGGAAAAAGGGTTTTTGGCTAATTATTACCAAGTGAAGAAGACAAAGGAGTCCAGGGACCATTTTGGCCAAACAACAAAACCTCTCCCATCCACTTACCATCCGCCACGTCACCCCCACTCTCCCCTCCACCAATCAAACCTCTCCTTCCCACCACGTCACACATCCACTACTTATTTTTTAAACTGATTAATAATCAGTTAAAAGTACGTGGGAAACATATTTTTTAAACCAAATAACCTATAAACCTAATCTAAATCATCCCTGTTTAAACCCTAATCCCCAAGAAGCCTAATCCCATAAATCACCCAAACCAAAGGGTTTTTAACCCAAAGCTTCCAGAACACTAATTTACATCCCCCTAATCACATCCCAGAACCCAGATTCCCTTCACACACGCCCATGTGACTGTGGGAACCTCCCCTGCTCAAGTCACTTTCTTCCCAAGCCCAACTAGGGGACAAAATCAACATTTGAGATCATAAGCGTGCTCCCTAAGCTCAAACAAACGTCCAAGATCATTTCAACAGCTGTACAACAGTAGGAAGATCACATGTATCTAGTTGACCAAATTCAAACTCACAAGACCAAGGTTTTTTTTTAGATTTCAGCTTATTAGGGTTTTACATTTCTTGTTTTCTAGAGTATTCTATATTGTAGTATATATAGAGGTCGTATGTGACCCTATATCATTTTGTTCCAGTTTTTGTAAAAGTTTTAAGTGAAGTAATACAAAGCAGCTTTTGATTTTTACAACACTGATTTTATACAATTCTTGTTTTAGTGTAAAACATTAGTTTATTACAATGGATTCGTGTTAAGTACTATCAAGGAAAAACAATTGTTTTGGTGAGAGGATACTTAAGCCATAAGTCTGTTTTTCTTAGCAGCTTATAGGAGCTTATAAGACTTGTTTGATTGACAACCAAACAAGCCCTATAAGTTTGTATAAGGCTTCCTTTAATTGTTTTTAAAAAGGAGGTTTCAGAAAGTGTGATTTCAAGTGGTGTTTCAAAAATCTTGGCTCCAAAATCTTGTTTTTTAGCTCAATGTTTAAAAAGCTTCTCCCAAAAGCTGCTTGACAACAGCTTTTGGTGAAGTCTTTTTAGACTTGTTCTCTTTTTTTCTTAGCAGGTTCAATTATTTGAAGATATATTCGGGTGCTTGGGACTGCAGTAGTCCTCACCAAGCTCTCTCTACATCAACAGCTCCTCACATAAGCGATAAGCCTAGCTATAAGCTGATGGGAGATGGCATTGCAGCCATAGTGGGGCACGGATGTGGGTCCCAGAAGGTATAAACCTAGGCTTGAACCCTCTTTTTGAGCTTAAAACTGTGATTTGTATGGATTTGGTGTGAAGTTTTTTGCATGATTGTACAAGATGTTGTTTCATGTTTATTCCAGTTTTTATGCATGTTAGAAGTGATTTAGATCAGTTTGATTAAGTTTTTAAGGCATTTGGTTTGATAAATTTTACTTTTTGAAAATATAGGAGTGTTTGGGATTAGGTTTTAAGTTAAAATCTTGATAAGCTTTTGGCCTAAAATTCACCTATACACACTTATATTGCTAATATGACATGTTATCAGTAGTTGGTTTCCACTTTGGATAGGTTTTAGCAAGTTTGCATGATAATATTTTGGTAAAACATCGAGAAATCAGCAAGCTTAATTTTCTGTTTCATTTTGATGAATTATGTCTTCTAATCTTGTTTAGCTGTTAGAATTTAGGGTCAATTAGGATTGTTATCTGATTACTTAGGGTTTGGGGTTAGATTGAGCAAAGCTTTGGTGGGTAGAAGTTCATTGAGTGACCATTTGCATCAGTCAAACTACCCAGATAGCACCAGACCTGCTTTAGACCATATCAGTAACTTACATAGGCATCTTGTGTGCAAATTTTGTGAAGTACTTGCCATTTTCTTCTTTATTTGACTCCCCACAACCCAACTGGTTGTGGGGTTGCCTTTGTTGCCAAGAAACAACAAGTAAATCTCAAGTTAAACGTCAAACATTGCCCAGACCTACTTTTTGTACTACCAGTGGGAACTCAGTTACCCCTGCTAGTGTATTATTGGTACTGCTTAGCTAACTGACAAAAGTGACTCACATGTCACTTTCAGTTTCCAATTTTTTTGTCTTTAGTGGTGTTTTTTTAAGAGTTATAACCTGATTTGTTTCATTATTTTTCTTATTTAATTTGTGATTTTTCTGTTTAATTTATTTTTTGTTTACTGTTCATTTCCTATTTTTTACATTAAATTGCATTTTAAATTACTTTTTAATATTCTGATTTTGTCTTTTAGTGACAAAAATTAATATTTTTCAGTTTTAAAAATTTTCTTAGACTTAGAAAAACATTTTAAGATTTTTAGTTTAAAAATTTTTTACTGTTCACTTTTTAAGTAATTTTTAGAATTAATTTTAGTTTAATTAAGGTTTTATTATAATTAGTTTTATCTTTTAGTGAAAAAATTTACATTTTTCAAACTTTTTCATTTTTCTACTGTTCATTAGTATAATTTAGGATTTTTAAAATTGTCAAATCATTTTTAGCATTATTTTATTATTTTTATGATTATTTTAGTTAAAAATAGTTTTTAGTAATTTAAAAATAGAAAAATAGTTTTAAAAATTTAGGAAAAATACTTTTTAGTCTTTAAATAATATAAGTGAGTTATTAGTTCAATAAAATAATATTTTAGGCTTTTTCTTAATTATATTTAATTTTAGGGCTTTAATTAGCATTTAAAATTGAATATTTAATTAATAAAAGGTTATAAAATTTATTTTTTGGATTTTTATTCTTATTTATATTATTTTAGACTTAGTTTAAATTTTTAATTAATTTTTAGGTTTAATTTTTAATTTTTTCACGTTTTACGTATTTACGTTCGCGTTTTACGTTATTACGTCGTAGTGTAATTTTAATCCACACACCTCCTTCGAGAACGAACCCACATTTATTCGACTTGTCGGTTTTCCTAAATCGTCGAGTTTAATACTTGCCGCATTTATACTCGTCTTTCCTAAGACTTGTATATAAAAACCTACATCAATTTTTGGCGCCGCTGTCGGGGAAGTGTTTTGTGTTCCATTATTAGTATCGTGTTTGTGTGAGTAGTTCGTTTTTGCTTTTTAATTTTTGGAAAGCGTATATATCGTACATACTTATTTTTTTATTTTTCCTTAATATATTATATTATCCAAATAAATCGTGTTTAAATTTCCTAAATTAAACACAAACAAATCATTTTACTATATTGCAGATATCCCATTATCGTTTTCGTTTTTCTTGTGAATATATTACTATATTGTACTTACGTAGAACAATAAATATACAAGTACTCCAAAAGCGTGAAAATGCAACCTTGATTCGGGATTTCATCACTCGATCATTGTATTCGAATCTAAAGCAAAAGTTTAAAGGCAAAATAGATAAATACTTTCGTGAGGTTTAATTTTAATTAACACAAACTATAAGGTGGGTATAAGGCGGTTGTATTTCACAACCTAAGGGAAAAAGGCTCTTAAGTGCTTAGCGTCGCCTCGTTTCCCCCGCTTGCTTGTGCGTGTTTTGAGAAAGAGGGCTAATCGAGGGGTTACCGCCCAAGTATTATCTACGTATCATATATATTTGCTTGTTTTCAAGATTAAACCCTCTTGAACGTTTTGGTGTTCCACCAACGTTCTAAAGTCATCGAAAGCGTTCACTCCACGTGAACGTTTTCATTCCTTGAGGCTCCTTTAATCGAGAAGATCGATTCGAGGGGGATTTGTAGATTTGAGTCTACGTAATACAACAAAAAATCCAAAAAAATTTAAAAACAATCAAAAGCCAAAAAAAATTGGAAAATCGAAAAAACCGCAAAAAGAGTCTTCTTTGCTACCACCCATTCTACGCTTAGTGCATGCACACTCGATCGAACGATTATTCTAATTCTAGCGACGATTCGAATCGACGCAATCGTAATCGAAAGAATCGACGACGTAGACGAGATTTAGAAACCGACGTTCCTAATATCGTTGTTGAAGAAACCTTAGACGAGATGCCCAACAATCGTTCGATGATGGAATTGCTCCAAGCGCCCACTGAGGGTTATGGAGACGCGATCGTAATTCCCGCTATCGAAGCGGAGAATTTTGAGATTAAGAGCGGAATGCTTTCGTTAATCCAAGGTACGAAGTTTCGAGGTCGTGAAGCCGATAATCCTCACGACCATATTCGGAATTTTGATCGTCTTTTAGCCACGAGCAAGTTTAAGAACGTCGACACCGATGTCGTCAAGCTTATGCTTTTTCCGTACTCGCTCGATGGTGCCACCAAGGATTGGTACGAGAAAGAGCCACCTAATTCGATAACTACGTGGAAGGATCTCGTTTCCAAGTTCGTTAATTATTTTTTCCCACCGTCTAAGACAACGTTTTTCAAAAATGAAATTACGAAATTTGAGCAAAAACCGAATGAATCTTTTAGAGACGCGTGGGATCGTTTTAAAGAATTTCTTAGGCAATGTCCTCACCATGGTTTTTCCGAGTTGCACCAAATTGATACGCTTTACAACGGTCTTAATTTTCAAGAACAAGATTCGTTGAATTCCGCCGCCGGTGGCAACTTTTTGTGTAGAACTCCGAAAGATGCATTGATAATTATCGAGAACCGATCCAAGGTTTACCAACTCCGCAACGCACCGAGTGTTGCCAATGTCGCTAAAGTTAGTAGTTCTAATCACGATATTGAGAGAGTTAATGCACAAGTCGACAAGTTGACGAATGTGTTTACGTCTTTTCTCGTTGAGATGCAAAAGAAAGACGCTCCCGCTACAGTGAAAGCGGTTGAGGTTTCGTGTACGTTTTGTGGCGGACCTCATAATTATTACGAGTGTGCGGCTACGGATGGCCAAACGTCAAATGTGAGTGCGTTAAATGGAAACAACAATTTTAAAAATCAAAATAACGCTGGTCCATCACAACAAGGCAATTATAACCAAGGCAACAATTTTAATCAAAACCGAAACAATTTTCAAGGAAATTATCAACAAGGAAATTTTTCGAATCAAGGAGGTTATAATCAAGGTCGTAATTTGAATTGGCAAAATCGAGACAATAATCAAAACTCGAATTCTTCAAACAACAACAATCAAGGCAACAATTTTTCAAGTGGGAATCAAAACAGTTTTCAAAGAAGTAATCAAAACCAAGGGAACTTTAATTCTAATCAAAATAGCTCGTCAAACGAATTTCAAAACTACATGAAAACGAATGAGGCTAATATGAGACGATTAGAGGGAGAAATTGGTACTTTGAAAAACGACTTTACAAATACTTTAAAATTGCAAAACACGAAGATTGAGCAAGGACAAATTGACATTAAAAAGATGTTTTCGGCTATTATGAACAAAGCCTCGGGTGCTTCGTCGAGGGAGTTCGTTACCTAGTGACACCGTTGCAAATCCGAAGGAACAACGTAAAGCCGCCTTGTCTCGTGAGAAAGTTCGTATGATTACCCCTAACCTTGAAGGATTTCGAGTTGTTCCTTCTTCTCAACCCTCGACTTCTAAGACGTCTTATTGTTCTAAAGTCCATCCACGGTTTAAAAAGAGAGCTTTATTGACCTTACGAAAGTAACCCTTGACGAAACTTGTGCATCGATCCTTCTTAAAAAACCTAAAAGGCATATGCCGAGAAAGGAAGAGGATCCGGGCCAATTTCTACTACCTTGTGATTTTTCCGAGATTGAGGGATGTTTAGCCCTTGCCGATTCAGGTGCTAGCATCAATCTTATGCCTCATTCTCTTTGGAAATTGATGAGATTGCCTAGACTTACCCCCACGAACATGACAATCGATCTTGCAAATTGTACGCCTTTAATACCAATTGAAATAGCCGAGGATGTCTATTTCAAAGTTGGAAAGTTTGTTTTTCCCGCGGATTTCGTTATATCCGATTACGAGTGTGACCCTAAATGTCCCATTATTTTAGGCCGACCATTCTTATCGACGGCTCGAAACGTAATCGACGTTAACGAGGGGAGACTTACTATGAGATATGGGGAGGATAAAATGGACTTTTTCATGAATAAATCCCAAGTGCCTTGTGACAATGAAAAAACCGAGGTTTCAAAACATAATGTTTCTAAACCTAATGAATTCAAAATGTTCACTTTAGCGGAAAGAATGAGGCTTAATGCATGTTTTGAAAAAATTAAGAAGAACGGTTTTAAAGATGAGGATTTTAATGATAAAGAATACGTGTACCTAATTCAAAAGGGTATGTGTAAATTTATGAATGAAAATTCACTTTGGGAAGATTTCGATAAAACAAGTGAAACACCAATTCCGAAGGGCGACATTAGTGCCATCACGACAATGACCAAAATGGGCTCGTCTTCACCACCTTCGAAGGACCACGTATTTTAGGCTTCAACTTCTAACTCCATCGAAGTGCCTCCTTTGCCTAGCCCAACACCCGTTGAGGCTAAAGGTTTTATCGACATCGATCCACTCGTCTTAGGAAAGTCACCTAAGCATAGTCATTCGACTTGTAAGACCATGGTTGTGAGTGCTCACATCGACTCTTTCTTTGACGATGACGATGGCGATTTTGCCGACATTGATCACGTACTTCGAAATCCACATGCTATTTTTGATTCTCCTAAAAAGAAACATGTGAAGTACGATGATTACGAGTTTGATCTCGAGATTGAGGAAATCATTGAACGAGAGCTAGGTCTTATGCCTTCACTTCCACCTATGAGTGAGGTCGATCTTTCCAAAATCGAGGATGAACTTAATGAGTTGGAACGTCTTATTTTCGATGACGAGCCAACTCATGTGACCAAAAATCCAATTCTCGAGGAGTTACCTAATCAACACTCCTCAAATGAGAATTACGTTTACCACATTCGTGAGGATTTAACTTATCAACAATCCCCACAAATGGATGATGGTTTCGTGCTTGATCGTGATCTTTTCGAGAGAGTTCCTAACATACTCAAGGAGGGGAATGACAAACCTTGGTTTGACAAGCCTATCTTTGATGAAGAAATCGATGAGATCGACGTTCATGAGGATGACGAGTATGTAGACCCTGAGGGGGCGGTGTTCTTTATTGACAAACGTTTTGAGAACTTATATAATCCGCCACCCCCTCCCACCAAAGACTTAAATGTGCGGATTTTTAGCGCGACTAATTTTGAATTTGAAACGCAAAATATTTTCTACATTATCAAATCGGGTTTTCATAACGAGTTTTTAAACGATGAAAAAGGAAAGGATTTTAAATTTGATTTAAAAGATTTTTCTACATGTTTAACTCCGTCATCACCGTGTTATATGAGTGCTAGAACCTCGTCTACTCCTTTTGATGATGGTTGGTGTAGATCTAGTGTGGGGGAGCCCCTTATATTCCCTCACATTTCTCCATCGAGGACGAGATTTACGATTCCGAAATTGCTTGTAAAGGGAAATCTCGGTCTTCCACCGATGCAATAAATGGAAAATCTTTTCGTTTGCTTGGTGTGAGTCTACCTCGAGTAGCTCATTATGTTGACTTACCCATTGCCCCACCTTTCTACTTCTTATCTATTTTCTTCTACCTCTTTGAGGTTTTGGTACATGTTAAAGTGGCGTTGGTTCGTTTATCCCATGAAAACGAGGACACCATCTTCGATCCTGGTATTTTGCATCATCTAAGGACTTAGTCCTTAGTACCGGTTGCTTTTGGGCCTTGTTTATCATGTAAGCCCCACCAAAAATGACCATACCATGATTATCCCTAAATGATCACATTAATGGGGATTCGAGTCGAGCTTTTGACTCGGTTATCAAAAACTAGGTGCCTCGTGGGGGATTCTCATGCTTATCCTTGTAAATATTATTGCTTTCTTAGTTAATGTAACGAGGGGACTTGTGCTCTTCCAACCTTTGTTTCGTGGTTGTTTGTGATTGTGATTCATTAGGTTGATCGTCGTCATTGAAGCCTCTCGTGTTCGTTTTACGGATCACTCGAGCTTCGATCGTTGCCTTTGGAGATTCTGATATCCGATGATATACTTTTATGTTCTAACGTTTATCTTATTAGCATAATTCATAAACAGCTTTTAGGTTATTCGTTTTACCCTTTCCATGCTCGAGATTAAGCATTCGACTTCGTCTCTAGTATGAGGGTGTTTTCACCCCTAGACTCGAAACAGTGAGGACAATGTTTAGTTTTAGTATGGTGGGGTGAGTAGATACTTCACCTTGCTTACGTCAACACACTATCCAATATTCATCTTTTTGTTATCATTTTGTTGCAAATAAGGCTAAAAATGGGCAAATTTTAAATTTTTTCTTGTTTTTTATAAGTGTCTAAGACACGAATGTAGGTTTTCCGATGGTGAGAATAAGAGTAATTTTTTACTCGATCGTGCCTGTTGAGAACTTAGCTTCGATTCCTTAACTTTTTAGGCCAAGTCTCTTAAATGAGGACGAGAAATGATAGAGTTATTTTTAAGTCTCGTAATCGTCACGATCTCATGTGTAATAATTATTAACTTATTCTCCCCACGCTTTTGCATAATAAATTGTTAATAAATATTGATTTAGCGGTTTAGTCACTATTGTTGGTTTCTAATTTGTTTTAGTAGCTTCCATGTAATTAAATTGGGAAAACATTAACGTATCGCCAGCGTCACGGTTTTGAAGTATTGGCACCCGAATAATCGAAAGCTTCACCTAATAATAAGATTTCAAGTGCCCACCTAAATTAAGCAAAAATTTGAACCTCACAAGGCCGAAAAATCTATGCCCAAATTGAAAGTGAATCAAGCCTTAATCTTTGAATCTTTAAAGATCCAAAATTCGCTTTAGCGTGAGGATATACATCTTTGGCTAATAAAACCACTGATGAGGCAGATAATAAAAGGCAAGGCAAGACCGAAGTCATAGTAAAAGCTTCATGGCGAAGTTGAATAAAAGATGGAGGTAAACCTATGATAATAAGGCCCTTCCGTTAGGGGGCGTATAAAAGTCTTGGTAATAAGTCTCATGTTCAAAACCGTTATAAAACCGTGTTTATCGATCCTTCTTGTTGACTTAATTTTTTGACATCGTTGTCTATTAGGATGAATTATTAATTTAATGATTTTGGTTACACCGTTAAGACTCTATTTTTAGACTTAATCTCTATTCACGCATAAGTCAATGATGTATCCTCGTGATCATTAAGAAAAAATAAAATATAAGAGATACCAAGTAGGAATAAGGGAGTTTAGGTTCGTAATTAACACTCATGAGATGTGTTAGTGTTGCTAACTTATAATAACAATGATCTCGTTACACGCTTAGCATGGAATTGGGTGAAAATCGAGGACGACGAAATTATTTCTAACGAAGCATTCACGTGTTCTTGTTCTATGATCCCAAAAGTCACTTAATCGTGATGAAAACAATACATTCTCAATACTTACTTCCCTCCACCAATCAAACCTCTCTTTCCCACCACGTCACACATCCACTACTTATTTTTTAAACTGATTTATAATCAGTTAAAAGTACGTGGGAAACAGATTTTTTAAACCAAATAACCCATAAACCTAATCTAAATCATCCCTGTTTAGCCGCTAATCCCCAAGAACCCTAATCCCATCAATCACCCAAACCAAAGGGTTTTTAACCCAAAGCTTCGAGAACACTAATTTACATCCCCCTAATCACACCCACAACCCAGATTCCCTTCACACACGCCCATGTGACTGTGGGGACCTCCCCTGCTCAAGTCACTTTCTTCCCAAACCCAACTAGGGGACAAAATCAACGTTTGAGATCATATGCGTGCTCCCTAAGCTCAAACAAACGTCCAAGATCATTTCAACAGCTGTAGAACAGCAGGAAGATCACATGTATCCAGTTGACCAAATTCAAACTCACAAGACCAAGGTTTTTTTGGAGATTTCAACTTATTAGTGTTTTACATTTCTTGTTTTCTAGAGTATTCTATATTGTAGTATATCTAGAGGTCGTATGTGACCCTATATCATTTTGTTCCAGTTTTTGTAAAAGTTTTAAGTGATGTAATACAAAGCAGCTTTTGATTTTTACAACACTTAGTTCCTTTTTAAATTCTTATTTTAGTGTAAAACTTTAGTTTATTACAATGGATTCGTGTTAAGTACTATCAAGGAAAAACAATTATTTTGGTGAGAGGATACTTAAGCCATAAGGCTGTTTTTCTTAGCATCTTATAGGAGCTTATAAGACTTGTTTGATTGACAACCAAACAAGCCCTATAAGTTTGTATAAATCTTCCTTTAATTGTTTTTAAAAAAAGAGGTTTCAGAAAGTGTGATTTCAAGTGGTGTTTCAAAAATCTTGGCTCCAAAATCTTGTTTTTTTTAGCTCATTGTTTAAAAAGCTTCTCCCAAAAGCTGCTTGACAATAGCTTTTGGTGAAGTCTTTTTAGACTTGTTCTCTTTTTTTCTTAGCAGGTTTAATTATTTGAAGATATATTGGGGTGCTTGGTACTGCAGTAGTCCTCACCCAACTCTCTCTACATCAACAGCTCCTCACATAAGCCATAAGCCCAGCTATAAGCTGATAGGAGATGGCATTGCAGCCATAGTGGGGCCCGAATGTGGGTCCCACAAGGTATAAACCTAGGCTTGAACCCTCTTTTTGAGCTTAAAACTATGATTTGTATGGATTTGGTGTAAAGTTGTTTGCATGATTGTACAAGATGTTGGTTCATGTTTATTCCAGTTTTTATGCATGTTAGAAGTGATTTAGATCAGCTTGATTAAGTTTTTAAGGCATTTGGTTTGATAAATATTACTTTCTGAAAATATAGGAGTGTTTGGGATTAGGTTTTAAGTTAAAATCTTGATAAGCTTTTGGCCTAACATTCACCTATACACACTTATATTGCTAATATGACATGTTATCAGTAGTTGGTTTCCACTTTGGATATGTTTTAGCAAGTTTGCATGATAATATTTTGGTAAAACATTGATAAATCAGCAAGCTTAATTTTCTTTTTCATTTTGATGAATTATGTCTTCTAATCTTGTTTAGCTGTTAGAATTTAGGGTCAATTAGGATTGTTATCTGATTACTTAGGGTTTGGGGTTAGATTGAGCAAAGCTTTGGTGGGTAGTAGTTCATTGAGTGACCATTTGCATCAGTCAAACTACCCAGATAGCACCAGACCTGCTTTAGACCATATCAGTAACTTACTTAGGCATCTTGTGTGCAAATTTTGTGAAGTACTTGCCATTTTTCTTGTTTATTTGATATGTGTGTAAACACCCATTCTTTTTACCACTTAATTACAATAATAACTGAGCCAAAACGTGTATTTTATGTCATTTATGTCGGAATTATGCGTGGTTTGTGTTTTTGTTGTGATTTAGGACGAAAAGGTGAAAAGTGGAGAAAACACGGGCATTCACGGGCTTTTATCGAAGAAAAAGACAAAAGACAAAGTCAAGAAATCAAGAGTGCGAAAAGAACGGAATTCCAAGACCAATTCTGAAGATTTATCGAAGAAAAAGTCAAAAGACAGAAGTTTACTAAAAGCCGAAGAACTCAAGTCTAATTAATTGAAGAATTACAAGACGAGTTTGAAGAAATCCCGAGACAAAGTCATTAAAGTCAAAAGATTAAGAAGATTAAGGACTTAATGACGCAATTAAAGAAAGAAGAAAGAGGGGAGGAAGCTTCCTAAGCACCTCCCTAATCTCCCCTATAAATAGATTAGATTAGATTTCATTTTCTCTTGTTGGCTAATTTGACACATTAGTTCTTCCATCATTAATTACTTGCACATTTTACTTAATTGCACCTTTAATTACTTGTCTCGCACCTTAAATTTGTAAGCTTTTAATTCTTGTCTTTACTTTAATTGTTGAATCTTATTCTTAATCAAGTTTTATTTTAATCTCTCATTCTACCTTTCTTCTTATTTTGCTTAATCTTTATGCTTATGTGCTTATTGTTATGCTTGTTTGATTATTGGTTATGCTTTTATGTTTTTGATCTTGTTTGCTTGTTGATTTTATAGCTTATTGTATTTTTCCTTAAAATTAATTGAGTGCTTTTTAGTTAAATTTTTATAAAAAGTTGATTTTTAATATTTTTATAATTTAGTGTTTTTAAAATTTTTTAAATTTTAGCTTAATTGCTTTTTCTTAAAAGTCTTTTGGTTAAGTTTTTAGATAATTTATTATTTGTGTTTAGTAATACTTAGATTTTACTAGTTGAAAGTTCGTTTTCTCGGTGTCTAATCGAATTGATTTCCGGTTAAATCTGTGACTCAATTGTTTTTGGTTAAGAAAAAGGGAAGTTGATTATCTAAAACTAATTAAAAAGTAAATGCGAAAGGTGTTTAAAAACAAACTAAAGACAAGTACAAATAATAAAAGTAAAACAAAGTGAATATTAAAAACTAAAAGTTAAAATGATATTAAAACGAATATTAAAACAAATAATAAAACGAAATTTAAAGCGAAACAATTAATAAAAATAAAACTAAAGGACGAAATTAACTATCGACTCGAAAATAAAGTTTACTAAATGAAAATGGAGAGAATAAAACTAAAATGGTACTTTAAAGCTAAACGAGACAAAACCTAAAGCGGATACTAAATAAAAGATAAAACTTGAACTTTACGAAAAAATATTAACTTAAAAATTAGAAGAAAAATATAACTAAAAATATGTAACTTTCAGAAATAAAATCGGAACAACTTTCAGATTAAACTAGACAATTACGGAACAATACTAGTAAATAAGCAAGCAGGCAGGCTAGCTGCTGGAAGCAGCCAGCCTGGCTGCTCATTTTGGCGCCAACATTGGTTAAGCAACCAAGCAAGCACGTCAACCTATCGTAATGTAAGTAATCTATCGGAATGTTGTTTTGATTAGTATCGGAATGTGTTTTTCTAATTGTAGTATCGGAATAATTATATTCTCTTTTTTTTTTTTTTTTTTTATTTTAAACTATCGGAATGTGAAAAAGAGAATCTATCGGAATACTAAAAAGACGAACCATCGGAATGTTATTAAAACTAAAGCTATCGGAATGTTTAAAAATGGTCACCATCGGAATAACATAAAGTGAAATCCATCGGAAAGTGGTTAAAGAAAATTGGGCAGCACTTCGACTTAACAAAGACCTTAAGACCCGTCGGAATATGCGATCTCAATGAGCGATCGCAATCCCGATCGGAATAAGGGGGATTTACCAACCTATCGCAAAGTAGAACCCACACTTGGGTTATTGCGATAAAAACCAAGAAGTCCGTCGGAATGTGTAATACCCTCAATATTGCGATGAACACCAACAAATCCGAAAATGGAGATAAGCAAAAATCTCAATAAGCACTTTCAATAAGCTCACTAAACCAAAACTTGAACAACTTAATAAGCATAAATTTGAAAGCTTTTAAAAAACGAAATTCATAAACTTTATAAAAACACAAAATAAGAAAACAAAATAAGCAAACTTTAAAGAGACAAACTTTTTAAGAAAACTAAAAAGCAAATAAGCTAAGTGCAAAATAAGCCAATAAGATTGTCAAACTTATAGCTTATTTCATACGAAAACTTATATAGAAGTAAAAAGGTGAACTTTTTACTCAAATAAGCAATATGATTAAGCAAAACCAAAACTTAATCCGAACCAAAATCAAATCAAAAACAAGAAAAGTAGGATGAGAAAGATAAATAAAAGCTTGATAAAAGGGAAATTAAGATGCAACAATTAAATTAACTTACTTGGAATTAAACGGGACGAAATTTAAGACATGTAATTAAAGTGACAAGAAATTAAAAGGTACAAGTAATGAAAATGGTGGAAAGACTAATTTTGTCAAAATTAGCTAACAAAAACAAATGAATGAAAATGGGGTGTATTTATAGGAGATTAGGAAGGTGTTAGAGGAAGCTTCCTCCCCTCCTTCCTTTCTTCTTAATTGCGCCATTAAGTCCTTCCTTCTTAATCGTTTTGTTAATCTTGGACTTTGATGACTTTTGGCTCGGGATTTCTTTGGACTCGTCTTTTAATTCTTCGATAAATAAGACTTGAGTTCCTCGGCTTTAAGTAAACTTCCGTCTTTTGACTTATTCTTCGGTAAATCTTCAGAATTGGTCTTGGACTTCCGTTCTTTTTGCACTCTTGACTTCTTGACTTCGTCTTTTCATCTTTTTCTTCAATAAAAGTCCGTAAATGCCCATGAATTTCCGTGTTTTCTCCACTTTTCACTTTTTCGTCCTAAATCACAACAAAAACACAAACCACGCATAATTCCGACATAAATGACATAAAATACACGTTTTGGCTCGGTTATTATTGTAATTAAGTGGTAAAAAGGATGGGTGTTTTCACACCTATCAAATCCCCTACACTTAACCATTGCAATGTCCTTATGCAATGCATTAGTTACAAAGCACGTTTTACACTTTCCATCATTATCAACCTACCTTGGCCTTTATTTAAACAACTAAGGAAAATCAAAAAGATAGAAAATAACAAGATGCAACAAGGAAGAAACTTGTAAAGAAATCTAAGACTTACATTAGGGCTTGTGTGTCATGAATGTTCATCACCCTCAAGTTTCACGTTCCCCATGCCAAGCTTAAAAACAAGATCATTGTTAGTACAAGTTAGCATAACAAACATTTACTCATGTGGTTCAATTAATCACTTATACTCCCTTATTCCTACGAGTATCTTTTATATTTTATTGATGCCTTAAATGATCACGAGGATGCATTGTTGACTTATTTCGATAATTTATTTAGGCTGAAAGCAAAGTAGGACGATTTGATCAATAGTTAGCTAAAGGACAAAATCTCTTAAAACTGCTTCTCGGGATATCAAAAAGTTCATATCTTGGCATAACTTGGTTCACGATTTGAGACCTTTCTCGGGCCGATATTTGGCATGTACTTCATACTTCATATCTTCGAGAGACGTTTATGAGATAATGGTCTTCTCTTCGTTATAGAGTTTCTTCACTTGGAGACTTTTGAGGAGTACTCCAGCTTTGTTGACCACGACTTCATGATTATTCTTCAATCTCTAATTGGGATTTTGAGATACAACGATCCGCCTCCTTTTCGGACTTGGATCTATTTATCCTCATACCTTGTTAGGGTCTTTTCGGATAGACTTCTCCATGATCTTTATGGGAGTTGATTGCTTTTCGTCGTGTGTCTTGATCCTTCATATTGATTTTGGGAATAATGCTTTTCACATCACTTTGGATCTTCAGCAATAAAATGGAATCCTCATGCCTTGTTAGGGCCTTTTCGGACTCGCCAATCTTCGCGCCCCGCTTCATAAGTTATGCCTTGGCTATGAACTCTTATCATTACCGAGCAACTTTTAAACGATCTTGGGCTAGAAGCTAAGTAACTTTTCAAATCGTACGACCTTACTTATTGCAGATAATTTATTAGCAAGTGATGGGAGAAAAAGATCATAATTAACTCACATAAGTTAATGAGAGAATACCAAACTTGTAACCAACTCTATCATTTCTCGTTCTCCATAATTTAAAATCTCAAGGAATGAGACTCGTGGATGCTTAGCCTAATAAGCCAATTAAGGTCTACATGGTTAAGGATACTAGCTAGAGTGAACTTGGATAAGTAAACTCGGGTTGAGTCAAAATATTCACAACGGGCCTAATATATCTAAGATATCTAAACTTGCTAAAACCATTTTATTAAAATGCTAGAAAGTAACAAAAATAAAGGAGACTACAACTAGGCCAAAATAGATTAAAAATTTTGAAAAATGTCGAAAAATTGATTTTCCGGTTAAAATGAGGGCAAATACAAGGAAAAGACCACTTAACTTCGATAGAAGTCCCCCCTACACTTAATATAAACATTGTCCTCAATGTTTAAGCATGTGGGAGTAAACTCCCCTACACTTAGGACATTGTGCACTTTGTTTAAATCTCGTTAAGGAAAAGACAACTAAAGAGATTCCTATTTTAATATTAAGAAATATAAAATAGTGAATCGAAAAGAGTTTTGGATAGAACCGGGAAGAAGGGAACACGGAATCACGGTTCGTCAAAAGTCATCAAGAGTGTGTCTTTGAAGCTCTAATCCCTGCATATGATAAGAAAGAGAACAAGAAACACCAACGGGGCTCCCCCCTACACTTATGGTGAAAATAGATAGATAATTGGGTTGCCTCCCAAAAAGCGCTTGTTTATATTAACCGAGTCACGAGCCTGACTCGTCCCCGAATTAAATGTTCCATGGGGAAGCCTCGAATGTGATACCGGGATCAAAGACCTTGTCCTCGTTCCCGGTTGACATCAACAAAGGAGAGGCGGGGGGATAAGTCTTGAATGGGAGGAAGGTCCTTTCAACATACGTAAAGCATGTGAAATCAAGATCCACTGGAGGTGGGGTGGGTAAAGTAAGCACATTGTCCTCCCCCAAAGACAATGGAGGCTGAGCATTCGGCAAAGCCGTGATGTTATCAATGATAGCATAAGCAATGTCACCTCCCGGGTCAAAGCACTCATCCTCCGAGATAGTCTCTAAATGGGAGGATGAAAGGTGCTCGGGAGGGGGACTTGGGCCAATACTTTCCTGCAGCAGATTATCACAAATAATGTCACCCTCCATGTCATTGTCATCAATACCTGGAGGCATGGAGTGAATGTCGATTTCTTCCAGCAATGGGTCATTATCTTCAACGGTAGGAGTAGATGGAGGTAAAGGCTCGGAAAGAGGAGGAGAAGTCAACGCTTCAATTTGAGCAATAAGAAGGTGCACTTTCCGTAATCTATCGCGAAGAAGCACGTCGTCAACCTCATCCACAAGATCAAGTTCATAGGTGAACTTCTCGTAGGCCGAAGAGAATAAATCGTCATCACCCGCATCTCCCGGTAGAGATTTAGAAATTAAAAAAGTGAAATTCTCATAGCAGAGAGAAGAATCGTCATCACTAGGATCGACCTCTACCGTAAGAGCAACGTCGTCCTCAGGCTCCATAGCAGGTAAGTCACAAACCTCATCATCCAATACTTTGTCGAGACCAACATCACCAAGCTCATGCAATGTATCACAATCCGTAGACACGTTTGGGATATTGAGAGGAGGGATGACAATTGCACTAGGACATTGAGCAGTAAGATCATTCCAAGAAATAGTAGGCTCATCGTCATCATCATCATCATAATAGTATTGACGCACAGGAGGAGGGGTATAATCATTAAGATTAGATACTTGCTCTTGTTGTTGTCTCTTCTCTTTTTCCCATGCTTCTTTGAACCGCACAAAGGCTTCTTGAATGTCCAAAATAATGGCGTGCCTTTCGAGAGTAGTGAGTTGTTGATCAATATGAATTCCCTGAGAGGATTGATGATTGAGGGTGTGATGTGGGGGCTCAAAATGTTGAAAACCTGAATTATAGCATGGTTGTGGCTCATAGTAGTTCATCGGTTGGGAGGAATTAGAAACCGTGTTTGGTTCATAATAATCCATGGGTGAAGAAAACTGAGGACACGGATTTTGCTCATAATAATTCATTGGTTGACAATAATTGGTATCATGAGGACCCCCATAATTTTGGTAAGAAGGGTAAGGAGAAAAGTCGGGTGCGTCTTGTGGATAGCTATTTTCATTGTCATAATTGTGCCCCGGTTCTTGTCCGTGAACAGACGGGTATTGAACCGGGCACGAAACATGCCAATGAGAATCGCTTCCACAATAGATGCACGGGGAAAGAGTAGGTGGGTTCAAAAAGGATGAATTAAGTGAGTGGCACAAGGGACAAAATCCTGGTATTAATTGTGTATCTTTGATATCGTTTCCGCACCGCTCACATGTACACCATTGACAAGAGTCGTTCCCGTACAATCGTCTCCCGCACCCGACGCAATTGACATAAAAATCCATAGAGAAAGATAGATAAGCAAGAAGAATATTTTTGGTGCAAAACTTTGAAAAAGAAATGCTTTTTATAATTTTTCAAATGTTTTTGGATTTTTGAAAATTTTGGACAAGAAAAATAACGTTCACAAGTGAACGGATCCCAAAAGCCAACGCGTCATTCACAGAAAACCTTCGATCTTGACGAAAAGAGCCGGCAGCGGCGCCATTTAATACTTAGATTTTACTAGTTGAAAGTTCGTTTTCTCGGTGTCTAATCGAATTGATTTCCGGTTAAATGTGTGACTCAATTGTTTTTGGTTAAGAAAAAGGGAAGTTGATTATCTAAAACTAATTAAAAAGTAAATGCGAAAGGTGTTTAAAAACAAACTAAAGACAAGTACAAATAATAAAAGTAAAACAAAGTGAATATTAAAAACTAAAAGTTAAAATGATATTAAAACGAATATTAAAACAAATAATAAAACGAAATTTAAAGCGAAACAATTAATAAAAATAAAACTAAAGGACGAAATTAACTATCGACTCGAAAATAAAGTTTACTAAATGAAAATGGAGAGAATAAAACTAAAATGGTACTTTAAAGCTAAACGAGACAAAACCTAAAGCGGATACTAAATAAAAGATAAAACTTGAACTTTACGAAAAAATATTAACTTTAAAATTAGAAGAAAAATATAACTAAAAATATGTAACTTTCAGAAATAAAATCGGAACAACTTTCAGATTAAACTAGACAATTACGGAACAATACTAGTAAATAAGCAAGCAGGCAGGCTAGCTGCTGGAAGCAGCCAGCCTGGCTGCTCATTTTGGCGCCAACATTGGTTAAGCAGCCAAGCAAGCACGTCAACCTATCGTAATGTAAGTAATCTATCGGAATGTTGTTTTGATTAGTATCGGAATGTGTTTTTCTAATTGTAGTATCGGAATAATTATATTCTCTTTTTTTTTTTTTTTTTTTTATTTTAAACTATCGGAATGTGAAAAAGAGAATCTATCGGAATACTAAAAAGACGAACCATCGGAATGTTATTAAAACTAAAGCTATCGGAATGTTTAAAAATGGTCACCATCGGAATAACATAAAGTGAAATCCATCGGAAAGTGGCTAAAGAAAATTGGGCAGCACTTCGACTTAACAAAGACCTTAAGACCCGTCGGAATATGCGATCTCAATGAGCGATCGCAATCCCGATCGGAATAAGGGGGATTTACCAACCTATCGCAAAGTAGAACCCACACTTGGGTTATTGCGATAAAAACCAAGAAGTCCGTCGGAATGTGTAATACCCTCAATATTGCGATGAACACCAACAAATCCGAAAATGGAGATAAGCAAAAATCTCAATAAGCACTTTCAATAAGCTCACTAAACCAAAACTTGAACAACTTAATAAGCATAAATTTGAAAGCTTTTAAATAACGAAATTTATAAACTTTATAAAAACACAAAATAAGAAAACAAAATAAGCAAACTTTAAAGAGACAAACTTTTTAAGAAAACTAAAAAGCAAATAAGCTAAGTGCAAAATAAGCCAATAAGATTGTCAAACTTATAGCTTATTTCATACGAAAACTTATATAGAAGTAAAAAGGTGAACTTTTTACTCAAATAAGCAATATGATTAAGCAAAACCAAAACTTAATCCGAACCAAAATCAAATCAAAAACAAGAAAAGTAGGATGAGAAAGATAAATAAAAGCTTGATAAAAGGGAAATTAAGATGCAACAATTAAATTAACTTACTTGGAATTAAACGGGACGAAATTTAAGACATGTAATTAAAGTGACAAGAAATTAAAAGGTACAAGTAAAGAAAATGGTGGAAAGACTAATTTTGTCAAAATTAGCTAACAAAAACAAATGAATGAAAATGGGGTGTATTTATAGGAGATTAGGAAGGTGTTAGAGGAAGCTTCCTCCCCTCCTTCCTTTCTTCTTAATTGCGCCATTAAGTCCTTCCTTCTTAATCTTTTTGTTAATCTTGGACTTTGATGACTTTTGGCTCGGGATTTCTTTGGACTCGTCTTTTAATTCTTCGATAAATAAGACTTGAGTTCCTCGGCTTTAAGTAAACTTCCGTCTTTTGACTTATTCTTCGGTAAATCTTCAGAATTGGTCTTGGACTTCCGTTCTTTTTGCACTCTTGACTTCTTGACTTCGTCTTTTCATCTTTTTCTTCAATAAAAGTCCGTAAATGCCCATGAATTTCCGTGTTTTCTCCACTTTTCACTTTTTCGTCCTAAATCACAACAAAAACACAAACCACGCATAATTCCGACATAAATGACATAAAATACACGTTTTGGCTCGGTTATTATTGTAATTAAGTGGTAAAAAGGATGGGTGTTTTCACACCTATCATTTAGCTTAATTGTAAATTTTAGCTTATTTAGAACTTGTGGTTATCCGGGTTTGGTAAACCCCATTATTCCGAACAGTGCCAAAACCTAATATTTCGGATAAGAAACTTAACAGATTATTCCGGATAGTCATCCGAAAAATATTCTGGATAAGCTTCTTGGGAAGTTATTCCGGATAAGGTGGTTTTCTAGTTATTCCGGATAACAGCTAGGTCAAATTATTCCGGATAAGGGTTGGATCTGGTTATTCCGGATAAGCGGGAGAACAAATTCCGGATAAGCTACAAGTATTTATTCCGGATAAGGAAGCTTTGGGTTATTCCGGATAAAGACGAGATAGTTATTCCGGATAAGAAGCTTGACAAAGTATTCCGAATAAGTGTCCAAGGATTATTCCGAATAGTGGAGTTCGACTTATTTCGGATAAGGTGACAATATTCCGGATAAGAAGATCTAAGTTATTCCGGATAAGAGTTCAAGATTTATTCCGGATAGGCTTTGGAAGGTGATTCCGGATAAGCTTGTTTGTTTATTCCGGATAAGTATCAGAAGGTCCAGATTCCGGATAAGAGGCAGGACATCATTCCGGATAAGGAACAAGTTGATTATTCCGGATAAGAGTGACAGTTTATTCCGGATAAGTGGCAGGTTCGTTATTCAGGATAAGAGAGTTTGGATTCTGAGTAGTGACAGTATTTCGGGCTCCGACTCAGGTTTTATTTATCCTCTTTTTCATTCTCAAGCCTTTATTTTTTTTCCCCGTCAATTTTTCTTAAGTGTTATTTTTATTACATTGTCAATTTAATTTTCCGTCACGCTTTTAAATACTTACCATTTATTTTAAATTAGATTTAGATTTAAATTAACGTCATTTTCATTAAAGTTTTGCACCTTTTAATTACTACAACGACACAACTATTTGTTTCACCAAAGAACGACTGAGTCGCATAGTTAACCAGGATCAATTCGATTAGACCAACACAACGAACTTTAATTTTTATACGGGCAAAAGCCTTGTATTAAATGGCGCCGCTGCCGGCTCTTTTCGTGAAGATAAACAGTTTTCTGTGAGAGACGCGTTGCTTTTTGGGATCAGTTCATTCGTGAGCGTTATTTTCTTGCTTAAAAATTTCAAAAAACCATAAAAATTAAAAAATTGTAAAAATCTAAAAAAATTAAAAATTTCAAAAATCCAAAAAGATTTTATTTTTATTATGTATATATATTGTCTTTGTGTTTGGTATTGTTTTCTTTTGCCTTTGTAGGTGTATGCGTACTAGATCTTCTACTTATCAAGAGCCTGAGACTCGAGAAGATTTAGCTATGGCAGGTGTTAACAACAATAATAATCCACCGCACCTCAACAATAACAACAATGTTCTTCCACAGCCCGATCTTTGAACAATGGAGGAGCTTTGTCAACCTACCATGTTTGGACGAGGAGGACCGATTGCGCCGATGCAAATCACGGCTCCGGAGTTTTCGTTGAAGCATCACAAGATACAGCAAGTGCAAACAAATCCTTTTCGAGGAATGCCTGATGATGATGCCAACAAACACCTCGACAAATTCATTACAATCACTCAAAGCATGAAGTTGCCCGGTGCCACAATGGATGTTCTACGCCTTCAACTCTTTCCACATACTTTATCACACCACGCCGAGAAATGGTTTGATCGTCTCCCGAAGAATTCTATCCATACTTGGGATGACATGACTCAACGCTTTTTGTCGCGCTACTTTCCACCATCCATGGTCACGAGCCTTCGCAATCAAATCAGCGGTTTCATGAAAGAACACGATGAATCTCTCTTTGATGCTTGGGAAAGATATAATGTTTTGATAGATCGTTGTCCAAACCACAACATGCTCCCTGTGACCTTAATTGATACTTTCTACAACCGTTTGACTTTTCGTGATCGTGATACGATTAATGCAGCCGCTGGTGGCACATTTATGAAAAGATGAACCGAGGAGTGTAGAGAGCTTATTGAAAACATGACTACTCATCATAAAAATTGGGATTCCTCCGCTTCTTCAAGGAACAACCCGAGAGTCAATGTTTCTTCTACTTCAGCAAGCCCCGATATGACCGAATTCACCCGCATGATGACCGAAATGAACAAAAATATCTTGCTTCTCGCTACAAACCAAGAACAAGTTAAAGCAGTAGCCAATCCTTGTGAGACATGCGGCGGTCCTCACTCATACACTGATTGTCCTTCTACTCAAGGATATCCGGAAAATGTGTATGCGGCTTATGGTAATTATTCACCGGAAAATTACCAAGCCCGACCTCAAGGGGATCGAAATTTGCTGAGTTACCGGTCAAACAACTACCTTTCACCCGGTTTTTCTCCTCAAAACAAAAACCCCAACAACAATTACAATAGAAGCAACCAAATCCCACCTAGAGCTTCTAATCCTTATCACCCACCCGCTCAACAAGCCCCACCCATCAATCAAGATGTTGAAGCATTAATGTGAAACCAAGGTGAGCAAATTAAGAATCTACAGAGCCAAATTATAAATTTGAAAGGAGATATTACCAAGCAAGGGAATGACATTAGATCCGAGCTTCGAGATAATATTCAATCCTCCTTCAGCAATCAAACGAATGATTTGAAGAATATGCTGGCTAGTTTCTTGCCCACCACTCAACCCTCTTCTTCGAGTTCTCTACCTTCAAACATCGTCACCAATCCGCGAGCGAATGTGAGTGCTATTACTACCCGTAGTGGAGTTACCATAGTAGGACCACCTATACCGCCCCCATCATCTACACCTCCTCCACCACCATTTATCCCTACTCCTCCACACCCAGTATTAGTACACCATTACCGTCTCCGCCTCGTCGTGATGAAGTACCCACCAAGAATCCTCCACCAACCCCACCTCCAACATCTCAACCTTTACCTGCTAAACCTACACCTTCCACCTATAAACCCAATATCCCATATCCTTCTCGCTTGGACAAGCCTAACTTGCTAACTAAGGATGACACTCAAGTGTCGAATTATTTGAAGATGATCTCTCAAATGAATTTCAACATTAGCCTTGTTGAAGCACTTGTCCACATGCCGAAATTTGTCAAAGCATTCAAGGAATTGCTTAACAAGAAGAAGAAGCTGATTGAGCTTGCCAACACACGCTTAAATGAAAAATGTTCTGCAGTTATTCTTAAAGAACTTCCGTAAAAACTTGGAGATCCCGGTCGTTATGTGTTGCCTTGCATTTTTAATAAAACCGAAGAATTTACTACCTTAGCTGATCTCGGGGCCAGTATAAATCTGATGCCTTTAAGTGTTTGGAAAGAACTATCATTACCCGACCTTACTCCAACAAAGATGACCCTTGAGCTTGCAAATCGCACTCTCGCTTACCCCGTTGGTATTGCCGAAGATGTGTTCATTAAAGTTGGCACCTTCACTTTTCCGGTCGACTTTGTCGTTGTTGATTATGAAATGGACCCTCGTATTCCTTTAATACTTGGTCGGCCATTCTTGAGAACCGGACGAGCTCTAGTTGATGTTGCCGAAGGTGAGCTAATTTTAAGAGTCGGGAATGAGCAACAACTGTTCAAAATGGGGAAGCTTACAAGCAAATCCTATGGACAAGAATCCACGAATATGATTAATGTGCTCGATGATTTTTTCATCTACAACAATCCTGTATTCGATTCTTGCATTGATAATCCACTCTTTCAAGATGATGTGGATGATTCTCTCTCCAATTTAGAACCTTCACCCATATATGATTCTCCACCGATCTTTGATGCTTATGATGATGATTTTAGCTCAGATTCGGATGATTATGATGACTTTACTTCCGAGTATCCCGACATGCCCACATATGATGATTTTGATGAGGCCGATACTCTATCGAGTGATTCTTCACATGATGAAGATCCTCCGCCTACCATGCTTAATCCTACTTTGGATGATTACTCTTTTGAGGAAGACTTCTTTACTTTTCTCAATACTTACTTCCCTCATGAGAGTGATGCCCCTCCTTTGGACTTTGATGATTATGGTCTTGATCCTACTTTGGATTTGAAGAACATTCTTTCAAAGGAGAAGCAACCGGACGACACCAACATCCGCAGCACGTATGATTTAACACCTCTTTGTCCACCTTCTGAGGACGAGGTTGTGCATTTCCTTCGAGGATCATCTTCAAATTCTGCTGAGCCTGAGTGCTATTTTCCCCTAAAGGAAAAGGTGTTTGACCCCGGTATGGATATTCTTCAGCCATCTCAGTATCCATCTGATGAAATTAAAGGAAAAATCTTTTGAACTTATGGAAATCTTGCACCACTTCACCCTTGCTCCCACCGTGCTCTATCTTTGCGTAAGGGAACCTTGCTTACTCTTCTTTGGCTTGCCTTGTTCGCCTTAAGCTTGTGCTATTTGATGTACGAAAACTATGTCTTTGATCCCGGTGGATATGTTTCATGCTTCTTCCTATGGTAATCAAGGTCGAGTCAGGCTCACGACTCGGTGAAAAAAAATCAAGCGCTTCTTGGGAGGCAACCCATGTATCTATCTTTTAGCTTTCTTTATCCTAAGTATAGGGGAGACCCATTGGTGTTTGCTATCTCCTGTCTTCTCATATTCAGGGATTCGAGCGCTCAATGATCCACTCTTGATTATTTTTGACGACCCGTGATTCCGTGTTCCCTTCTTCCCGGTTCTATTCAGGACAGATGGAACCAGGTTATGGATCTGTTCAAGTTGGTCGATCAATCCCTCCTTTGTTTCCCCTGCCTCCGGACACCTTAGAATAGATTTGATTAGAGAAGGAGGGTGAGGAACGAAGACATTGGTTTGACTACCCAATAGGCCTGCATCAGCGGAAAATGAGACGGGGAAAAGCGGCACTCGACATCTATTAAACAAGACCAAGAACAAAGCCATACCATGCCCTCGGGAGAAACTAGTGATGATTGCCATGAATGCAGCCCTCGAGGACGTGTAAACTCTTTTTGATTCACTATTTTATATTTTCCAATATTAAAATTAGAATCTCGTTAGTTGTCTTTTCCTTAGCAAGATTTAAACAAAGTGCACAATGTCCTAAGTGTAGGGGAGTTTACTCCCACATGCTTAAACATTAAGGACAATGTTTATATTAAGTGTAGGGGGGACTTTTATCGAAGTTAAGTGGCCTTTTCCTTGTATTTGTCCTCATTTTAACCGGAATATCAACTTTTCGATTTTTTTCAAAATTTTTGGTCTATTTTGGCCTATTAGTTTTTCCTTTTGTATAGTTATTCTTCGTTCTTTACTTGATTAAATTTTTAATAAAGTTGTTTTAATTTTCAAACGTTGTGAATCTTTTGACTCAACCCGAGTTTACTTATCTAAGTTTACTCTAGCTAGTATCCTTAACGTGTTTAAGTCAAGTTTTGTTAGGCTTTTATATAGGGAGCTATAAAACGCGAAAGTCTTAACTCTCGCGGGTTAAGAACAAGAACTTTTCGCAAGTTCCTATAATTGATCCTAGAGAGTCGTTTATCAAGAGAACTTTAAGATGCAATTTCTAGACTTGAAAGAGTCTAAGAATTTGCAAGATCCTATAGGCGACTCGAAAACCCAAAACTTTGATTTAATAGGCTAAGCATCCACGAGTCTCATTCCTTGAGATTTTAAACTGTGGAGAACGAGAGATGATAGAGTCAATTATAAGCTCGGTATTCTTTCGTGAATTTATGTGAGTTAATTATGAGCCTATTCTCCCATCGCTTGCTAATAAATTTATCTACAATAAATAAGGTTGTACGATTTGAAAAGTTACTTAGCTTCTAGCCCAAGATCGTTTAAAAGTTGCTCGGTATGGATTAGAGTTCATAGCCAAGGCATAACTTATTGAAGCGGGATGCGAAGATTGGCGAGTCCGAAAAGGCCCTAACAAGGCATGAGGGATACATTTTGTTGCTAAAGATCCAAAAGTGATGTGAAGAATCATTTATCGAAAATCAATATGAAGGATCGAGACACACGACGAAAAGCAAATACTCCAGTAAAGATCATGGAGAAGTCTATCCAAAAAGGCCCTAACAAGGTATGAGGATAAATAGATCCAAGTCCAAAAAGGAGGTGGATCGTTGTATATCAAAATCCCAAGTAAAGATTGGAGAAAAATGAAGAAGTCGTGGTCCAAATATGAAGAATCTCTCAAAACTTCAAGTGAAGAAATTCCTATTATGAAGAGAAGACCAATATTTCATGAACGTCTCTCAAGATTTGAAGTATGAAGTCGCTGCCAAATATCGGTCCGAGAAAGGTCTCAAATCGCGAAGCGAGTTATGCCAAGATATGAACTTTATGAAGTCCTGAGAAGCAGTTTTAAAAGATTTTGTCCTTTAGCTAACTATTGATTAAATCGTCCCACTTTATTTTCAGCCTAAATAACTATCGAAATAAGTCAACAATGCATCCTCGTGATCTTCAAGACAAAAATAAAATATAAGAGATACACCTAGGAATAAGGGAGTCTAAGTAAATAATTGGCCCACATGAGTTCGTGTTAGTTTGCTAACTTATAATAACAATGATCTCGTTTTTAAGCTTGGTTTGGAGAAAGTGAAAACTTGAGGATGGTGATCATTCACAACATTTCCAAAACCCGAAGGTATGTTTTTGATTTCTTTACTTTGAATGTTTATAATTTTCTATCTCTTTAATAAAGGCCAACGTGGATTGATTATGATGAAAAGTGTAAACGTGCTTTGTAACTAATGCATTGCATGAGGACATTGCAATGGTCAAGTGTAGGGGATTTGATAGGTGTGTAAACACCCATCCTTTTTACCACTTAATTACAATAATAACCGAGCCAAAACGTGTATTTTATGTCATTTATGTCGGAATTATGCGTGGTTTGTGTTTTTGTTGTGATTTAGGACGAAAAGGTGAAAAGTGGAGAAAACACGGGCATTCATGGGCTTTTATCAAAGAAAAAGACAAAAGACGAAGTCAAGAAATCAAGAATGCGAAAAGAACGGAAGTTTACTAAAAGCCGAAGAACTCAAGTCTAACTTATTGAAGAATTACAAGACGAGTTTGAAGAAATCCTGAGACAAAGTCATTAAAGTCAAAAGATTAAGAAGATTAAGGACTTAATGACGCAATTAAAGAAAGAAGAAAGAGGGGAGGAAGCTTCCTAAGCACCTCCCTAATCACCCCTATAAATAGATTAGATTAGATTTCATTTTCTCTTCTTGGCTAATTTGACACATTAGTTCTTCCATCTTTAATTACTTGCACATTTTACTTAATTTCACCTTTAATTACTTGTCTCGCACCTTAAATTTGTAAGCTTTTAATTCTAGTCTTCACTTTAATTGTTGAATCTTATTCTTAATCAAGTTTTACTTTAATCTCTCATTCTACCTTTCTTCTTATTTTGCTTAATCTTTATGCTTATGTGCTTATTGTAATGCTTGTTTGATTATTGGTTATGCTTTTATGTTTTTGATCTTGTTTGCTTGTTGATTTTATAGCTTATTGTATTTTTCTTTAAAATTAATTAAGTGCTTTTTAGTTAATTTTTTATAAAAAGTTGATTTTTAATATTTTTATAACTTAGTGTTTTCAAAAGTTTTTAAATTTTCGCTTAATTGCTTTTTATTAAAAGTGTTTTGGTTAAGTTTTTAGATAATTGCTTATTTGTGTTTAGCTTAATTGTAAATTTTAGCTTATTTAGAACTTGTGGTTATCCGGGTTTGGTAAACCCCATTATTCCGAACAGTGCCAAAACCTAATATTTCGGATAAGAAACATAACAGGTTATTCCGGATAATCATCCGAAAAATATTCTGGATAAGCTTCTTGGGAAGTTATTCCGGATAAGGTGGTTTTCTAGTTATTCCGGATAACAGCTAGGTCAAATTATTCCGGATAAGGGTTGGATCTGGTTATTCCGGATAAGCGGGAGAACAAATTCCGGATAAGCTACAAGTATTTATTCCGGATAAGGAAGCTTTGGTTATTCCGGATAAAGACGAGATAGTTATTCCGGATAAGCAGCTTGACAAAGTATTCCGAATAAGTGTCCAAGGATTATTCCGAATAGTGGAGTTCGACTTATTTCGGATAAGGTGACAATATTCCGCATAAGAAGATCTAAGTTATTCCAGATAAGAGTTCAAGATTTATTCCGGATAGGCTTTGGAAGGTGATTCCGGATAAGCTTGTTTGTTTATTCCGGATAAGTATCAGAAGGTCCAGATTCCGGATAAGAGGCAGGACATCATTCCGGATAAGGAACAAGTTGATTATTCCGGATAAGAGTGACAGTTTATTCCGGATGAGCGGCAGGTTCGTAATTCAGGATAAGAGTTAGTTTGGATTCTGAATAGTGACAGTATTTCGGGCTCCGACTCAGGTTTTATTTATCCCCTGTTTCATTCTCAAGCATTTATTTTTTTTTCGTCAATTTTTCTTAAGTGTTATTTTTATTACATTGTCAATTTAATTTTCCGTCACGCTTTTAAATACTTACCATTTATTTTAAATTAGATTTAGATTTAAATTAACGTCATTTTCATTAAAGTTTTGCACCTTTTAATTACTACAACGAAACAACTATTTGTTTCACCAAAGAACGACTGAGTCGCATAGTTAACCAGGATCAATTCGATTAGACCAACACAACGAACTTTAATTTTTATACGGGCAAAAGACTTGTATTAACTCCCCACAACCCAACTGGTTGTGAGGTGCCTTTGTTGTTAAGAAACAACAAGTAAATATCAAGTTACACGTTAAACATTGCCCAGACCTACTTTTTGTACTACCAGTGGGAACTCAGTTACCCCTGCTAGTGTATTATTGGTACTGCTTAGCTAACTGACAAAAGTGACTCACATGTCACTTTCAGTTTCCAATTTTTTTGTCTTTAGTGGTGTTTTTTAAGAGTTATAACCTGATTTTGTTTCATTATTTTTCTTATTTAATTTGTGATTTTTCTGTTTAATTTATTTTATGTTTACTGTTCATTTCCTATTTTTACATTAAATTGCATTTTAAATTACTTTTTAATATTCTGTTTTTGTCTTTTAGTGACAAAAATTAATATTTTTCAGTTTAAAAATTTTCTTAGACTTAGAAAAACATTTTAAGATTTTTAGTTTAAAAATATTTTTACTGTTCACTTTTTAAGTAATTTTTAGAATTAATTTTAGTTTAATTAAGGTTTTATTATAATCAGTTTTGTCTTTTAGTGAAAAATTTTACTTTTTTCAAACTTTTTCATTTTTCTACTGTTCATTCGTATAATTTAAGATTTTTAAAATTTTCAAATCATTTTTAGCATTATTTTATTATTTTTATGATTATTTTAGTTTAAAAATAGTTTTTAGTGATTTAAAAATAGAAAAATAGTTTTAAAAATTTAGGAAAAATACTTTTTAGTCTTTAAATAACATAAGTGAGTTATTAGTTCAATAAAATAATATTTTAGGTTTTTTCTTAATTATATTTAATTTTAGGGCTTTAACTAGCATTTAAAATTGAATATTTAATTAATAAAAGGTTATAAACTTTATTTGTTGGATTTATATTCTTATTTATATTATTATAGACTTAGTTTAAATTTTTTATTAATTTTTAGGTTTAATTTTTAATTTTGTCATGTTTTACGTATTTACGTTTTACGTATTTACGTTCACGTTTTACGTTATTACGTCGTAGTGTAATTTTAATCGTAGCTCGTCTTTAATTTTTCTCTTCTAAACCAAAAACGTCACTAATCCAAACTTTGATTTTATATATTGGCACATTAATCCACACACCTCCTTCGAGAACGAACCCGCATTTATTCGACTTGTCGGTTTTCCTAAATCGTCGAGTTTAATACTTCCGCATTTATACTCGTCTTTCCTTAATCAAGTTTTACTTTAATCTCTCATTCTACCTTTCTTCTTATTTTGCTTAATCTTTATGCTTATGTGCTTATTGTAATGCTTGTTTAATTATTGGTTATGCTTTTATGTTTTGGATCTTGTTTGCTTGTTGATTTTATAGCTTATTGTATTTTTCTTTAAAATTAATTAAGTGCTTTTTAGTTAAAATTTTATAAAAAGTTGATTTTTAATATTTTTATAATTTAGTGTTTTCAAAAGTTTTTAAATTTTCGCTTAATTGCTTTTTCTTAAAAGTGTTTTGGTTAAGTTTTTAGATAATTGCTTATTTGTGTTTAGCTTAATTGTAAATTTTAGCTTATTTAGAACTTGTGGTTATCCGGGTTTGGTAAACCCCATTATTCCGAACAGTGCCAAAACCTAATATTTCGGATAAGAAACTTAACAGGTTATTCCGGATAATCATCCGAAAAATATTTCGGATAAGCTTCTTGGGAAGTTATTCCGGATAAGGTGGTTTTCTAGTTATTCCGGATAACAGCTAGGTCAAATTATTCCGGATAAGGGTTGGATCTGGTTATTCCGGATAAGCGGGAGAACAAATTCCGGATAAGCTACAAGTATTTATTCCGGATAAGGAAGCTTTGGGTTATTCCGGATAAAGACGAGATAGTTATTCCGGATAAGCAGCTTGGCAAAGTATTCCGGATAATTGTCCAAGGATTATTCCGAATAGTGGAGTTCGACTTATTTCGGATAAGGTGACAATATTCCGGATAAGAAGATCTATGTTATTCCAGATAAGAGTTCAAGATTTATTCCGGATAGGCTTTGGAAGGTGATTCCGGATAAGCTTGTTTGTTTATTCCGGATAAGTATCAGAAGGTCCAGATTCCGGATAAGAGGCAGGACATCATTCCGGATAAGGAACAAGTTGATTATTCCGGATAAGAGTGACAGTTTATTCCGGATGAGCGGCAGGTTCGTAATTCAGGATAAGAGTTAGTTTGGATTATGAATAGTGACAGTATTTCAGGCTCCGACTCAGGTTTTATTTATCCCCTGTTTCATTCTCAAGCATTTATTTTTTTTCGTCAATTTTTCTTAAGTGTTATTTTTATTACATTGTCAATTTAATTTTCCGTCATGCTTTTAAATACTTACCATTTATTTTAAATTAGATTTAGATTTAAATTAACGTCATTTTCATTAAAGTTTTGCACCTTTTAATTACTACAACGAAACAACTATTTGTTTCACCAAAGAACGACTGAGTCGCATAGTTAACCAGGATCAATTCGATTAGACCAACACAACGAACTTTAATTTTTATACGGGCAAAAGACTTGTATTAACTCCCCACAACCCAACTGGTTGTGAGGTGCCTTTGTGGTTAAGAAACAACAAGTAAATATCAAGTTACACGTCAAACATTGCCCAGACCTACTTTTTGTACTACCAGTGGGAACTCAGTTACCCCTGCTAGTGTATTATTGGTACTGCTTAGCTAACTGACAAAAGTGACTCACATGTCACTTTCAGTTTCCAATTTTTTTGTCTTTAGTGGTGTTTTTTAAGAGTTATAACCTGATTTTGTTTCATTATTTTTCTTATTTAATTTGTGATTTTTCTGTTTAATTTATTTTATGTTTACTGTTCATTTCCTATTTTTACATTAAATTGCATTTTAAATTACTTTTTAATATTCTGTTTTTGTCTTTTAGTGACAAAAATTAATATTTTTCAGTTTAAAAATTTTCTTAGACTTAGAAAAACATTTTAAGATTTTTAGTTTAAAAATATTTTTACTGTTCACTTTTTAAGTAATTTTTAGAATTAATTTTAGTTTAATTAAGGTTTTATTATAATCAGTTTTGTCTTTTAGTGAAAAATTTTACTTTTTTCAAACTTTTTCATTTTTCTACTGTTCATTCGTATAATTTAAGATTTTTAAAATTTTCAAATCATTTTTAGCATTATTTTATTATTTTTATGATTATTTTAGTTTAAAAATAGTTTTTAGTGATTTAAAAATAGAAAAATAGTTTTAAAAATTTAGGAAAAATACTTTTTAGTCTTTAAATAACATAAGTGAGTTATTAGTTCAATAAAATAATATTTTAGGTTTTTTCTTAATTATATTTAATTTTAGGGCTTTAACTAGCATTTAAAATTGAATATTTAATTAATAAAAGGTTATAAACTTTATTTGTTGGATTTATATTCTTATTTATATTATTATAGACTTAGTTTAAATTTTTTATTAATTTTTAGGTTTAATTTTTAATTTTGTCATGTTTTACGTATTTACGTTTTACGTATTTACGTTCACGTTTTACGTTATTACGTCGTAGTGTAATTTTAATCGTAGCTCGTCTTTAATTTTTCTCTTCTAAACCAAAAACGTCACTAATCCAAACTTTGATTTTATATATTGGCACATTAATCCACACACCTCCTTCGAGAACGAACCCGCATTTATTCGACTTGTCGGTTTTCCTAAATCGTCGAGTTTAATACTTCCGCATTTATACTCGTCTTTCCTTAATCAAGTTTTACTTTAATCTCTCATTCTACCTTTCTTCTTATTTTGCTTAATCTTTATGCTTATGTGCTTATTGTAATGCTTGTTTAATTATTGGTTATGCTTTTATGTTTTTGATCTTGTTTGCTTGTTGATTTTATAGCTTATTGTATTTTTCTTTAAAATTAATTAAGTGCTTTTTAGTTAAAATTTTATAAAAAGTTGATTTTTAATATTTTTATAATTTAGTGTTTTCAAAAGTTTTTAAATTTTCGCTTAATTGCTTTTTCTTAAAAGTGTTTTGGTTAAGTTTTTAGATAATTGCTTATTTGTGTTTAGCTTAATTGTAAATTTTAGCTTATTTAGAACTTGTGGTTATCCGGGTTTGGTAAACCCCATTATTCCGAACAGTGCCAAAACCTAATATTTCGGATAAGAAACTTAACAGGTTATTCCGGATAATCATTCGAAAAATATTTCGGATAAGCTTCTTGGGAAGTTATTCCGGATAAGGTGGTTTTCTAGTTATTCCGGATAACAGCTAGGTCAAATTATTCCGGATAAGGGTTGGATCTGGTTATTCCGGATAAGCGGGAGAACAAATTCCGGATAAGCTACAAGTATTTATTCTGGATAAGGAAGCTTTGGGTTATTCCGGATAAAGACGAGATAGTTATTCCGGATAAGCAGCTTGACAAAGTATTCCGGATAAGTGTCCAAGGATTATTCCGAATAGTGGAGTTCGACTTATTTCGGATAAGGTGACAATATTCCGGATAAGAAGATCTAAGTTATTCCAGATAAGAGTTCAAGATTTATTCCGGATAGGCTTTGGAAGGTGATTCCGGATAAGCTTGTTTGTTTATTCCGGATAAGTATCAGAAGGTCCAGATTCCGGATAAGAGGCAGGACATCATTCCGGATAAGGAACAAGTTGATTATTTCGGATAAGAGTGACAGTTTATTCCGGATGAGCGGCAGGTTCGTAATTCAGGATAAGAGTTAGTTTGGATTATGAATAGTGACAGTATTTCGGGCTCCGACTCAGGTTTTATTTATCCCCTGTTTCATTCTCAAGCATTTATTTTTTTTCGTCAATTTTTCTTAAGTGTTATTTTTATTACATTGTCAATTTAATTTTCCGTCATGCTTTTAAATACTTACCATTTATTTTAAATTAGATTTAGATTTAAATTAACGTCATTTTCATTAAAGTTTTGCACCTTTTAATTACTACAACGAAACAACTATTTGTTTCACCAAAGAACGACTGAGTCGCATAGTTAACCAGGATCAATTCGATTAGACCAACACAACGAACTTTAATTTTTATACGGGCAAAAGACTTGTATTAACTCCCCACAACCCAACTGGTTGTGAGGTGCCTTTGTGGTTAAGAAACAACAAGTAAATATCAAGTTACACGTCAAACATTGCCCAGACCTACTTTTTGTACTACCAGTGGGAACTCAGTTACCCCTGCTAGTGTATTATTGGTACTGCTTAGCTAACTGACAAAAGTGACTCACATGTCACTTTCAGTTTCCAATTTTTTTGTCTTTAGTGGTGTTTTTTAAGAGTTATAACCTGATTTTGTTTCATTATTTTTCTTATTTAATTTGTGATTTTTCTGTTTAATTTATTTTATGTTTACTGTTCATTTCCTATTTTTACATTAAATTGCATTTTAAATTACTTTTTAATATTCTGTTTTTGTCTTTTAGTGACAAAAATTAATATTTTTCAGTTTAAAAATTTTCTTAGACTTAGAAAAACATTTTAAGATTTTTAGTTTAAAAATATTTTTACTGTTCACTTTTTAAGTAATTTTTAGAATTAATTTTAGTTTAATTAAGGTTTTATTATAATCAGTTTTGTCTTTTAGTGAAAAATTTTACTTTTTTCAAACTTTTTCATTTTTCTACTGTTCATTCGTATAATTTAAGATTTTTAAAATTTTCAAATCATTTTTAGCATTATTTTATTATTTTTATGATTATTTTAGTTTAAAAATAGTTTTTAGTGATTTAAAAATAGAAAAATAGTTTTAAAAATTTAGGAAAAATACTTTTTAGTCTTTAAATAACATAAGTGAGTTATTAGTTCAATAAAATAATATTTTAGGCTTTTTCTTAATTATATTTAATTTTAGGGCTTTAACTAGCATTTAAAATTGAATATTTAATTAATAAAAGGTTATAAACTTTATTTGTTGGATTTATATTCTTATTTATATTATTATAGACTTAGTTTAAATTTTTTATTAATTTTTAGGTTTAATTTTTAATTTTGTCACGTTTTACGTATTTACGTTCACGTTTTACGTTATTACGTCGTAGTGTAATTTTAATCGTAGCTCGTCTTTAATTTTTCTCTTCTAAACCAAAAACGTCACTAATCCAAACTTTGATTTTATATATTGGCACATTAATCCACACACCTCCTTCGAGAACGAACCCGCATTTATTCGACTTGTCTGTTTTCCTAAATCGTCGAGTTTAATACTTCCGCATTTATACTCGTCTTTCCTAAGACTTGTATATAAAAACCTACATCACTTATTACTAGTTTTTAAAGATTAAGTCTAGATCTCTTAATAGAGAGTAAAAACCTACGGTATGTTTTATTTCCGTGTTTCAAACAAAATACAAGTTGGTTACAAGTTTGTATGTTAGTTAAGCATTAGGATGAGCTTATAACCCACGGCTAATATTATTTATAGTATTTCAAAATAAAGTCCAATCTTGTTTTATGTTTACATTTAATTTACAATGTTCCAAAAATTGAGATTTAGGTTTATTATAAGTTCATAAGTTTATTACAAGTTCAAAAATGAATCAGATAGCCCAAGCTATATTTGTTTTCCATGTGTTTTCATTATGAAATCTAGATTCATTACTTGGTTAAAAGTAAAGTTTAAAGTCTATACATAAGATCTAGGGTTTTTTTACATGTTTATTATTAGTTCAATAGGATTTAATCAAAATCTCCTAAGAAAAAAAATCTAATTTTATATTTTTCCAAGATTTATATAAATCTAGTTAAGTTTACCAAAGACATGGAAAGGATTTTAATGATACATTAAGATTTTACAAAGATTTGGAGATTTCCCCAATATTTTATTATATTTTTCAATATTTATAAAATCTAATTTAGATTTCCATTTAGGTGTTTCCAAGGGTTTGTTTTGTATTAGATTGTTCATGGTTACAACGCATTGTTCGGGCCATCATACTTCAGAAGCCATCATACAAACGATTGAGGAGAGAGGGCACTTTAAATCGTAAACCCAACCACTCAGTCAAAACGTAATATCGAGATGGAACCTTTTTAATATAAAGCTCCCTACGAGCATGGCATGTTTATATGTGTATTAAGTACTTGAGTATTTTAATATTTTTATAATAAATATTAAATAGTCATAATACGTAAATACACACAGAGTTAGCATCTAATACTATCAACCATTATAAATGCATAAAATAATAAATGCGTACTTAAATCACATAGTTATGCATGCTCTCTATGCTATATGCTCTCTAAATATGTCCCAAAAAAATCCCCAAAAGATTGTTTTTAAGTTATAACCCAGTTTTTAAATAAAAGAAAAATATTTTTATTCTTATTTTATTTAAAAAATTTTCTAGTTCTCTATAACTAATGCTCTGATACCATTCTCTGTAACACCCCCAGACCGGGTATCACAGTGGTGGATCGATAAGAAAATAGCTTACAAAGCACATATCATAATTATATGATTTTTGAAATACAGTTGATATATGCATTAATTTGGTAAAATCGTTTAAATCGTTGAATAACATTTGTTATAAATATCCCAGTAAAATGATAGATTCCCCGTCATTTTTATGATCCTAAATGATGCTCAGTCCATGCTCAAATAATCTTGCTTAATTACCTGAGAAAAACATTCTTAAAACAGTCAACATAAAGTTGGTGAATTCATAGAGTTTTGGGTAAAATCATAGTTTAGAACTTTAAATGTCCTACCTAGTGCTGTTCAATATTTTATATAAAATCAAGTTCAAAGTGTCCAATTACTCCATTCATTAATGTGTTAATCAATATAGAATTAGGTTTAGGAATGCAAACCTTACAGATAGTATCATTGCACAAAGCTATATACTACAAAGTAATTACATTTCTTCCTATTTCCAAAACTAAAGCTTAACCTTCCATAGTCCTCAACAGATGAGAACGTAGTGTCCTACAAAAAGACACCCAAACCCCGTTCCAACATGGTATACATCTGTTGTCCCGGCCAAAGCACAGTGAGCATGACTCACCCAGATGGGGATGGTCAATCCCAAATAGATCTATTTATAACATTCGGGCAATTACCATAATTTAACAGTTTCTACAATAGGCAAATGTAATTAAAGACAACAGTTCCATTTACGTTCTATAAAATAAATTATAGTTATATTGTCAAACAAGTTACAGCTATTTAATAGCATGTCTCCCCCTCGCGGGTTAGTAAAATCATAAAAGGATTTAAAATGCGAGGCTATGAACTCACCTATACAATACAGCTCGAGGATGATCAAGTATACAAATCACAAAGAACGTAGTACATCGAATACCTAAGTAATTAAGTAGGTCTCAGTATATGCATAAATAATAAATGCATGAAGTTTAATTGGTTGTACGTTTATTCTTGTTATCACAGTATATTTAATTAATATATACTGTTATGATGATGGGTAAGTGTGCATGTTGTCCATTCACTGTTTCCATGTACCCCCAATGTTTATAAAACATGTATTACATTGTAGTCTTTATAAATAAATTATTAAATTTATTTAATAGTTTACAGTGTTCCAAAAATAATTAATAAATTATTATTAATTAAACCTTGATTTAAAACATGTCTCCCGTTGAAAAAATATAATATTTTTATTCTAAAACTATTAAAATAGTTCTTTTGTACCAACAATGGCTAATAAAAGCTAACAGTGGGTACTTTATTGAAAATAGTGGTTACCTTATAAAAACAGTGGGAACAACATGAAAAGAGTTGCTAGGTTTAGGCTACCAGTGGTAACCTTAAAGCAACCAGTGGGAACCTTAAATTTAACAGTGGTAGGTCTTTGTAATGTATAACTAATGGTGGCAAAAATAAGAAGTCAGTAGGTAATACATAACTAATGGTGGTAATATTACAACTAACGGTGGGAAATACTACATGCAAGTTTACATTACAACATAGGAATACCCCTTGTAACACCCCCAAATTTCGGTCATAACAGCGGAAGGGTCATTGGGTGTTACTAGCATGGTTCAACCTCATAATCATAGAAAACGGCTCAAAACAAGTCGTTTTAATAAACATCCATTCATTTTCATTCAATAAAAGTATAATTTCATACACGGTCCCAGATGATTCAAAAGTTTACAACTATTATAAATGATAAAAGTTATTTGAATGGATATGTTTTAGAAAAGCGGGCCAAAACATTTCAAATATGCAAGCTTCACGAAACCGCCTTCCTCGAGTGCCTTCAATATGGACCTGAGATAAAACATGCTTAAAAAGTCAGCAAAATTCGCCGAGTGAATCTATAGAGTTTAAATTTAAATAAAGAGAACACAAGTATTCCAAAATAACCTTCCATGGTTAATAATTTACCGAAATACCATTATGTTGTACGGACATAATTATCGGTTTCATTACATAAGCCTCGTGACATTGAACGTTAACATATATTATTTCAGCCCAACACACCTAGCCAAGTGCGTATATTTCTCTTATACAATGCATCCGATGTTTCATTACTAGTGCATCACAACACCACGCGAGAGCTAATCGCGACTGGACTGGGCGTCACCCCGATAAATCTATCCATAGCATTAGCGTTACTTCGATTAACAATTCACGATTCATGGGTCCCTTAAGGCTAAAACTAACTTATGCAATAAATTTCATCTAAGCATACAATCAAGTTCCTTGTGTTCAATTTTTAAAACAAAGAGGGTTTACCACAACTTCTCGTTGTACCCTTCATTTATAATAATTACTTTTCCAATAATAAGGGTTTCCACAACTTCTCGTTGCACCCATACTTTTCCAATAAGTATAGTTTCCACAACTTATCGTTATACCCTTTTATTTTAATAAAACAAGCATGTTATCCCCCTCGCGGGTTTATAAAACAAGTAAACATGTTAAAAGCGAGGCTATAGACTCACCTTAGCCAATAGTGGTAATGAGACGATCGCCGACGATTAGTGATGCCCGTTTAAACACGAAATCGCAACCTACCAAAAAGGCGCGTTCGTTAAAAATAGACTTAAGTATAAATCATACTTAAATAATATAAAAATCAAAATTACAAAACCAAAACAATCCCGAAAAATTTAATAATACAAGTGTTATTACTATACCCTTTTATTCAACACTATTCTTTTAAACAATTGCACTCTCGATATTGACTCGTCTTAAGACGCCAAGTCAACGCAAGTCAAATTCTCATTTTACTTCCCTTCGGACCAGTAGCTAAGTCATTTACATAATGACTTAACACTTGAGTAAATCACCATGTCCAATGGCGAATACTCAACTCACGCCACATAATTATTGAACTACATGTCCAAAATACCAATCAGCATGTACACTCCAAATGTACACACCTATCTACCCTATCTACACTTGTCCGATTTCGACGAAACTTGGTCACAAACTCACTTATAATATGAATAAGACTCAGTTCAAATTTCATTCAAAAATATTACTTCTAAGACCTTCTGCCCGACACATCTTCGTGTTATAAAAACCGGACAGATTTACGTCTTTTACTTGTAAAAGCATTTTGACATATCTAAACAATTCCGTTTACAAAACCGACACTCGGGTTTGAAAATAGACTCATGACCTGAGGTTTAGCAACTTACATCAGTCCTTGAACATTTTTAAAACTCATTCTATAGTCCCCGAGATTCGATCCAAATATCGACAAAAATTTTCGGATTGTGCCGATACCCGTCTCCCGGTACACAAATACTAAAAGTAGCATAACTTTTCGCTCGTAATGAGTAAGAAGCTCATTCAAGCGGCAAAACGAGCGTCTTGAAGATTACTACAATAATATCAAATATTATAAGCCTATCTCAGAACTTAAACCCACGAAATAATCTGTTATAATCTGCTGTCCCAAAATACATTTTTAGAAATCATGTCAAATAAATATTTTGACCCATTTCCACCACTTTTATACATCTAATATCATCCTAATATCATTTTAATCAACTCATCTAACCTCAATCACTCTTGAATAATCATTTAATAATTTACCCACTCAAAAATTCAAACATGCAACCAATTAAAACTTGAATATAATAATATTAACACTTATCTACAACATAAAAATGGATCAAACACTACTAGTTCATCAAGAAAAATAAAATTTTGAAAAAGTTAATGCATGTGGGAGAAATTTATACCAAAATGATCCTTGTTGAATTTGCAAAGTGGGTCTTGTTTTAGTTTTCTTGGATTCAAGCTAGAAATCATAATGATTTGGTGTTTTTGTTGGTTGTATCTCACGGCAAAGAGGAAGAAAGGGGTGGGGTGGGTGGATTTTTTTTTTATTAAATAATGATTTGTATGTGTTTTATGCTAGTGGAGAATCATTATATAGTGGTGGTGTAGGGTAGAAATTGCCAATTTTGCATAGTTTTGGTCCAAAATGAAATTAAATAGTTGTAAGGGTAGAAAATGTAATTATTAAATTTTGAAAATATTTACGGGACTCGGGTTTCGTAAAAATACTTTTTAAAAGTTAAAACGCTTCATAATAATATTAATAAAGCTTCGACACGACTTAAAACGTAATTAAATCGAAAACGTCGAAAATATAATATATCGAGACAATCGATAATAAAACATAAATATTTGGGCATCCGTCGATATCGCGATCATCAGTAGTTCTCGTCATTCGTTAAAACGTAAAACACGAGAAATAAAAATAAATACAATAAAATAATTCACATGATAAATTGAGAATATAATATCGATACTTAATGTATTTCTTGTCGGTTTTCATCGAAACGACATTCTTGAGTTAAGTTTCAAGTCATAACCTTCTCGGTTAGTCGATAATTTAAAATTCTCATTAAAGTAAACACGTAATACGTAATAGCCGAGATTAAAATAACGACCTGAAATTGACGGATTGTCACATTATCCCCACCAAATTGGGATCTTCGTCCCGAAGATCAACTTGCGTTCTTCCTCGATCGCTCGTTGAAATCAAAGAGTTATATGTATTTTGGTCCTCGTCTAGAGTTCCATCACACATGACAATAGGAATTCGACTTCGTTTATGTTGCATAACTTCCTTATCGTTAATATCAACAAGTACTTTGATGAAATGCAACTTACCGTCGATTCATACTTCATCAAGAGAGACAATAAGATCTTCGTCAGGAAGAAATTTCTTTAGATTCGACATATGAAAAGTATTGTGAATTCCTTGTAGCTCCCGAGGTAATTTAAGTTTTCATGCCGCCGGACCTACACTCGATATCATCTCGAATGGTCCAAACTAACGGGGACTTAACATCCCACGTTTTCCAGAATATATAACACCTTCTTCATGGTGATAACTTGGCATAACTTTTCCACATACCTCGAATTTCAAAGGTTTTCGCTTCATATTATCATAACTTCTATGTCTACTACGAGTGGTTCACAAACGATCCTTAATTAGCACGATCGATTTATTTATCAAAATAAAATGAGCAGAGTCAATCAATCAACATTGACAGAAATCGAGTCATATTCAGACTGAGTTTTCAAGAGCTTAACAATGAATCCATTGTAATTTTCTCCTACCTCACGAATGATAACGAATAACACAATCATAATCACATAAAAGGCTTACTTACCTCTTTTAATCCATAATACATTGTAGGCTCTTACTATCGGTGGATACCGTACCATAGTGCCATACAATTAATGTCTCAATAGACGAAGAGTAAAATCACCGCACCCAATTACAAGTCGTGGGTTGTGCAGTTTCCTCATTCTTCCTAGGCTTCCTACAAGCATATACAAATCAAAACAACCCCAAATCATAAAGGAGATGTATTACGATCAACAACAAAATCTTCACTTCCTTCGAGTAATGATAAGATCGGCGTGTCGCAGAGTTTTCTTTTCATAGTCTGAAAAGCTTTCTCTTCATCATCGCCATAAAAAAACGGTTCATTCTTTTTAGTTAGCTTAGTTTATGGTTTTGATATCAAAGAGAACCATTCGATAAACCTTCAGTAATAACCAGCCAAACCTAGAATTTGTCGTACTTCAGTTGGAGTAGTTGGAACATTCAAATTTTCGATGGCTTCGATTTTCATAGAATCAACATGTATGCCACTTTTGTCAATCACATGACAGAGAAGTTGCACAGAACAGAGCCAAAAATCACACTTTAAAATTTTTGGGTACATCTTTTCGTTCTTTAACAAGTTCAAGATAATCCCTAAGTGTTCGGCATGTTCTTCCTCGCTCTTCGAGCAGATTAGAATATCATCAATGAAAACAATTACAAATTTATCAAAACACGGCTTACACCTATGGTTCATTAAGTCAATGAATACAGCAGGTGCACTGGTCAAACCAGAAGGCATAACCCTAAACTCACAATGATCATCACAAGTTCTAAATGCCGTAATTGGAATATCTTCCTCGCGTATGCAAAGTTGATGATACGCAAAACAAAGATCAATCTTGGAGAAAACACCAGAATCTTAGACAAAACACGAGAATATGAAGTTGATCAAATAGATCATCAATTCATAGAAGCGGGTAACGATTCTTGATCGTTAGCTTATCCAGCTCTCGGTAATCGATACACATACGAAGCGAATCATTTTTCTTCTTAGCGAATAGAATAGGAGTTCTACAAACTGACGAGTTTGGTCGAATAAAATATTTATCAGATAGTTCTTAAAACTGCACAAATAATTCCTTCAGCTCGGATGATGCTAATCAATATGGCTCTCGTGCCACAGTTGCAGCACCCGAAATTAGATCATTTAGGAATTCTATTTGCCTTGGAGGCGGAAGCCTTGGCAAATCTTCCAGAAATACTTCAGGATAGTCATGAATGACTAGAACATTTTCTACTTACTTCTCTTACGATTCCTTCTACGATACCTAAGACATGAATAATCCACAACCTTTTTCGATATACTTACGAGCTCTAATGCGCAAAAAGAATTTTCAATTTGGAATTATTTTTCCCTTCAGTAACCTCATCAGCCTTGCCATGAATTATGTGTCCCATGAGCTAATCAGCCATGCAGACAACTTCACAAATAGTAAATAGCTTAGAAGAAGTCACATCACCACATATATTCTTGGTCAGCCGTAAATATACTGCTTGACCTTGACGGTTCGGGTTCCATAATTCTTGGACATAAAGGAGTCAACTTATGGAAACACTTGATATATCTACCAATGTTAGTTCCCTTCAGCTTCAAGTTGTACAACACTTGCTCCATACTTTGGAAGTGTAATGAAGAGATTTTGTTAGGTTCAATTGTTGTTCTCGGTATCTTAACGAATTGATCTAGGTTCTCTATGTGACTCAGTCGTTCTTTGGTAAAACAAATATTTTTGGGTGTTTTTAAATAAAAGTGCAGAACAATTAAAGTAAAGGTGCTCTTAAAGTAAATCTAAGTCTAATTAAAGTAAAAGTGCAAGTATTTAAAAATGTGACTGAAATTAAAGGGCACTAAAGTAAATGACGCAAACTTAAATCTAACTAAGGCAAACTTAAAATAAAGCTAAGGCAAATAATCTTAAAGTGCAATTAAAATAAAAGCAGGAACAGTAAAGCTTTAAAAATAAAAGACTGAAATTTAAAAAGAAAAACGAAAAGAACCTGACAAGAAACCCTTGATTCGGAAGTTCAAAACTTCCGAATGAACTAGCTTGACTCAGATCTTTTTAAGTTCCGAATGAAACAGGCTTGGTTCGGAAGTTTTGGCTTGACTCGGAACTATTTCCTTCCCTTGATCCGGAACTTCGTTCGGAAGAAATTGATCCGGAACTTTTGAGAAGTTCCGAATGAACAACCCGTGGTTCGGAACTTTGGAGTTCCGAATGAATATTCACTGATCCGGAACTTTTGGAGTTCCGAATGAATTGCTTGATCCGGAACTTTTGAGTTCCGAATGAATGATTCTTGAGTCGGAAGTTTCCCTTCGTCTGGAACTTTGAATGTTCCGAATGAACAAAAGCTTGACTCGGAAGTTCCCCTTCGTTCGGAAGTTTGAGACTTCCGAATGAGCAGTCTTGAGTCGGAAGTTGTCCTTCGTTCGGAACTTTGAATGTTCCGAATGAAGCCCTTGATCCTAAACTTGGAAGTTCCGAATGAAAGAACTCTTGGCTCGGAACGTTTTACCTGGAAAGATCAGAAACACAAACAAACCTCCCGAAGAACAAGGGATAACAGTAGCAGCAGATCTAACACAAATTTAACCAAAATCAACACAAACGATTTAATAAAACTAATAACGAATCAACAGTAAACATTAACAACCAATTAAAATCAATAAAACAAACAACTTTAACCACAATAATTAAAAACCATTTGGATCAAAATAAAAGCATGAACATGAACATAAACATAAACTCAAAAATCAAAGATTGAGAAAGGTAGATAGGAGATTAACAAGATAAAATAAAGATTGACAAGAATTAAAATGAAAACTTACTTGGAATTAAATGGTAATTAAGGTGCAAAACATGTATTTAAAGTTGACAAGAAAAGTAAATGACAAGGTAATTAAAGGTGGAACGACAAATTGTCACTATTAGCCAACAAGAAAGAAATGATTATCATCCTAATCTATATATAGGGGAGGATTAGGAAGCTTCCTCCCCTCTTTCCTTTTCTCTTAATTGCGTCATTAGGTCCCTCCTTCTTTTAATCTTCATTAATTGCATCATTAGTCCTTCTTTCTTTTAATCTTCATTAAACTTGGATTTAAGGACTTTTGGCTTCGGGATTTCTTTGAACTCGTCTTTAAATTTTTCAATAAAATAGACTTGAATTCTTCGGCTTTTGATAAACTTTCGTCTTTTGACTTTTTCTTCGATAAATCTTCATAATTGGTCGTGGACTTCCGTTCTTTTTGCACTCTTGACTTCTTGACTTCGTCTTTCATCTTTTTCTTCAATAAAAGTCCGTAAATGCCCGTGAATTCCCGTGTTTTCTCCACTTTTCACCTTTTCGTCCTAAATCACAACGAAAACACAAACCACGCATAATTCCGACATAAAAGACATAAAATACACGTTTTGGTCCGGTTATTATTGTAATTAAGTGGTAGAAAAGATGGGTGTTTACACACCTATCAAATTCCCTACACTTGACCATTACAATGTCCTCATGCAATGCATTAGTTACAAAGCAAGTTTACATTTTTCATCATAATCAGTCCACGTTGGCCTTTATTAAAGAGATAGAAAATTAAAAACATACAAAATAAAGAAATCAAAAGCATACCTTGGGTTTTGAAAATGTTATGAATAATCATCATCCTCAAGTTTTCACTTTCTCCAAACCAAGCTTAAAAACGAGATCATTGTTATTATAAGTTAGCAAACTATCACGAACTCATGGGGGCCAATTACTCACTTAGACTCCCTTATTCCTAAGTGTATCTCTTATATTTTATTATTGTCTTGAATGATCACGAGGATGAATTTTTGACTTATTTCGATAGTTATTAAGTCTGAAAATAAAGTGAACGATTTAATCAATAGTTAGCTAAAGGACAAAATCTTTTAAAACTGCTTCTCGGGACCTCATAAAGTTCATATCTTGGCATAACTTGTTTCGCGATTTGAGACCTTTCTCGGACCGATATTTGGCAGCGACTTCATACTTCAAACCTTGAGAGACGTTCATGAAATTATGGTCTTCTCTTCATAATGGAATTTCTTCACTTGAAGTTTTGAGAGATTCATACTTGGACCACGACTTCTTCATTTTTCTCCAATCTCTATTTTGGACTTTGATATACAACAATCCGCCTCCTTTTATGACTTGGATCTATTTATCCTCATACCTTGTTAGGGTCTTTTCGGATACACTTCTCCATGACTTTTGGGGAGTATTTGCTTTTCGTCGTGTGTCTCGATCCTTCATATTGATTTTCGATAAATGATTCTTCACATCACTTTGGATCTTTAGAAACAAAATATAGCCCTCATGCCTTGTTAGGGCCTTTTCGGACTCGCCAATCTTCGCATCCCGCTTCAATAAGTTATGCCTTGGCTATGAACTCTAATCCATACCGAGCAACTTTTAAACGATCTTGGGCTAGAAGCTAAGTAACTTTTCAAATCGTACAACCTGATTTATTAGCAGATAAATTTATTAGCAAGCGATGGGAGAATAGGCTCATAATTAACTCACATAAATTCACGAAAGAATACCGAACTTATAATTGGCTCTTTCATCTCTCGTTCTCCACAATTTAAAATCTCAAGTAATGAGACTCGTGGATACTTAGCCTATTAAATCAAAGTTTTGGGTTTTCGAGTCGCCTATAGGATCTTGCAAATTCTTAGACTTTTTCAAGTTTAGAAATCGCATTTTAAAGTTCCCTTGATAAACGACTCTCTAGGATCAATTATAGGAACTTGCGAAAAGTTCTTGTTCTTAACCCGTGAGAGTTAAGACTTTCGCGTTTTATAGCTCCCTATATAAAAGCCTAGTAAAACTTGACTTAAACACGTTAAGGGTACTAGCTAGAGTAACTTAGATAAGTAAACTCGGGATAAGTCAAAAGATTCACAACGTTTAAAAATTAAAACCACTTTATTAAACATTTATTCTAGCAAAGAAAGAAAATAACTATACAAAGGGAAAAACAAATAGGCCAAAATAGATCAAAAATTTTGAAAAATGTCGAAAAATTGATTTTCCAGTTAAAATGAGGACAAATACAAGGAAAAGACCACTTAACTTCGATAGAAGTCCCCCCTACACTTAAGATAAACATTGTCCTCAATGTTTAAGCATGTGGGAGTAAACTCCCCTACACTTAGGACATTGTGCACGTTGTTTAAATCTCGCTAAGGAAAAGACAACTAAAGAGATTCCTATTTTAATATTGAGAAAATATAAAATAGTGAATCAAAAAGAGTTTAGGATAGAACCGGGATAAAGTAGAACATGGAGTCACGGGTCGTCAAGAATCATCAAGAGTGGATCATGGAAGCTCGAATCCCTGATTAAGAAGTGAGGAGAGGAAAGCAAACCAAAGGGTCTCCCCTACACTTATGACAAAGAAAACGAAAAGATAGATGCATGGGTTGCCTCCCAAGAAGCGCTTGATTTTTGTTAACCGAGTCGTGAGCCTGACTCGACCTTGATCATCAACGGAAGAAGCATGAAACATATCCACCAGGATCAAAGACATATTTTTCATCGAGCAAATAACACAAGCTTAAGGCGAACAAGGCAAGCCAAAGAAGAGTAGGCAAGGTTCCCTTAAGCAGCGATGGAGCACGGTGGAAGCAAGGGTGAAGTGCAAGCATGTCTTCAAAATTTCCAAAGATTTTTCCTTTTATTTCATCAGGTGGATACTGAGATGGCTTAAAGACTTCAATACCGGGGTCGAACACCTTTTCCTTTAAGGGAAAATAGCACTCAGGCTCAGCCGAGTGTGAAGAAGATCCGCAAAGAAGCACAACCTCGTCCTCATAAGGGGGACAAAGAGGTGTCAAATCATATGTGCAACGGATATTGGTGTCGACCGGTTTCTTCTCCTTTGATAAAATGTTCTTCAAATCAAAAGTAGGATCAAGACGATAATCTTCAAAGTCATAAGGAGGAGCATCACTCTCATGAGGGAAGTATGTGTTGAGAAATTCAGAGAAATCTTCCTCAAATGAATAATCGTCCAAAGTAGGATCGAGTGATGGCGGAGGATCTTCATCATGTGAAGAATCGCTCGAGAGAGTATCGACCTCATCAAAATCATCGAAAGTGGGCAGCTCGGGATACTTAGAAGTACAATCAAAATCATCCGAATCTGAGCTAGAATCATCATCATCATAAGCATCAAAGACCGGTTGAGAATCATAAATGGGAGAAGGTTCCAAAGTATGGAGAGAATCATCCACATTATCTTCAAAGAGTGGATTATCGATGGAAGAATCGAATAGAGGATTGTCATAGACGGTAAAGTCATCGAGCACATTAATCATATTCACTGATTCTCGGCCTCCAAAAGATTTGCCTGTAAGCTTCCCCATTTTAAAAACTTTTGAATCATCCGCGACTCGTAAGATTATCTCACCTTCGGCCACATCTACTAAAACTCGTCCAGTTCTCAAGAATGGCCGACCAAGTATTAAAGGAATACGAGGGTCCATTTCATAATCAACTACGACAAAATCGACCGGGGAAAGTAAATGTGCCAACTTTGATAAACACGTCTTCGGCTATACCAACGGGGTAAGCGACAGTGCGATTTGCAAGTTCGAGAGTCATCTTTGTTGGAATGAGGTCGGGTAATGATAGTGTTTTCCAAACACTCAATGGCATAAGATTAATACTAGCCCCGAGATCAGCAAGGGCAGTAAATTCTTCAGTTTTGTTGAACGCGCAAGGCAACACAAAACGACCGGGATCTCCAAGCTTTTCCGGTAATTCTTTAAGAATAACTGCTGAGCAGTTTTCATTTAAGCGTGTGTTGGCGAGTTCAATCAGCTTCTCCTTCTTGCTAAGCAATTCCTTGAATGATTTGAGAAATTTTGGCATGTGGCAAAGTGCTTCAACAAGGCTAATGTTGATGGTCATTTGAGATAGCATATCCACATATTTCGATACTTGACAGTCATTCTTGGTTAGCTCGTTGGTCTTGCCTATGCGAGAAGGGTATGGGATTCTAGTTTATAGGTGGAAGGTGAAGGTGTGGTCGGTAAAGGTTGGGATGTTGAAGGGTCCTTCTTAGAGACATCGTCATGACGAGGCGGAGACGGTAATGGTGTACTAATACTAGGTGTAGGAGGAGTAGGGACACATGGTGGTGGAGGAGGTGTAGATGATGGGGGTGGGATTGGTGGTCCTACGATGGTGACTCCACTACGAGTAGTAATAGCACTCACATTAACTCGCGGATTAGTGACGGTGTTTGAAGGTAGAGAACTCGAAGAAGAAGGTTGAGCTTCGGGCAAGAAACTAGCCAACAGATTCTTTAATTCAGTCGTTTGAGTGCTGAAGGAGGATTGAATATTATCACGAACCTCGGTTCTAATCTCATTTCCTTGCTTCAGGATATCTCCTTTCAAATTAATTATTTGGCTCTGTAGATTCTTGATTTGCTCACCTTGAGTTCTCATTGTGGCTTCAACATCGGAATTAATGGGTGGGGTTTGTTGGGTGGGTGGTTGATAAGGGTTAGAAGCTCTTGGTGGGATTTGGTTGCTTCTATTATAGTTGTTGGCGGGGTTTTGGTTTTGAGGAGAAAAACCGGGTGAAAGGTAGTTTTTGGAACGGTAGCTCAACAGATTTCTATCCCCTTGTTGTCGGGCTTGGTAATTTCCCGGTGAATAATTACCGTAAGCCGCATACACATTTTCCGGATTTCCTTGTGTCGAAGGACAATCGGTGTATGAGTGAGGACCGCCACATGTTTCACAAGGATTAGCAACTGCTTTAACTTGTTGTTGTTGGTTTGAAGCTAGAAGCGTAATACTTTTGCTCATTTCAGTCATCATGCGGGTGAGTTCGGTCATCTCAGGGTTTGCTGAGGTAGAGGAAACATTGAGTCTCGGGTTGTTCCTTGAAGACGCAGAGGAATCCCAGTTTTTGTGGTGAGTAGTCATGTTCTCAGTTAACTCTCTACACTCCACGGGTCTCCTTTTCATGAATGTGCCACCGGCGGCTGCATTAATCGTATCACGATCTCGAAAAGTCAAACCGTTGTAGAAAGTATCAATTAGGGTCACAGGGAGCATGTTGTGGTTTGGACATCTATCGATCAAGACATTATATCTCTCCCAAGCATCAAAAAGTGATTCATCAGGGTCTTGCATGAAACCGCTGATTTGATTGCGAAGGCTTGTGACCATGGATGGTGGAAAGTAGCGCGACAAAAAGCGTTGAGTCATATCATCCCAAGTGTGAATAGAATTCTTCGGGAGATGATCAAACCATTTCTCGGCATGATGTAATAAAGTGTGTGGAAAGAGTTGTAGGCGAAGTTCATCCATAGTGGCACCGGCCAACTTCATGCTTTGGGTGATTGTAATGAACTTGTCGAGGTGTTTGTTGGCATCATCATCAGGCAATCCTCTAAATGGGTTTGTTTGTACTTGCTGAATCATGTGGTGCTTCAACGAAAACTCAGGAGCGTTGATTTGCATCGGCGCAATCGGTCCTCCTCGTCCAAACATGGTTGGTTGACAAAGTTCCTCCATGGTCCGAAGATCGGGCTGTGGAAGAGCATTGTTGTTATTATTAGGGTGCGGTGGATTATTTTTGTTAACACCTGACATAACTAAATCTTCTTGAGGCTCGGGCTCTTGATAATTAGAAGATCTAGTACGCATGCACCTACAAAGACAAAAGAAAAAGAAACCAAACACAAATACACTATATATACACAATAAAGATAAAATCTTTTTGTTTTAATTTTTATGGGTTTTTATCAATTTTTAATTTTTATGATTTTTTGAATTTTTTATGCACGAAAAGTAACGCTCACAAGTGAACGGATCCCAAAAAGCAACGCGTCTCTCACAGAAAACCGTTAATCTTTACGAAAAGAGCCGGCAGCGGCGCCATTTTAATGAAGAGATTTTGTTAGGTTCAATTATTGTTCTCGGTATCTTAACGAATTGATCTAGGTTCTCTATGTGACTTAGTCGTTCTTTGGTAAAACAAATATTTTTGGGTGTTTTTAAATAAAAGTGCAGAACAATTAAAGTAAAGGTGCTCTTAAAGTAAATCTAAGTCTAATTAAAGTAAAAGTGCAAGTATTTAAAAATGTGACTGAAATTAAAGGGCACTAAAGTAAATGACGCAAACTTAAATCTAACTAAGGCAAACTTAAAATAAAGCTAAGGCAAATAATCTTAAAGTGCAATTAAAATAAAAGCAGGAACAATAAAGCTTTAAAAATAAAAGACTGAAATTTAAAAAGAAAAACAAAAAGAACCTGACAAGAAACCCTTGATTCGGAAGTTCAAAACTTCCGAATGAACTAGCTTGACTCGGAACTTTTTAAGTTCCGAATGAAACAGGCTTGGTTCGGAAGTTTTGGCTTGACTCAGAACTATTTCCTTCCCTTGATCCGGAACTTCGTTCGGAAGAAATTGATCCGGAACTTTTGAGAAGTTCCGAATGAACAGCCCTTGGTTCGGAACTTTGGAGTTCCAAATGAATATTCACTGATCCGGAACTTTTGGAGTTCCGAATGAATTGCTTGATCCGGAACTTTTGAGTTCCAAATGAATGATTCTTGAGTCGGAAGTTTCCCTTCGTCCGGAAGTTTGAGACTTCCGAATGAGCAGTCTTGAGTCGGAAGTTGTCCTTCGTTCGGAACTTTGAATGTTCCGAATGAAGCCCTTGATCCTGAACTTGGAAGTTCCGAATGAAAGAACTCTTGGCTCGGAACTTTTTACCTGGAAAGATCAGAAACACAAACAAACTTCCCGAAGAACAAGGGATAATAGTAGCAGCAGATCTAACACAAATTTAACCAAAATCAACACAAACGATTTAATAAAACTAATAACGAATCAACAGTAAACATTAACAAACAATTAAAATCAATAAAACAAACAACTTTAACCACAATAATTAAAAACCATTTGGATCAAAATAAAAGCATGAACATGAACATAAACATAAACTCAAAAATCAAAGATTGAGAAAGGTAGATAGGAGATTAACAAGATAAAATAAAGATTGACAAGAATTAAAATGAAAATTTACTTGGAATTAAATAGTAATTAAGGTGCAAAACATGTATTTAAAGTTGACAAGAAAAGTAAATGACAAGGTAATTAAAGGTGGAAGGACTAATTATCACTATTAGCCAACAAGAAAGAAATGATTATCATCCTAATCTATATATAGGGGAGGATTAGGAAGCTTCCTCCCCTCTTTCCTTTTCTCTTAATTGCGTCATTAGGTCCCTCCTTCTTTTAATCTTCATTAATTGCATCATTAGTCCTTATTTCTTTTAATCTTCATTAAACTTGGACTTAAGGACTTTTGGCTTCGGGATTTCTTTGAACTCGTCTTTAAATTCTTCAATAAAATAGACTTGAATTCTTCGGCTTTTGATAAACTTCCGTCTTTTGACTTTTTCTTCGATAAATCTTCAGAATTGGTCGTGGACTTCCGTTCTTTTTGCACTCTTGACTTCTTGACTTCGTCTTTCATCTTTTTCTTCAATAAAAGTCCGTAAATGCCCGTGAATTCCCGTGTTTTCTCCACTTTTCACCTTTTCGTCCTAAATCACAAAAAAAAACACAAACCACGCATAATTCCGACACAAAAGACATAAAATACACGTTTTGGTCCGGTTATTATTGTAATTAAGTGGTAGAAAAGATGGGTGTTTACACACCTATCAGAGTGCTTCAAGGACAAGCTCCTTAGTTAACCGTTTCCTCACCATAGTCCATGGTGTCCCATAAGTAACGATACCTATGGAAGCAAGTCTGCCATTCCACTAAATTAATTCATGACCTTGGAGAGTAGCGATTTCAAACTGCAACTTATCCTCCTGATTAGGGTCACTGATTCGAAAGACTGACGCCAGCTTTCAATAACTGGCACAATCCTCTATCATCTTTAGTCCCCTTAAGAGTCTACGGTTTGCACTTAATGAACGAAGTGTAGATATAGTCTCTAACTTCGGGCACATTTGTTTCATCCGTACCACGAACATTATCGACTCCAGCTTCAGCTCCACCGGTTTTAGTTCCACCAGTTTTAACTTCAGCTCCAGTTCCAGATCCATCATTCATGTTGGCCATGAATTCAACTAGGATACAACAACTTATTCATTAATAACTTGGCGCATTCGTGCTTCAGTCATAGCTTTCATTGACTGCATGATTCTTGTGCAACACAAATCAAATCATAATGAGTATTCATTCAATGATTGCGTTATACCACAGGAATTTACAAGAGAAAAGCAAAGAAAGATAATAGAACGATGTAGAATTAGGAATCAAAAGATAGTCATTTCATTGATCACAAACTAGTACAAGTCGTATTGTCAAACATTATAGATAATCATCGTCTAATGCCATACAACTTAAAAGACTAGTCCTACTAACTGTTGTCACAGTTTAGTTAGGGAATAATGAGAAGATACTACAATTGATAAACTAATCTTCTAAGAGTTACTAGGTATTTCACATGGCTAACAAAGCTCCTCGGTCCCACAAGAAGAAGATTTCTTCAATTTCTTTCAGAGACGCTTGATATCCTCCTCAATTGGTGCTTTTGGAACAATCTCAATACAACCATTTCACGATCAAGGAATTAAAGGAACAAAATCAAAGAATGAATCGAGCAAACAAATTATGAGTCAATAAGAGTTTAATTACGCAGATGCTATATGCTTAAGCCTACACATTTATGAATCATTATTTCCATGGATTGATCAAGTCCTTCCGAATAAGATTCAGAAATTTGTAGTTCAACAATTTATAATTTCCTTGTTCAAATAAATGGCCAATTTATTTCAACAATTATAAATCACTTTATTCAAGCATCGCAAGCACAACGCAAAAGATCAAGATCGAAACAAATGAGAAACTAATATAACAGAAAATGATCAGTGATATGATATGGAATCCTGGTTGGCATGTGAATACCATACAAATCAATCTCAATTCCTAGCAATCAATAGTACCATCTCGGACAAACCTTTTTTTTATCAAAACAGTATAATGTCGAAGATTAATGAAAAGGCAAATTAAATTTGCGAAACGAAATGAGCGAATCGATAAATCAAGAATAAGAACCAAGGAAATCAAAATCCTTGTAACCAAAAGAATATCAACAAGAATATTAACCCTTTCGTTGGGATCATGAATATCCACAACTTAGTTAATCTCGAGGATAACATGATTCATTTCAGGATTAGCTTCGGCGCTAGCATTAAAATGACTAGGGTGGCTTCGTGACAATCGACGTCGTATAAATATCTCGTATAAATATAAAATTATCATTTACAATTAAATAAATGAAAACATACCTTGTAATTCATAAGTTCAAATAATCGATAAAGATTACAACATATATATAAATCCCATATATATATATATATAAATACTATCATTCTCGTCCATTGGCCACTCGGAGGTTTCGCTTGCAACAGTTATAGTTAAAAGATTTCAAAAATTCATTTTTGGAAAATCTTTTCGTTCTCTATAACTTGAGCTCTGATGCCAATCTGTAACACCCCCAAATTTCGGTCATAACAGCGGAAGGGTCATTGGGTGTTACTAGCATGGTCCAACCTCATAATCATAGAAAACGGCTCAAAACAAGTCGTTTTAATAAACATCCATTAATTTTCATTCAATAAAAGTATAATTTCATACACGGTCCCAGATGATTCAAAAGTTTACAACTATTATAAATGATAAAAGTTATTTGAATGGATATGTTTTAGAAAAGCGGGCCAAAACATATCAAATATGCAAGCTTCACGAAACCGCCTTCCTCGAGTGCCTTCAATATGGACCTGAGATAAAACATGCTTAAAAAGTCAGCAAAATTTGCCGAGTGAATCTATAGAGTGTAAATTTAAATAAAGAGAACACAAGTATTCCAAAATAACCTTCCATGGTTAATAATTTACCGAAATACCATTATGTTGTACGGACATAATTATCGGTTTCATTACATAAGCCTCGTGACATTGAACGTTAACATATATTATTTCAGCCCAACACACCTAGCCAAGTGCGTATATTTCTCTTATACAATGCATCCGATGTTTCATTACTAGTGCATCACAACACCAAGAGAGAGCTAATCGCGACCGGACTGGGCGTCACCCTGATAGATCTATCCATAGCATTAGCGTTACTTCGATTAACAATTCACGATTCATTGGTCCTTTAAGGCTAAAACTAACTTATGAAATAAATTTCATCTAAGCATACAATCAAGTTCCTTATGTTCAATTTTTAAAACAAAGAGGGTTTACCACAACTTCTCGTTGTACCCTTCATTAATAATAATTACTTTTCCAATAATAAGGGTTTCCACAATTTCTCGTTGCACCCATACTTTTCCAATAAGTATAGTTTCCACAACTTATCGTTATACCCTTTTATTTTAATAAAACAAGCATGTTATCCCCCTCGCAGGTTTATAAAACAAGTAAACATGTTAAAAGCGAGGCTATAGACTCACCTTAGCCAATAGTGGTAATGAGACGATCGCCGACGATTAGTGATGCCCGTTTAAACACGAAATCACAACCTACCAAAAAGGCGCGTTCGTTAAAAATAGACTTAAGTATAAATAATACTTAAATAATATAAAAATCAAAATTACAAAACCAAAACAATCCCGAAAAATTTAATAATACAAGTGTTATTACTATACCCTTTTATTCAACACTATTCTTTTAAACAATTGCACTCTCGATATTGACTCGTCTTAAGACGCCAAGTCAACGCAAGTCATATTCTCATTTTACTTCCCTCGGACCAATAGCTAAGTCATTTACATAATGACTTAACACTTGAGTAAATCACCATGTCCAATGGCGAATACTCAACTCACGCCACATAATTATTGAACTACATGTCCAAAATACCAATCAGCATGTACACTCCAAATGTACACACCTATCTACCCTATCTACACTTGTCCGATTTCGACGAAACTTGGTCACAAACTCACTTATAATATGAATAAGACTCAGTTCAAATTTCATTCAAAAATATCACTTCTAAGACCTTCTGCCCGACACATCTTCGTGTTATAAAAACCGGACAGATTTACGTCTTTTACTTGTAAAACCATTTTGACATATCTAAACAATTCCGTTTACAAAACCGACACTCGGGTTTGAGAATAGACTCATGACCTGAGGTTTAGCAACTTGCATCAGTCCTTGAACATTTTTAAAACTCATTCTATAGTCCCCGAGATTCGATCCAAATATCGACAAAAATTTTCGGATTGTGCCGATACCCGTCTCCCGGTACACAAATACTAAAAGTATCATAACTTTTCGCTCGTAATGAGTTAGAAGCTCATTCAAACGCAAAACGAGCGTCTTGAAGATTACTACAATAATATCAAATAATATAAGCCTATCTCAGAACTTAAACCCACGAAATAATCTGTTATAATCTGCTGTCCCAAAATACATTTTTAGAAATCATGTCAAATAAATATTTTGACCCATTTCCACCACTTTTATACATCTAATATCATCCTAATATCATTTTGAACAACTCATCTAACCTCAATCACTCTTGAATAATCATTTAATAATTTACCCACTCAAAAATTCAAACATGCAACCAATTAAAACTTGAATATAATAATATTAACACTTATCTACAACATAAAAATAGATCAAACACTACTAGTTCATCAAGAAAAATAAAATTTTGAAAAAGTTAATACATGTGGGAGAAATTTATACCAAAATGATCCTTGTTGAATTTGCAAAGTGGGTCTTGTTTAGTTTTCTTGGATTCAAGCTAGAAATCAAAATGATTTGGTGTTTTTGTTGGTTGTATCTCACGGCAAAGAGAAAGAAAGGGGTGGGGTGGGTGGATTTTTTTTATTAAATAATGATTTGTATGTGTTTTATGCTAGTGGAGAATCATTATATAGTGGTGGTGTAGGGTAGAAATTGCCAATTTTGCATAGTTTTGGTCCAAAATGAAATTAAATAGTTGTAAGGGTAGAAAATGTAATTATTAAATTTTGAAAATATTTACGGGACTCGGGTTTCGTAAAAATACTTTTTAAAAGTTAAAACGCTTCATAATAATATTAATAAAGCTTCGACACGACTTAAAACATAATTAAATCGAAAACGTCGAAAATATAAAATATCGAGACAATCGATAATAAAACATAAATATTTGGGCATCCATCGATATCGCGATCATCAGTAGTTCTCGTCATTCGTTAAAACGTAAAACACGATAAATAAAAATAAATACAATAAAATCATTCACATGATAAATTGAGAATATAATATCGATACTTAATGTATTTCTTGTCGGTTTTCATCGAAACGACATTCTTGAGTTAAGTTTCAAGTCATAACCTTCTCGGTTAGTCGATAATTTAAAATTCTCATTAAAGTAAACACGTAATACGTAATAGCCGAGATTAAAATAACGACCTGAAATTGACGGATTGTCACACCCCTAACGTTACAAACTCGTAATCTAACATGCATTTGCCATCATCAGCAGTCCCAAACGCTCCCTAATCAGCAGATCCAAACACCCCCGATGCTATTGATGTGGACTGCAGATCTAAACGACCCTGCATGTGGCTTCCAACAGCAGATCCCATCACCTTCATGTGGATTTCGGCCAACCCGATGCACCCTTAGGTACTTTCTGCCCAAAACCAAACACTCCTTATGCGGCTGTTAATTGGCAGATCCAAACACCCCCTTATGCTGTTGTAAACAGCATATCCAAACACCCCCTTAGCTAGAAGATCAGCAAATCTATTACACCATCAGGGCTGATGAAAACTGAACCCGAAAAACATCCTTATGAGCACTACACATGCAAAACAAACACCCCTTAATGTGTAGACAGTGGTGGCAGCCATCTGTTGGTGGAGGTGGTTGTCACGTCAGTGGAGAAACACCAAGGATGACCACGGTGGTCGTGGTCGTGGTGTGGTGTAGGGTGGCCATGGGTGGCGGCTGGAGTAGATGAAGATGGTGACGATGGTGCATGAGGCTGCGAATGGAGATGGTGGATGGAGGTCACGGCTGTGATGATGGTTGTGGGTAAAATCACAACAGTGGACATGGTGGCTGGGGTGATGGCAGCAGGAGGCTGCGATGGTGGCTGTGGTGGCCACGAAGGAGGAAAAACGGGGGCGGCTGTGGTATGAATCCGAGACAAACACCCTTAATTATGTAAACAGTGGTGGCTAGAGTATGAGATGATGATGACGGGGCTGTGGTGGTGATGGAGCCACGAAAGATGGATGGTTGTTGGTGGTTGTACGGCGGCAACGACTAATCAAGTGTGGTAGGGGTCGATTTTGATAGTGGATTGAGTAGATCTATAAGATCTAAGCAATCTTGGATGATTTTCTTAAACGGTGAAGGTGGCCAGAAGTTGGCCGGAAAAGTGTCGCTAGAAAACTAGCGGCTGCCACTTTAGAGTATGTGTGTGTTTTTAGGTGGAGGCTAGGGTTAAAATGAAAATGAAAACCTAATGTACCTATATATACTAATCAAAAGTTATAAAAACAATTTGCAATGTGTAAAATAGTTAAGGGCTTATGTTGCAATTATTCTGTAGGGGTTTAAAGCGTAAATTTTATTATACGTTTATTAATAAACGGTTCGGGTCTCGTTCGTGTTTTATAAAAATAGATTCATCCCACGACAAATGCGTCATTGATTTTATAATGACTTTTCCAATAAAATGGAGTATTTATATGACTTATAAATATAATTAATGTGTTCGTTTATTTAAATGACAATTATTTATCATTTACCGTTTTAATAAAGTAAGTATCGTTTTAATAAAATACTTCTCATTTAGTCTCTCCGTACATATTAAAATGAAATATTGAACAATTTAACCAAATCGTTTTATCAAGTATCTATCGACAATAATTTATGTAATTTAAGTTACTAAACTGTCGGTACGCAGGTTGTGCGACCTTTGTCTTGTTTTCAGTTCCAATAACTTTTGTATTGCTCAAAATAGATTTTTGAACTATACTTTATTATTATTTAATGTACGAAAAATCTCGGGTTTTACACCATCCACATGCCACCTTGAGTTTCGTCCTCGAAACTCGATTACTATTACTAGGTTTAGGAATGTTATGGTATCATAGGGTAGACTTTTATTACATTTTTCTCAGGTAAAATCATGGATTTTACATTAAGAAAAACCTTTTCGCCACAAAGAAATAGAGTTTTTCAAAAAGCGTTTAATAAGTGTGAAAACACTTATCCTTTTACCACTTAATTATAATAATAACCAAGCCAAAACGTGTATTTTATGTCGTAAATATCGGAATTATGCGTGGTTTGTGTTTTTATTGTGTTTTAGGACCAAAAGATGAAAAAGGAAGAAAACACGGGCTTTCACGGGCTTTTATCGAAGAAAAATACAAAAGACGTAGTCAAAAGATCAAGAGTGCAAAAATAACGGAAGTCCAAGGCCTATTCTGAAGATTTATCGAAGTAAAAGTCTAAAGACGGAAGTTTAATGAAGTCGAAGAACCAAGTCTAATAGAAGAAGAAAATTATAAGACGAGTTCTATTTATATCGACAAATCCCAAGAAAACGTCGAGAAAGTCGAAGAATTTAAAAGACGAAAAGATGATAAGAAAGAAGAAAGCACCAACACATTTTCCTCATCCTATACATAGTCCTTAAACACTTCATTAAGAAGTAGTAGATTTTAGTTTAATTTTTTGTAAGGTAATTAAGAGTAGGTAAGTACTTTCTCTCTCTAGATTTAATTTCTCTCTCTAGGTTTTCTTTCAAGTTTTCTTAAATCTTTCATCTTTAAATCTTGTAACCTTGAATCTTTAATCTTTGTGTTTAATTTCTAGCTTTATATTAATCTCTTTCTACTTTTCTTATTGGTTTACTCTTAATCTTAATCTTTTTCATCATATTTTTATTAATCTCTAAGTTTTCTTTCAAGTTTTCTTAAATCTTTCATCTTTAGTTAGCTTATTGGTGTTTTATTTTGCTTATTTTCCTTAAAAAGTTGAGTTTTTAGTGCTTATTTTCGTCCTTTTACGAGTTCCTTGTTTTTAGGAATATCTGATTCGATTTCGCAATACCTTGTGTATTGCGAATTTGAATCCTTTCAAAGAATTGTGAAATCTTGTCTCCAAGAATTTCGAAATCTTGTCTCAATAATTGCGAAATCTTTGATCCATCAACATTAAGGAATTGTCTCCATGAGTGCGAAATCATTGATTTTCCTTATTGCGAAATCTTGGTTTCACGCATTGCGGATTTGAACTTTGGGGATTGCGGAATTATGGTTTTACTAATTGCGGAATTATGTACTTATTTTTAGGAATTGCGAAATTGAATCACTAGATAATTGCGGAATTGTGTAATTTTTTTATATTGCGAATTTATGACATTTTTGTTCAAATTTAATTTTTAAACTTATTTTTCCCGCCAATTTACTTAGTTTTATTTTTACTTGTTCGTCTTAGTTTAATTTTCGAGTATTTTTATTTTTAAAGTTTTTCATTTTTATCAAAGTTTTAAGTTTTCATATTTACTTTTAATTAGTTAATTTCTTCGTCATATAATTTTCTAAGTCATTTAATTTTAGTTTAAATTTTCACGCTCTTGTTTTTACTTTATTTTTACCCTTTACGCAACGATATTTTCATTTACATTTTCATTCTTTTAGTTTAAAATAGATAACCTTTTTCCTTTGTATTCCACCAAGAACGACTGAGTCGCACTTTCAACCACGATCAATTCGGATCGAGACGAGACGATAAACTTTTTATACTTGGTCAAAACCTTGTATCAAATGGCACCGCTGCCGGCTTTTTTCGTGAAGATTAACGGTATTCTGTGAGAGACACGTTGGATTTTGGGATCCGTTCACTCTTGAACGTTATTTTTCTTGTCTAATTTTCAAAAAATTTCAAAAATCCTAAAAACTATAAAATTTTCAAAAATAAAAAAAAATTAAGAAAAACATAAAAAACCAAAAATATTTCTTTTCTATCTTTCTTTTCCTTTTGTAGGTGTGTATGCGTACCCGTGCTCGTAAGAAGAAAGCAACTCAAGCCGAAGTCGAAACTTAACCTATTGTCACCATGGACAATCGACCAATGATCGAGCTTTTGCAATCGCACGTAGAGGGAAACACCGATGCTATTGTCATACCCGAGATTGGAGCCAATAACTTTGAGCTAAAATCCGGCTTCATTCAAATGGTCTCTGCTCAACCATTCTTGGGGCGTACACTTGATGATCGTCATAACCATATCAAAAGGATTCTTCAACTCACTAATACGGTCAAGTTTAATGGGGTTTCACAAGAGGTAATTCGCTTGCAACTTTTTCCTTTCTCCTTAGAGGGACAAGCCCGTCATTGGCTTGATAAGGAACCGCCACAAAGTATTCTTACGTGGTCGGATTTGGAGACCAAATTCATCAACTACTTTTTCCCACCCTCACATACTACCGCTTTGCGGAATGAAATCATTAACTTTGAACAAAAGTACGGTGAGACATTTAGTGAATCTTGGGACCGTTTTAAGGAACTTTTAAGAAAGTATCCACAACATGGTTTCACAAAAGTGCATCAGATTAATACTTTTTACAATGGTTTAAGCATGAATAACCAAGATTCACTAAATAGTGCCTCGGGGGTAACATTTTGGTTAAGTCTTCTAATGCCGCGTGGGATATTATTGAGAATAAATCTAGAGTGCAAACTAAGAGTGTTCGGGCTAATGTGGCTAGTGCTAGCACTAGTGACACCGAAAAGAGACTTGATAAGCTTACTACGGTTGTTGAAGCACTTGCTTTACAAGCCGTTAACAATGCCAAAAACAACAATGCTCTTAATATAACTTGTGAAACTTGTGGTGGGCCACACTCTTATGCTAATTGTGATAAAGCTTATGATCAATCTCACGGGGAAGTGTATGCTTACAACAACACCGAGAGATTTCATTTCAAGCCTAATGTCGACGTTAATCACTTGTCGTACAACTCGACGAATTATTTAGCTCCACCCAGTTTTCAACAAAGACCACCACAACCCAACCAAAACAACCAAGGGCCGCCAAGAGCTAATTTTCAAGGTCATGCCAATGTGAGGGGCTCAAATGCAAATTAGGGAAATTACCAAATCCAAAATCAAGGTATTCCAAACCAAGGTTTCAATCCTCAAGGTTTTCCACCTTATAACTAATACCCAAACCAAGATTTTCAACAACAAGGGTTCAATTTACCTCATCCGCCAATGGACTTGGTTTTGCAAAAATTGAATGAACATGAGAAAATAATGCAAGCAATGCAAGAATCTAATAGAAAATTGCAAGTGTCCACGGAAAGGAAATTCGTTCAAATGTTACAAACCCTTCTTCCTTAAGGTGCTCTTCCTGCTACCACTGCAACAAACCCTAGAGCTAATGTGAGTGCTATTACTACACGAAGTGGAGCAACTCTAGTAGGACATTCTATCCCTCCTCAAGTTACTCCATCTACACCTCCTCTACCTCCATTTATTCCTCCTACTTCCATGCCTAGTACTAGTTCTCCATTACCATCTCCACCTCTTAATGATGAAGTACCCAAGAAACACTCTTCACCAACCCCACCTTCCACCTGTAAACCTTCAACATCTCAACCTTTACCTGCTACACCTATACCACCTAAACCCGATATCCCTTATCCTTCTCGGTTAGACAAAAGCAAATTGCTTACTAAAGAGGATGCTCAAATCACTTCTTTTCTTAAGATGATATCACAAATGACCTTCAACATTAGCCTCGTTGAAGCACTTGTCCAAATGCCGAAATTCGTCAAAGCATTCAAGGAATTGCTTAACAAGAAGGAAAAGATTGCTTAGTTTGTCAACACACCCTTAAATGAAAACTGTTCTGCAGTCATTCTTAAAGAGCTTCCGGAAAAACTTGAAGATCCCGGTTATTTTGTGTTGCCTTGCATTTTTAACAAAACCGAATAATTTACTGCCTTAGCTGATCTCGGGGCAAGTAATGCCATTAAGTGTTTGGAAAAAGCTATCATTACCCGACCTTACACCAACAAAGATGACTCTTGAGCTAGGAAATCGTACTCTCGGTTACCCCGTTGGTATTGCTGAAGATGTATTTATTAAAGTTGTTACCTTCACTTTTCCGGTCGATTTTGTTGTTGTTGATTATGAAATGGACCCTCGTATTTCGTTAATACTTGGACGGCCATTTTTGAGAACCGTAAAAGATTTAGTCGATGTTGTCGAAGGTGAATTAATCTTAAGGGTCGGGAATGATGCTCAAGTTTTTAATATGGGGAAAATTACAAGTAAGTCAAATGGAAAAGAATCTGCGAAAATGATTAATGTGCTTCAGGACGAGCTTACTACTACTTTGGAAAGTTTTAAGCTTGATGATTTTGTCGTCTACAACAATCCTCTTTTCGAGTCTTGCTATGATAATCCACTTTTCCAAGATGATGTGGATGATTCTCTCTCCAATTTAAATCCCCACCAATTTATGAGTCTCCACCAATCTATGATGACTATGATGATGATTCTAGTTCTGACATGGATGATTCTGATGACTTTTATTCTAAGTATAAAGACATGCCAACTTATGATGACTTTGATGATGTCGATACTCTTTCGAGTGATTCTTCACATGATGACCTTGTTCCTACTTTTAATGAAGATCCTCCACCAACAATACTAGATCCTACTTTGGATGACTTCTCATTTGAGGAAGACTTTGCTACTTTTCTCAACACTTACTTCCCAAATGAGAATGATTCTCCTCCTTTGGACTTTGATTATGTTCTTTATCCTCCTTCGGATATGAAGAAACCCGTTTCAAAGGAGAAGAAGCCGGAAGACACCGATATCCGTATTACCTATGTCTTGACACCTCTTTATCCACCTTCTGAGGATGAGATTGTGAGATTTATGAGCGGATCTTCTTCAAGGTCTACTGCGCCTGAGTGTTATATTCCCCTAAAGGAAAAGGTGTTCGATCCCGGTATTGCAATTTTTAAGGCATCTCAGTATCCATCTGATGAAATAAAAGGAAAGATTTTTTGGAACTTATGGATATATGCTTGCACCTCACCACACTCTCTACCACCGTGCTCAATCTTTGCTTAAGGGAACCTTGCCTACTCTTCTTTGGCTAGCCTTGTTCGCCTTAAGCTTGTGCTACTTGATGGATGAAAACCATGTCTTTGATCCCGGTGGATATTTTTTAAGGTTCTTACCATGCTAATCAAGGTCGAGTCAGGCTCACGACTCGGTTACCAAAAACAAGCGCTTCTCAGGAGGCAACCCGCAGTATCTATCCTTTTTATTCCGTTTTTATAATAAGCGTAGGGGAGACCCTAGTATGTTGTTTGTTGTTTTCTTTCTTATCATGTGCAAGGATTCGAGCTTTCAAAGATCTATTCTTGATGACTTTTGACGACCCGTGATTCCATGTTCCTGTCTTCCCGGTTTATCCTAAACTCTTTTGATTCACTATTTTATATTCTTCAATATTAAAATAGGAATCACTTTAGGTGTCTCTTCCTTGGCAAGATTTAAACAAAGTGCACAATGTCCTAAGTGTAGGGGAGGTTACTTCCACATGCTTAAACATTGAGGACAATGTTTATATTAAGTGTAGGGGGACTTCTATCAAAGTTAAGTGGGCTTTTCCTTGTATATGTCCTCATTTTAACCAGTAAATTGATTTTTCGACATTTTTCAAAAATTTCGATCTATTTTGGCCTAGTTGTATTTACCTTTGTTATCTTTAATATCTTTCTTTGCTGGCATAAATTTTAAATAAAGTGGTTCTAATTTTCAAACGTTGTAAATCTTTTGACTCAACCCTAGTTTAGTTATCCAAGTTTACTCTAGCTAGTATCCTTAACGTGTTTAAGTCAAGTTTTGCTAGGCTTTTATATAGGGAACTTTAAAACGCGGAAGTCTTAACTCTCACGGGTTAAGAACAAGAACTTTTCGCAAGTTCCTATAATTGATCCTAGAAAGTCGTTTATCAAGGGAACTTTAACATGCAAATTCTAAACTTGAAAAAGTTTAAGAAGATGCAAGATCCTATAGATGACTTGAAAACCCAAAACTTTGATTGAATTGGCTAAGCATCCACGAGTCTCATTCCTTGAGATTTTAAATTGTGGAGAACGAGAGATGATAGAGTCAATTATAAGTTTGGTATTCTTTCATGAATTTATTTGAGTTGATTATAAGCTTTTTCTCCCATCGCTTGTTAAATAAATAAATTTGCAATAAATAAGGTTGTACGATTTTAAAAGTTACTTAGCTTCTAGCCCAAGATCATTTAAAAGTTGCTCGGTATTAATTAGAGTTTATACCCAAGGCATAACTTATTGAAGAGGGATGCGAAGATTGTCAAGTCTAAAAAGTTCCTAACAAGACATGAGGGCTATATTTTGTTGCTAAAGATCCAAAGTGATGTGAAGAATCATTTATCAAAAATCAATATGAAGGATCAAGATATACGACGAAAAGCAAATACTCCCCTAAAGATCATGGATAAGTCTATCCAAAAATACCCTAACAAGGTATGAGGATAAATAGATCAAAGTCCTAAAAGGAGGCGGATCGTTGTATATCAAAATCCCAAATAAATATTGGAAAAAAATGAATAAGTCGTGGTCCAAATATGAAGAATCTCTCAAAAAGTTCAAGTGAACAAATTCCTATTATGAAGAGAAGACCATTATTTCATGAACGTCTCTCGAGATTTAAAGTATGAAGTCAATGCCAAATATCAATCCGAGAAAGGTCTCAAATCGTGAAGCGAGTATGCCAAGATATGAACTTTATGAGGCCCCGAGAAGCAGTTGTAAAAGACTTTGTCCTTTAGCTAACTATTGATTAAATCGTTCTACTTTATTTTTAGCCTAAATAACTATCAAAATAAGTCAACAATGCATCCTCGTGATCATTCAATACAACAATAAAATATAAGAGATACACCTAGGAATAAGGGAGTCTAAGTGAATAATTGGGCCACATGAGTTTGTGTTAGTTTGCTAACTTATAATAACAATGAATCTTGTAACCTTGAATCTTTAATCTTTGTGTTTAATTTCTAGCTTTTTATTAATCTCTTTCTACTTTTCTTATTGGTTTACTCTTAATCTTAATCTTTTTCATCATATTTTTACATAGAGTTTACATCTTTTTAAATTTCGTAGTTTGTTTTTGAAGTTTTTATAAGTTTTATCATTAATCTAGGATTTTTAGTTAGCTTATTGGTGTATTATTTTGCGTATTTTCCTTAAAAAGTGAGTTTTTAGTGCTTTTTCGTCCTTTTACGAGTTCCTATTTTTTAGGAATATCTTATTCGATTTCGCAATACCTTGTGTATTGCGAATTTGAATCCTTTCAAAGAATTGCGAAATCTTGTCTCAAAGAATTGAGAAATCTTGTCTCAATAATTGCGAAATCTTTGATCCATCAACATTGCAGAATTGTCTCCATGATTCCGAAATCATTGATTTTCCTTATTGTGAAATCTTGGTTTCACGCATTGCGGATTTGAACTTTGGGGATTTCGGAATAATGGTTTTGCTAATTGCGGAATTATGTACTTATTTTTAGTAATTGCGAAATTGAATCACTAGATAATTGCGGAATTGTGTAATTTTTTTTATATTGCGAATTTATTACATTTTTTTTCAAGTTTAATTTTTAAACTTATTTTTCCCGCCAATTTACTTAGTTTTCTTTTTACTTGTTCGTCTTAGTTTAGTTTTCGAGTATTTTAATTTTTAAAGTTTTTCATTTTATCAAAGTTTTAAGTTTTCATATTTACTTTTAATTAGTTAATTTCTTCGTCATTTAATTTTTTAAGTCATTTAATTTTAGTTTAAATTTTCACGCTCTTGTTTTAACTTTATTTTTACCCTTTACGGAACGACATTTTCATTTATATTTTCATTCTTTTAGTTTAAAATAGATAACCTTTTTCCTTTGTATTCCACCATGAACGACCGAGTCGCACTTTCAACCACGATCAATTTGAATCGAGACGAGACGATAAACTTTTTATACTTGATCAAAACCTTGTATCAGCGTTCAACACAATTTTTCATGAATTTCTAAACGATTATTCAAAATCTTTCAAAAATTGTGTCTTCAACAACTCCCATCCTCAAAAAGCGAAATGTGGATCACATCCTCACAATTACAATTCAATTGGATCAATATTTGAGGGGGAGCGTTCCAAATTCATTCTAAGTTTGCCACATTTTTCTCCCGAAAGTTTTCAAGACTATTTTTTCTCAATATATTTTAATTAAATTTGTTATCTCTAATATCAAACGATTTTATATATTTGAGATAGGGGAGAAAATGTGATTAAAATGTGATCTAAAGACTCAAGCACTTATGGTTACAATCATATACCCACAACATCTTTAATCCACAACGTTATTGGTGTCAAAAGGGTGGTTAGGTTCAAGTCCTATGATCCAACAAGAACCGGAGGGATCTTCCTAGGGACAATCCAATAGATTATTAGAAGTCCTTAGGAAAGATGGAGTAGAATGTGAACGTAGCTGAATGCAGACTAAGTACTGAAGCTAGCACTGGAACAGTCACAACAAGGTGCTAATAATGATGTCTTGTTAAGCATTGAAGGGGTTGAAGAATGAAAAAGAAATGTACGGATAAAGGGTGTAAAGAAATTATCCCTCCATACAACCTAGGCAGAAACCGGGTCAACACATCATGAAGACAACGCATCATGGACCCAGTGATGTAATGCACAACCCCTCCCCAACTGACTCAGGCTTCTCTCAAAAGAAGTTTGTTTTATTGTCACGGAGATCAACACGACATCTATTGACTTTTTCACTTCGATATAGTTGATATTCAATAGGTGGCATCTGCTCCAGCCTTTGACCACTAAAAGTGCACAAATCGAGTCTAGAGCCAAGAGATCAATCAAATCTCGTTAGGACACACAGAATGACGATGAAGAGAGTCCTATGCTATATCCTTGTGATATTTATAGAACACTCAGAGTGATACTACTTAGTATTCACAATGATGAGTGGAAATCCTTCCAGTGTTAACATCAAACAGCACTGTGGTAGGTCATGTGTAAGATTCTCTTAGAATTGAACATGTGTAAACTGAAAAGCTACAGTGGTTTGAATCTGAATTGATTCAAACTCGTTTCAGGTTTCTACGCAATATCTTTATGGTCTTGCCATAACATTCAGAGTGATATTCATTAATATTCACAATGACGAATGGAAATCCTTCTAGCGTCAGCATCAAACAGCGCTACGGTAGGTAACTTGCGAGATTCTTTATGAATCAAGCTTGTGTCAACTGGAAATCAACAATGGTAAGATTCTTTAAGAATCAAACTTGTTCCAGGAATTTGAATTGACAACTTTAATCAAGAGAATATTTATCCAATTGATTCAATCTTTATGTTCGTAGTCTTGCTTTGAGACGGTCGAGTAAAGAGAATGGCTAGTACAGCCGCGAAACCCTGTCATGGAGGTTCTTAATTGAAGCTACCTAATCACTGGTACGGTATTTAATATCGTCTAACGGTCTTCACCGATCGGAGGTAAAACGCAACCGATTTAGGACGAATGTCAAAGCCACAGTCCGTGTCTATGTTTTGTCTCGAGAAGGTGGCGTTACGGTGTACTAAGCAAGGTCAAAGATTCAAAACCACATACTCATGCCCAAAGATATATTCAACAATCAAGAAAGCAAAAGTCTTCCGCAAATCTGATGATCAAAATCTTCCTTATCAATTAATGTAGAGGAATGACCTCTCTTCAAAGGAGACTGTTAGAAAGCTTTCAAGATTATGCAAAGTATGAGCATGTGGATAAAGACACAAGATCTCGAGATGGCAAAGACATGTCAAGAATGATTTGGAGATCTCAAGTTTAAAGACAAAGTCGAAAGACAACGACAAAGGCTCAAAGATCAAAGCATGAAGGAACAACACTACTATTACACGTTCAAGACTCATTTATGACGAGATTCGTAATCTCCATTGAATTCCAAATATCAAAGAGGAATGACCTCACATTGGGGGAGATTGTTAGCCTCAAAATATTAAGTCAAACAAGAATGCTCAGTCATAGTTTATTATTGTAACATTTATTAGAACGTTGTAATAGGTAGTATAAAAGTCGTGACATTTCGGGCTTGATGTCTAGCTTAAAAGGCCTCTTTTAAGGTACTAAGCATTTATTCAAGCCCGACCCAATCAAACATATAGCCCTATTATGTCACATGTAGGCAAGGCTATAAATATTCTTCCTAGCATGTTAGGAAGGGTGTTGGTTGTTCATTTTCTAATCTAGTATTTCATAAGTTTCACACACATTTCTCTCTTTTCTCTCTCTACTTTCTCTCTCTAGAATTCATCTACTTTTCATCTATTTTCTTCCTTTATTTCTTGTTTTGATCATCACAAATTAGGGACAACAAAATATGTTCCATCTCGATATTAAATTCGGACTGAGTGGTTGGGTTTACGAATTAAAGTGCCCTCGCTCCTCAAACGTTTATAGAATAGCTTTTGAGTATGATGGCCCAAACAATGATGTTAGAATTACCACCAAATAATAATGAAAGGATATATAACCAACACTTAACAATATTTACCCAAAAATCTAAGACTTGATACTATACACAATATATTAATCTAAGTTTGTGTGAGATCAAGTTGTTATGATCAATCTGATTATCTGTGAATGAAATATTTCTGATTATAGCTCGAATTCTATGGACATAAGGTGAGTTCATAGCCCCACTTTTTAGATGCTTTCTAAATGATCTTTAAACCCGTGAGGGGGATATATGCTAAAACTAGAATACAAGTGCTTTTCAAACTGTATGGTATGATTATTGACACTATGTTTACTACTACCATTAAGTCCCTTTTTAATCGTGAACCGCTAATCATTTATTTAAAATGAGCGCTAATGTTACAATCTGACATTTTCAGGTAATAAATTTATTCTCGTATATTATTTTTATATTTTATTTTAGTGTTGGTTCATGAACTCACATGTTTATGGGATGAAATTAGGGCATACGTGCATAATTTAACGTCTTTTATGATTAAACCGGAAACCCTAGGTTTACGTATTTACGCTTTTGTTCTCTTTTTTTGATGAGACATTTTTTATTAGAATCGTTTTGTGTCGTAGTTTAATAATTTGCAAAAACGTTTTTCGTAAATCGACTCGAGGGCACGTAAATCGAGGAAACTAGAATCGAGGAGTACCCATAAAATATTAGGGATGAGACAATTTTAACACTTGTCCCACCCCTAATAGGGGCGGTGTAACACCCCATTTTGATAATGGAATGTTACGCATAATTATGGCGTGTCATCAAGCTCATCACACACAAACATAAGTACTGTAAAAGGAAATACCAGAATCAAACATCGGTAGTCCAAAAGTAAAGGTCATCACACACAAACATAAGTACTGTAAATGAAAGGACTAAACAATGTCCATGGAAAGAGTATCGAAGTATAGATAATGCATAAAGTAAAGAAAGGCTAGAAAGCTTCCAGTCCATATGCACGTACGCTTAAAATCTATGAGCGTCCCTGAGTACCTTCCGTTTTAGGAACATGAAAAGGAAAACGGCTAAGCAATACGCCCAGTGCACGGATGTACAATAAAGCATGAATAATATAAGCGTATAAGCATATAACAGCGGAAGAAACTAAGTCCCGAATAACCCGGTTAAGTCTTAGTAAAACTGGTTTTACAGTTTGAAAAGCCTTATGTTTATCTTATAAAAACTGTTTAACATAATTTACCATTAGCCAATATAGGTCATGAAAATCCACCGTGCATGAATAATTGGAGGGGTGACCTCATCATGCAAATTAGAGGGGCTGTCTCTAATTTAATATACTGGTTTTGGGTAGGAGGGATCATCTCATTGTGAAGGATGCAAGGCACACACCACATTCACACTGAGTAATCTGCTGAAAAACATGTAACTAGGATGCACCCATACGCCCCACATGATAAATATAATAATAATATGGCCAAAAGCTGAAGGGACGCCACGAGCAATCACTCCGCCGTGGGGAAGTCATAACACCAGTGCCTCTAGTGTTATGGTTATGGTACTTCCATAACTATGCCAAACTGGTCATGCATGTATATGGCTTAGGTATGCTAATTAAACATAAGCAATCAAACATATAAACTTATACTACGGGAAAACAGTTGGCTGCATACGGGGAATCCTAATAAGGAAAGAATGTCCATACTGAAAGCACTGGAATCCGTACCTTATGTCCAGTGAACGAAGAAGACGAACGGAAGAGAGTCCTACTTCGGTATCACTAATGCTACATAAATACATACGTGCATAAGTATCTGATCACTAAATACGTAACTGGTTTTATATCATGTCTTAGCTTATTTTATACGTTCATGTCATGTTTTACTGTTATAAGCTTTATACTGAGTTTATCTTATATTCTGTCTATTCTGATTAAGTATTACTTGTATTTCATGTATTATTATACTTAATGTGTAATAATAAGTAACTTTCTAAAAATAGCAGGTTTCCTAAAATAGAAAGTTTCCAAAAATAGAAAGTTACCAAGAATAGAAAGTTTCCAAAAATAGAAAGTTTCCAAAAATAGAAAGTTTCCAAAAATAGAAAGTTTCCAAAAATAGAAAGTTTCCAAAAATATGAAGTTTCTAAAAGTAGAACTACTGCTTAAAATAGATAAGTTTCTAAAAATAGAAGGTTTCCATAAATAGATTAGCTGCCTTAATTAAATAAGTTTTTAAAAATAGAGAGTTTCCATAATTAGATATAAGCTGGTTAAATAAGCTAATTCTATAAGCTTAAGTGTTTTCTGATTATTATTCTAAGTCATGTTGTAATAAGGTATAGTTTATTAATTATTACATTTAAATTAAATAAACTATAGGTTAAAAGTATTTAATTAAATATATCATGATTTTAATTAAATAAAGTAATATACTTAGGTTAAAACATGTATTATTATTTATTAATAAAAGAACCTAAGTCATGTTAATTAATTAATTATAGTCATGGTTTTTAATAATTAATTAAGTATAAAGTCTAGTTAAATATAAATACTTAGGTTAAAATTCATGATCTAATAATTCAATTTATAACCTAAGTAATGTTAATTAAATTAATCATGTCATATTTTATTAATTTAATTTGTAACATATAACAATTAAAATCATAACATTAAAATTATCTATGAACCGGACCCGTGACTAGAAACCATGAACCGGACCCGTAATCAACACCATACCCTGAACCAAGTCGGGGTTCCCCTTTGTTTGCTGCTGCCGTGGGATCACCACCACCACACCGAGACCATAAGGTCTCGGTGGTGGTTAATAAGCCAAACCGAGACCCCTTAGGGATTCGGTTAGGCGTCGGCTAAAACAAACACCCCTAAAAACCCTTGTTTTGATTTACCCCATAATCATAGACATGTTTAAATAAATGTTTTTAATTAGTTTTTAAAAACATCATGATTTTATATGATTTATTAAATCAAAACATAAAAGAAAATGGTTAAAAAGGTTATACCGAATGCGTGGATCAATCAAGGATGAACACACACGAATGCTTGCACAATATTCAAGATCAAAAATCAACCGAACACCCCCTTTTGATGATGTCTAACCGGCGGCCAAAAGATAACAAAGGAGAAGGAGAAAAACTTTTAGGGATTTGTTATTTTCTTGATTTTGTGAAAAGTGAAACAAGTTTGTACCTTAACCCCTTGTTAGTAAAAATTAAAATGGGCTTGGCCCATTCCTTCTTGGTGTAGCCGCAGGTAGGGGGCCCCACATGGGGTAACCCGTACCTTTTCCGACTCTAAATATTTTAATGTGTGTTCGTGTTTTATCGTGTTCGTGTTTTATGTGTTCTAATTAATTATTGATCGTGACTTAATATATTTATTTGTGTTCGTAATAAATATATATACGTAATTAATGTAGCTCGTGATTAAATTACGTTCATGATTTCATGACCGCATGTTCGGGATTATAATTATTATTTGAATAATTATCGTGTGTTCATACGTAATAAATACTTATCGTGTTCTAACACGTACGTAATACTTAAAATTCTTATACGTGAACGTAAACATGCTATAAAAGGAAAGTTTTAATCTAGTACGTACGATCTTAAGGGTGCTATTCATGGTAAAAGCATGCGGGTTTTACAACTCTTCCCCCCTAAAAAGAATAATTTGTCCCCTAATTATAGATAAAGTAAACTGGAAAAGAAGAACATACCCGAATTCAAAATATGAAATGAGGGTAAGAAGCCCGGATAGACTCCTCTGTTTCCCAAGTGGATTCCCGCTCGGTATGATCCCTCCAAAGGATTTTGACGAATGGAATCGTCTTCCTTCTCATGACTTGTTCTTGTCTATCAAGAACTCGTTCGGGTTCTTCTATGAAAGTGAGATCTTCACGTATCTGTTCTAGTGGATACTGAACCATGTGAAGGGGATGATACTGGTACCCTCTGAGTATGGACACATGAAACACATTGTGTACATGCGAAAGCTACGGAGGTAACGCTAACCGGTAAGATACTTCCCTTACTCGTTCAATGATATCAAACGGTCCGATGAAACGAGGACTGAGCTTCCCTTTAATCCCAAAGCGTCTAACACCACGTGCCGGCAAAACCTTAAGAAAGACGTGATCTCCTACGTTAAAATGTATGTCCCTATGATGCTTATCGACGTAACTCTTCTGACATGACCGTGCTTCTTGAAGTTTCTGCTTAGCTACTGCGACCCTCTCATTAGTCATCTCTATGACCTCTGGTCCTTCAAGCGTTCGCTCGCCAACCTGATCCCAGCAGATTGGGGCGCGACACTTTCTACCATACAACATCTCGAAAGGAGCACATTTGATACTTGCGTGCCAACTGTTGTTTTATGCAAACTCTACCAAACAGATATAATCGTCCCAATCACCCGTCCATTCCAACGCACATGACCTCAACATGTCCTCCAATGTCTGAATTATTCGCTCCGACTGCCCGTTTGTTTGAGGATGAAAAGTCGTGTTAAGCTTAAGTTGTGTACCCCAAGCTTTCTGCAGACTCTTCCAACATAGCGAAGTGAATCGAGGATCTCTGTCTGAGACGATGCTGGATGGAGCACCCTGGAGTCTCATGATCTCTCTTCTACATGTATCGGCGAGTTTACTTACCGAATCTTCCTTGCGGATCGGTAAGAAATGAGCTGATTTGGTAAGTCGATCTATGATAACCCAAATTGCATCGTGCTTCCTCTTGGTAGGCGGAAGACCAGTAACAAAATCCATGGTCATTTTGTCCCACTTCCACTCTAGGATATCTAACGGTTGAAGGAGACCGCCAGATCGCTGATGCTCGATTTTAACCTGCTGGCAGGTAAGACATTTGGAGACGTAAGTGGCAACATCCTGTTTCATACCACTCCACCAAAAATACTGCTTGATGTCATGGTACATCTTAGTCGAACCAGGATGTATAGAGAATGGGGAGCTATGAGCTTCAGCTAACAAGGCTTCCTGGAGTTCTTGATCATCAGGAACACAAGTCTCGTGCCCTTCCATACGATACCATCTGCATCTACTCTGAATTCCGTCTGTTTCTCCAAATTCTGAACTATCGCCTAGATTTCTCCATCATCTTTCTGAGCTTCCTTGATCTTAGAGAGTAACTCGGGTTCTACTCTAAGATTAGCCCAGTAATCGTGCTGTCCTCGTACCATGATCTCGATGTCTAGTCGCTCCAAGTCTCTTATGATTTCCTCCTCAATTTTAATGCCGTTGATCATTCCGGACTTCCTGCTAAGTGCATCTGCTACTACATTCGCCTTTCCGGGATGATACTGTAGATTAATGTCATAATACTTCAACAGCTCTAACTATCTCCTCTGTTTCATGTTCAATTCACGTTGAGTGAAGATATACTTCAAGCTCTTGTGGTCCGTGAAAATATCACATGATTCTCAATATAAGTAGTGCCTCCATATCTTCAATGCAAACACGACTGCAGCAAGTTCCAAGTCATGCATAGGGTAACTTTCTTCATAAGGCTTAAGCTATCGTGAAGCGTACGCGATCACTTTCTCATGTTGCATGAGAACACAGCCAAGTCCCTTCCCTGATGCATCACTGTAGATTTGAAATCCACCCGTACCAGATGGGAGAGTAAGAATAGGTGCAGATACTAGCTTCTAGTTCAGGTCTTCAAATCTCTTCTCTCGTTCTTCAGTCCAGACAAATTTCTCCCCTTTCCACATCAGTTTGGTCAATGGTAGTGCTACGCGGGAAAAGTTCTCCACGAACCTACGGTAATAGCCAGCTAAGCCTAAGAAACTGCGGACTTTAGTCGCTGATGTCGGCCTCGGCCACTTAGTAATAGCCTCAACCTTCGTTGGATCCATAGTGATTCCTTCTGCTGATACAATGTGACCTAAGAAGGCCACCTTGTCTAACCAGAACTCACACTTGGAGAATTTAGCATACAGCTGCTTCTGGCGAAGAATCTGTAGTACTGTACGAAGATGGTCTTCGTGTTCCTCCTTGGACTTTGAGAAAATCAAGATGTCATCGATGAAGACAATGACGAACTTGTCCAGAAATTCATGGAAGATTATGTTCATCAAATCCATGAACACTGTTGGAGCATTGGTCAGGCCGAAGGGCATGACTATAAATTCGTAGTGGCCATAGCGGGTACGAAAAGCAGTCTTGGCGATGTCCTGCTCCTTAACCCGTAGCTGATGATAGCCTGACCTAAGATCAATCTTGGAGAAGTGTATGGCCCCTTGGAGTTGGTCAAACAGATGTATATGCGTGGCAGTGGATACCTATTCCTGGTAGTAATCTTGTTGAGCTCGCGATAGTCTATGCAAAGGCGCATACTACCGTCCTTCTTCTTAACAAATAAGACCGGTGCACCCCATGGAGATGCGCTCGGTCGAATAAAATCTCGTTATAGAAGTTCTTGCAGTTGATCCTTCAGCTCCTTTAACTCTATAGGATCTATGCGATAAGGAGCTTTGGAAATCGGTTCAGCTCCTGGGATGAGCTCGATATTAAATTCCACTTCTCGTGCAGGTGGTATGCCCGGAAGTTCTTCTGGAAATACATTCTGGAATTCCGACACTATTGGTTGATCCTGAATTGATGAAGATTCAGCATCCATGTCGTGAAGCATAGCTAGATAACCCTCGCAGCCATGTGACAGTAGTGCACGCGCTTGCAAGGTAGATATGATTTGTACAGACCTTCCGGGTACGAACCCGTTGTGAATGTACTCTGGTGCATTAACATCACCGAAGATAACTCGATATGAATGGCAGTCTATGGTAGCATGATGCTTGGAAAGCCAATCCATGCCCAAAATCATATCAAAGTCATTCATGTCAAGCGGAAGTGCGTCAACAGGACGAACCTTATCGTCAAATTCTGGGGGAAGACTCTTGTATACATGGGTTATGCGTATAGAGTCTCTCAAGGGCGTGGAAATACTCAGTATATTATCTAGTGGCATGGGGAGCGTCCTAATGTTCTTAGCATAAGCAGTAGAAATGACCGAGTGAGTAGCACCCGTATCAAATAGAACACACGCAGCCTGACCGTACATATACAAGATTCCAGTGATGGTACCTGTAGAATTGTTGGCCTGATCTCGAGATGTCGTGTAGACACGTCCAGTGGTAGGAGGCGGCTTGGTATCAGCATGTCCCGATGTGCCCTCCATCTCGCCCTTACGGCAGTCCTTCATGAGATGGCCAGGAAGACCACACTTGAAGCATGCGTGTGTGTTACGACGACATGGCCCTGGGTACCTACGGTGGCAAGTAGAGCAAAGAGGATAAGTATATCCTCCAGTAGTTGCTCTGGCTGGCTGAGGACCTGATAAAACATTTTACATGAGACATGATAATAGGGTACAAAGGACAATGCGGATAATCATAAGATTGAATACCAGTGATAGCTGGACGGCTAGGCTGTGAACCACTCTGGTTCTGGTCCCTACCGTTTCCATGGTTCCTGGTAGAAGATTTGCTAGAGTGTTATAATTATGAGTTATAACATGAAATCATAAGAAGATGCGTAAGTATTAGGACCTGCTGCCGTTGGAGTCTCCAGCGTTGTTACGGTAATTATCATTACCGCCACGCCTATCCGTAGCAGAACGGTCGTTAGTCTGACCGTTTCCCTTGGGCTGATTAGGCTGCTGCTGAGTAGCCGGCTGAGACCGGTCCCCAGTTTTCTGCCTGGAAGATACAATTTAAAGAGAAGAATATATAAAAGAATACGGGTTGATCACCGCTTGAATATATAGAAGAATATATAGAAGAATAATTGACATATATAGAAGAATACGGATTGATCACCGCTTGAATACGAATGTTTACCTCTTCTCGGGTCTCTCTGCTTCCCCGAACTCATCTCTCTCTTGCAGTATCTCCAGCTTACGTGCTGCATCGGCCACTTGTGCTACTGTGTTGAACGTAGCACACACCAGATTGTTTGCGACCGATGTGCGAAGAGCCCACCTAAAGTGGTGTGCCTGCTCTTCAGGAGTACCTACCGCTGCACGAAGGAAACCACCTAAGCAAAGAAAGCGCTGCATGAACTCGTTGCTATTCTCCCCAGCTCTCTGTCGGATCCCATGGTACTCCCTGTTGATCTTGTCTTGCTCAGCCTTGGGAAAGAACTACTCCATCACCCTATCTCTGAACTGAGCCTATGTCAAACCAGCCACCTAATTATCACCTCCCTTAGACTGCTTCAATGCTAACCACCAATTTAACACATCGCCTTTGAATCGGTAGCATGCCAACCTCGCCTTGAACACGGGGTCACAACCCATAGCATCGAAGATCTTCTCGATGTGAGCCAACCAGCTTTCAGCTTCACTGGGGCTATCTGTTCTCTCGAAAGCTCGAGGACGGAGCTTGTTGAATCTCTCCAGCCATATTGCCAATGTCACCGGAGGAGGAGGAGGACGAGGAAGTGCTTGGTTTTGCTGCTGATTGTTGGAAGCCTGAACCTCAGCCCTGATGTCATTCCTCAGTTGAGGAAGCAAAGCTTGCATTGCAGCTTGGATTGCTGCATTGAGTTGTTCCTGCTCGCGTATGAGAACCATCTGACAACATAACATAAAACATATGATTAAACAGATCAAAACATAAAATATATATATATACATGAAAAAATTTATACCAATGAATCAAGAGAAAAAATTTATGCAAGACAATTTGTATATGAAAGCATGATGCAGTTTTATGAAAACTTTTGTATGCTCGAGAGTGACCGTATGGTCAGTTCACCCAAAATAAAAGACATGGCGAGGGGACGCCTATGGGTCGGTCCCATATTTAAAAGTTTTGATAAAACAAATGCGACTAAATAGGGCCAGTCCTGTACCAACCATTACTTAGTCATAAACCTACGAGAATGACATATATATGTATGCATAAAAATGATGAATGCATGAAAACGACTGTCAGTTCTAGGAAGACCATAGTGACTACCCACTAATCACAGGTCATGTTTTGAGAGCCTACAGGTCGAAGCCTTGGCTCTGATACCATAATTTTAACACCCCATTTTGATAATGGAATGTCACGCGTAATTATGGCGTGTCATCAAAGCATACAAGGATAAATGTCTAAAACATTACATGACCATAAAAAGGAAATACCATAATCAAACATCGGTAGTCCAAAAGTAAAGCTCATGACACACAAACATAAGTACTGTAAATGAAAGGACTAAACAATGTCCATGGAAAGAGTATCAAAGTTTAGATAATGCATAAAGTAAAGAAAGGCTAGAAAGCTTCCAGTCCATATGCACGTACGCTTAAAGTCTAAGAGAGTCCCTGAGTACCTGTCGTTTTGGGAACATGAAAAGGAAAACGGCTGAGCAATACGCTCAGTGCACGGATATACAATAAAGCATGAATAATATAAGCGTATAAGCATATAACAGCGGAAGAAACTAAGTCCCGAATGACCCGGTTAAGTCTTAGTAAAACTGGTTTTATAGTTTGAAAAGTCTTATGTTTATCTTATAAAAATTGTTTAACATAATTTAACATTAGCCAATATAGGTCATGAAAATCCACCGTGCATGAATAATTGGAGGGGTGACCTCATCATGCAAATTAGAGGGGCTGCCTCTAATTTAATATACTGGTTTTGGGTAGGAGGGATCAGCTCCTTGCGAAGGATGCAAGGCATACACCACATTCACACTGAGTAATCTACTAAAAAAAATGTAACTAGGATGCACCCATACACCCCACATGATAAATATAATAATAATATGGCCAAAAGATGATGGGACGCCACGAGCAATCACTCCGCCGTGGGGAAGTCATAACACCAATGCCTCTAGTGTTATGGTTATGGTACCTCCATAACTAGGTGAAACTGGTCATGCATGTATATGGCTTAGGTATGCTAATTAAACATAATCAATCAAACATATAAACTTATACTACGGGAAAACAGTTGGCTGCATACGGGGAATCCTAATAAGGAAAGAATGTCCATACTGAAAGCACTGTAATCCGTACCTTATGTCCAGTGAACGAAGAAGACGAACGGAAGAGAGTCCTACTTCGGTATCACTAATGCTACATAAATACATACGTGTATAAGTATCTGATTACTAAATACGTAACTGGTTTTATATCATGTCTTAGCTTATTTTATACGTTCATGTCATGTTTTACTGTTTTAAGCTTTATACTGAGTTTATCTTATATTCTGTCTATTCTTATTAAGTATTACTTGTATTTCATGTATTATTATACTTATTGTGTAATAATAAGTAACTTTCTAAAAATAGCAGGTTTCCTAAAATAGAAAGTTTACAAAAATAGAAAGTTACCAAAATAGAAAGTTTCCAAAAATAGAAAGTTTCCAAAAATAGAAAGTTTCCAAAAATAGAAAGTTTCCAAAAATAGAATTACTGCTTAAAATAGATAAGTTTCTAAAAATAGAAAGTTTCCATAAATAGATTAGCTGCCTTAATTAAATAAGTTTCTAAAAATACAAAGTTTCCATAATTAGATATAAGCTGGTTAAATAAGCTAATTATATAAGCTTAAGTGTTTTCTGATTATTATTCTAAGTCATGTTGTTATTAGGTATAGTTTATTAATTATTACATGTAAATTAAATAAACTATAGGTTAAAAGTATTTAATTAAATATATCATGATTTTAATTAAATAAAGTAAAATATTTAGGTTAAAACATGTATTATTATTAATTAATAAAATAACCTAAGTCATGTTAATTAATTAATTATAGTCTTGGTTTTTAATAATTAATTAATTATAAAGTCTAGTTAAATATAAATACTTAGGTTAAAATTTATGATCTAATAACTAAATTTATAACCTAAGTCATGTTAATTAAATTAATCATGTCATATTTTATTAATTTAATTTTTAACACATAACAATTAAAAGCATAACATTAAAATTTTCTATGAACCGGACCCGTGACTAGAAACCATGAACCGGACCCGTAATCAACACCATACCCCGAACCAAGTCGGGGTTCCCCTTTGTTTGCTGCTGCCGTGGGATCAACACCACCATACCGAGACCATGAGGTCTCGGTGGTGGTTAATAAGCCAAACTGAGACCCCTTAGGGGTTCGGTTAGGCGTCGGCTAGAACAAACACCCCTAAAAACCATTGTTTTGATTTTCCCCGTAATCATATACATGTTTAAATAAATGTTTTTAATTAGTTTTTAAAAACATCATGATTTTATGTGATTTATTAAATCAAAACATAAAAGAAAATGGTTAAAAAGGTTATACCGAATGTGTGGATCAATCAAGGATGAACACACACGAATGCTTGCTCAATATTCAAGATTAAAAATCAACCGAACACGCCCTTTTGATGATGTCTAACCGGCGGCTAAAAGAGAACAAAGGAGAAGGAGAAAAACTTTTAGGGTTTTGTTATTTTCTTGATTTTATGAAAAGTGAAACAACTTTTTACCTTAACCCCTTGTTAGTAAAAATTAAAAATGGGCTTGGCCCATTCCTTCTTGGTGTAGCCGCAGGTAGGGGGCCCCACATGGGTTAACCCGTACCTTTTTCGAGTCTAAATATTTTAATGTGTGTTCGTGTTTTATCGTGTTCGTGTTTTATGTGTTCTAATTAATTATTGATCGTGACTTAATATATTTATTCGTGTTCGTAATAAATATATATACGTAATTAATATTAGCTCGTGATTAAATTACGTTCATGATTTCATGACCGCATGTTCGGGATTATAATTATTATTTGAATAATTATCGTGTGTTCATACGTAATAAATACTTATCGTGTTCTAACACGTACGTAATACTTAAAATTCTTATACGTGAATGAAAACATGTTATAAAATGAAAGTTTTAATCTAATACGTACGATCTTAAGGGTACTATTCATGGTAAAAGCATGCGGGTTTTACAGGCGGATTACACAAGGGTGTAACACCCTTTGGTGTCACAATTTTAGCTTATGTGAGACACTTGTCTCATAACAAGCTTAAGTTACTTAACCATCAAAACGTCACACACACACACACACTTGCATGTGTAAGTAAAAAGTTTTTATCAAAATCCTCTCCCTCTCTCTCTTTGGCCATCCACCACAATCACCATATCACCATCTTCATCAAATTTTAACCAACAACTTAATCTATATTCAACACATGAGGATAACTACATAAAAGGAGGCTGATTGGAGGTGATTACAACTTGTGAAAGGATGTTTCTAAGCATTCCTAGGGCTGATTTTTCAAGAGGAGTTTATATACTTGAAGACTTTAAAAAGTTGTCTTGCAAAGTTAAAGATTTGGTTACAAGATCAAGCCTTATTCATGCAAAATCTCATCTTTTCCATCACTTTGGTTGGTATAAAGATTGTTTTCTTTCTATCATACTATTAATTTTGTAAATGTATTTACCTATTTACTTCAAAATGTATATGTATGATGGTGATGAATGATGATCAAAGTATTACATGGGGATTTTGTGTCACTAGATTAAGTTAACAAGGCTAAATCTACAAGTAAAAGTGATAAAAATCTTAACTTGATTAATAGGCTGTGAAAAACAGTAAGTTTCAATATTTTTACTTGATTAAATGGATTAGATTATTTGATATAATGATAAATAAATTATTTTTACACATGTGGTTAATTGGCCACACAATGGAATGTTAAAAATGAGCAAGATATGGCAAAACACTTTTGAGGTACTAATCTGACTGATCTGGTTTGGACGAATTAAAACTGATATTTAGAAGTTGTTTGAGAAGGAGCCGTAAAAGAGTTAATTGTAGAGCATATCATGTAGTTTCTACATCAAAAATTTGGGGTTCTAACTCATTATATAATATTAAAAGGCCACTTGAAGTAAATTAATATATAAAATAAGTATATAAAAGTAAATAATTGATAGTAACTACTATAAAATATGATTATATACTATAATAAATAAGCACCAAATTCTATAAAAATAAAACTCAAATGATTTTCTAACTGCAAACTATATATATAACTTTTACATCTTTTCGGCTAAAACCGAAAGGATGGCGTTTCGCCAAATAAAACTTACATGGTCGGACCCGTCTAACGTAATATTTTTATAGAACATCTACTGATATTTAAACACATTTAACAAGTAAAAACTAACAAAACCGAGCTTTGTAACTTATGGACTCCTAATGGGCCAAATTAGCCTTGTTGGACCACTACGTCCAACTAGTTTGGTTTAGCACTATTGGACTTGCTCATGGGCTCAACCCACTTGGGCCCAACAAATGATTATAAGCATGGTCCTAAATAGATAAATGGACTAATAAAATATATTGGACTCTTAATGGGCCTATTGGGCCTTAACATGTAAATGGGCTAAAACTAGTAGAATAATACTAAGTTAACTAAATACTTAACAACTAATAATGGTGTATAAGGTGTTAAAATCCCACTTGATCATCATGTTTATGACATCATTACATATACATAATAAGTTTTTATAAATATTATTCGACATAGTCTAAGATCGAGTATTATTTGTTTAGGTTTCCCGTGATCGAGACACGCACCGTACATCCTAATTGCCGATAACCCGCCTTTCCAACCCAACGTGAGTTCATAGCCTCGCACTCTTTTAAATGTTTTATGAAATGTTTTGTAAACCCGAGAGGGAGATAACATGCGAGTTTTAAATAAAAATAGAACATAAGTGGTCCCGATTGTATGCTTATTGATATGGACCCGATTAATTGTATGACCCAATGAATGAATTGAAATGGATTATTATTAGTTAGGTTATGTCACTATAAGTCCCATTAGCATGAACTGTGAACTACCGGGATTTGGTAGACGCTTATGCATATAATAGACTATTTGGGGAAGATCACCCTAGTTCGCGCCTTGACGGTTGATCCCCGTCGGGCCACATTGATTGGTAAGCGAATTTATATATGAGAGGATTTGTATAGCGTGATATTAGTGACAACAAGCTGATTTAGATGGGCACATATTTGTCGGGCTCGCGACCCGTTTTATTTTATAGAAAGGCAACAATGTCATGCGGCTTATAATAATCCGATAATAATACCGATAATGGTAATACTGAGGTTGCGGTCTCAGGAATAATGTATGATATATGATTTGAATTATAATATATTGCCTGACTAGCAATATGGGGTCTTATTGCTGATATTATGCTTGTGTTCTTCTTTACATAACTGTTTTATATAACGGTTTTTACTAAACTCTATGAATTCACTCGGCATTCGCTGATATATTTTTCGCATGTTTTATCTCAGGTGCTTGAAGGTAACTTGGACAGAGATCGACTCTGATGGCCCACTTATTAATAATATTCATTCGAAATATCTTTTGTAAACTTTATGACTCTAAAACTGGGGGACCTTGTGTAGACTCTAAACTTTTATTCGGATGAATGTATGTTTAACTTTGTACAACCCTTTTTATGCGTTGTCTATGATTTGAGTTATTGTGCTATCCCGTACACTCTATTGACCCTTCCGTTGTAGCGATACGAAATTTGAGAGTGTTACAGTTTGGTACCAGCGCTCTCGTTATTGAGAACGAAAGATTTTTAAAACCAAGGTTTTAAATAAAACATTTCTATAATCTTTTAACCATAAATATTTTAAAATAAATATTTTGAGTAAAATGTTTTAAAATCTTTTGACTATAACGGTGCCGAAGATCTCTGATGTTACCAACAAGCCTTATTGAGAAAATATATATTTTGATATATAATCTTATATATATATATATATATATATATATATATATAT